>OX155958.1:4248882-4318394 GCA_944548615.1 Micropterix aruncella
GTTCCCGTATTAGACATGTTCTGCGGACTTGCCATCTTTTCAACAGTTCTAAATATATTTGTTGTAATTGTAGACGATATAACCCAACAGTATCTCTTTCTATATGTTCGACAACTCGGAATGAAGTATGCCACTGCAGTCACATCAAATACACAGTAACATCCCGCCTTTAGAGCCATCCCGCACAAACTGTATTGGGAGTTTGGAGGGTACTGTCAAACCCTTGTTGGCATGAGCCACTGAGAGGCTAATTGACTCGCGAATAACAGCAAGGACTTTGTCATGATGGTAAGTGTACCGTCCTTGATCTAAGGCCACCTTGCAGCCAGCTAGAATATGCCTGGCTGTGCAAGGGGTATTGCTACATTTTCTTGTATTTATGTAATTTGATCGAATATCATAGCAAGTGACCTCTGCTATACTTAACATTCTTTAAAAAAAAACTGACGAATTGCCAAAAAATTGACCGGGTCATGATTCAGCCGGAGTAGTGCCGTCACGTTGAGATGGCGACCCGCTTGACTCAATACCAAGCTCTTATATCTCGGAAAGAAGAGATTTGACCTTCTGTCGGTAAAACCGTAGATAAAAGTCACCCCAACGCCATTTTGGATTTTTTTATATTTTTGGATATATACATTTAAAAAATACACAGAAATTTGATTGCTGGGCCGAAATCACATTGTCAATTTTAGTTAGAATATCTCTTATTTAAACTAAAATTATAGAGCATGTTATTGTTACAAACTTAACGTTACAGTTAATTAGTGTTACACTAAATTTCTGTTACAAACTGACGGAGTTAATCAACAAGTAAATCTCAAAAGAAAATGATAATTTTTATTAGTTGGTTGCGTTCGGCTTGTCGCTTGATATAAGTTGCCACGCTAGAAAAACAACTATCATGACCGTCTTCATTGGCTGTAATATTATATGCTATATTACCTACATACAAATAATCAAAATATACTAATGGGATTTAATAGTCAGGGAGAATAATATATTAAAGAGAAATGTATATTTTGTTTAGAATAATCAAAGTAAAATTATTTTTCAATCAATCCAGCAATATGCCTACGTATTTTTTATAAAATTAATAGATGTAAAATAAATTATATAAGAATTAGAAGGTCATCTAACATAATACCGTTATGTTATAAAATTTCCAATTTTTTACAAATCATGGAAAATAAACTCAGAATTTTTCAAACTCCCTTGTACCATAAATAGGATTTCTTACCAAATTATTTACAATTATCTTTTTTAAATGCTCCTCTCCAAGGCTTTTTAACTTTGGTGATCTGAATGGAACCAGTGTTTCAACGCGGCTACGGAGGTTACTTCCATTGTGGCCCTCGTATAGATATTCTAGATTTCAAAGTAAATCATTTGAAAAAAAAATACAAACTAATGAATTATCCCTAAAGAATAATACTAAGCAGATATTTCAAGGGAGCCGTTACGAGTGGGCACTAAAATAATTTTCATTTAATTTCGCAGACGAATAATGAGACATTCGCGTTCTCTGCATACTGCAATAACATCCGACGTTTTCGGAATAATATTATAGGCAACTGCGTGACCTCGAGTTGGCGAAATATTCGAGTAAGTATGAAATACCCACTGGAATGGTTTTCTTCGACTATTCTGACGGGTTGAACAGCGAAGAAAATTTATTTATTTATTTATTTATTTAGTAAAGAAAAGCACATTTTTATGGCAGTACATTGTAAGTTTAACATTATAGGCTTAAATGTAAATAATAGCAAAATAGAAAGCACCGCAGACCAAATTTTTTGAAATCAACGCCGCCTAACTAGGCCTAGGCCCGTACTAAGGCAAGCGTACCAAGTAGAGTGGTTTGTACATACTTTAGAATACTTAATTTAACAAATATGATAGGTATCAAAATAATATTAAAAATTAACTAATAATAATAAACATTGTAATTTGAGTGTAGTGTGATGTAACTGTAGTGTAGTGTAGTGTGATGTAAATGTAGCTGTAGTGTGCTGGAAAAATAACATTCAGTAAATGGTGAAATAATTAAACTGAATAATAATAATATAAAGTCGTAATAAATACAATAAAATATAAAAATATTATTAATGAATCGAAATAAAGGAAAAAATGATATCTCAATAAATATTTAAAGAATCAAATTTAAATAGTCCGAGGATACAATTATGTATAAAATGTCCATGTTACAAGTTAAAATATATATTTCAATATAATTCAATTAAAAAAAGAGAAAAACAAGAACAGCGATTTAATAAAATAATAATAATAGTAATTCAATTTATTTAAATTAAATTACATAAGAATATCAAATATTTGGTGGCTAATATCCCGACCTTCATTCAGAACCCACCTGTGACACCGTTTTTTAAATTGGTCTTTACTGTATACGATTTTTATCGACTCTTCCAATTCGTTGTAGGTATATCCTGGGGCCTATACTCATAAGATGCCTCTGACCAAAAGATGTTTTCGTTCGACGGACGTCTAACATATCCGCCACGGATCGCCTTGTTCGGTGTGCTTGTTGTGTGGGCGCTCTCTTATTTTGAAATTGAATAAAAACCAGACAAAATTTTAAATAAAGTTGCCTTACTTCAAGTACACTGAACTCTTCAAAAAGTTTTTCTGACGGGTATCTGTATGGTTTACGGGCGATAATTTTAATTATCAGCTTCTGTGCTACCTCTACTTGATGGATAATTGTTTTGGAGCAACCTCCCCACCCAATGATCCCGTAACTCAAAATGCTTTGACACAAGGCGTAATAGGTAGTTTTTAATGTTTTGGGGTCTAGAATATTCCTTAAATCTTTAAATATGTATGCCAGACGTCTGATCCTTGAAGACAATAAGTCTATATGATCAGCCCATCTCAGCTTATTATCTACAACTATGCCCAAGTATTTTAAGGACAGCACTTTTTTTTAATGGCTCACAATTGCATTGACGGTTCATGCATTGATGAATAGTTATCGAATTGGCTTCTGGTGGTTGTCCTTTCTTATCTATGCTGAAAGTTAAATACTTAGTATTTTCGGTATTAAATGTGAGTAGTGAGTCATCCAGCCACTCTTTAACAATGTCCATTTCTTTATTGGCCTTTGAGAAAACATGCTGCCAGCTACTGCCGTTAAAGATGATTACCGTATCATCTGCAAATGATATAGCTTTACTGGGCGTCAGGTTGTAGAGGTCATTTATGTATATAAGGAATAAAATGTACACACCACTACAAATTGAAGTGATTTTACTAGTATTAAAATAAAGACTTCTGCATTCGTGCATTCGAGTAACTGGCATCTAGTGCTGATACAATAAAACAGCACGAAATAATAAGTTTGTTAACGGGTTGAAAAAAAACAGGTTGAACATAACCATTGATTATATTTGAGGACACCAGGGGAAGAACGATAAATATACCATTTTACTTCATTTTAAACTGAGTATGAGGAAATGTGCGTTGTACCCATAAGAAACTTATGGCAAAATCGAATAGGTAGTATTGATGATGGAAATAGGAAATATTATGGCAAAAATGGACATTTTTGAAATAGCATGTTGGGGAAAAACGATGAGAATCGAATCGATTGTGGGGAATACTGATGTATTATATACACATATTATAATGTTCTTAAACAATATTATCAACCCTAACTAAATATGACGTCAAGTAATACTAAAATAACATATGACCCCTGACCATGAACAACTTTGTATCCTTGCCTCAAATCTTTAAAGTCGTTTTTCTCAGTTACACAAAAACATAACCCTCATCGTTCTTCCCCTGATGTCCTCATATGGTATTGGAATGCTTAACGTCATACTTTTGTGGTTTGTCGACTACAGCCACCCCAGGAAGTTTTGATGACAATAATCGTTCTATTTCCCGTGAGGTAAGCGTAGAACACTTTGTCAAGAAAAAACCAGCAAACCGCCAGACACCGCCAGGCAAACCAGTGGGGCCACCTCGCCCCCTGGCTAGCAGTTTCGGCCAGATTTCCTCGGCCTCCCGACTGGTTACGGGTTTGAGGTCGCTTGCCGGTCCCCTCCCTTACGTAGCGTTGATTCCGTGCCTACCGATTCTATCGCGGACCGCGGCATCCCTTGCCCGGCTCTTCACCCGGTATCGGGTAGCCGATTGGTCGTTTTAAGAGCAGTTGCAGTAAGGCTAGAACTACATAACAACTACCCTTACTCTAAATCAGAGTCTCCGGGAGTGAATGGGCCTTTGCTGAGAGGGCCACGAAGACCTATTTGTTCAGGGTCGGTCACACTCACGGGTCAACACCCACCCGGCGGCCTCCACGCATGAAGCGACATGCCGGGTAGGACTCTGGCCTTATGGCTAGTTTGCCCTAGGAGTCAATATTCTGGCGCTCCTGGACGGTCTGCGCACCGTGCGGCGTAAATCAATCGATTATGCACACTGACTAACATTCGGGGGAGTCAGGAAGCTGTACTGTTTCCTATAGAGCGGGGTGGTTGCTGACCTTACGGCGACTGCTCTTGAAACGACCATCGGCTACCCGATTCCGGGTGAAGAGCCGGGCAAAGGATGCCCCGATCCGCGATAGATTCGGTTGACACCGTTTCGCCGCTATGTAAGGGAGAGGACCGCGCAAGCGACCTTGAACTCGTAACCAGTCGTGAGACCGGAGTACTCTGGTCGCAACTGGAAGTAAGGGTGAGAGTGTATGTAAAATTCCTGGCTACCTCGCGATTAAGGCATTGGCCTCTTACGGGCATGTGGCGGAGCTTGACGGTGCGATTGTTTTGTCATAATTTTCTGCGCTCACTTCACGGGAGATAGAACGATTATTTCGTTAAAACTTCCTGAGGTGACGGGTTCGCCCGTTGTAGTTGACAACTCTACTACGTCAGAGTCTTCACGCAGAAGCGCGAGCCCGGGTAGGGCCCTGGCCTGCGGGACAGTTCTCCTAGGAATCGGTCGCTCGGACTCGCTAGGAGTTTTCGGGCGCTCATGAAAGCGCAAAGATGTAACACTAGATACAGTGAGTGTTGTATGCACGGCGGATGTTCGAAATTTGCCTGCTTCGAACCCGCCGCACAATTACCGTTATAATATACGTAGTAACAGCAGCAGTCCCTACCCGCAGAACAACGGATGAGGATTTTCAGCACTTCAGACTGTCAGTCTATCCTGGACAACGGCGGTTGCAACATCGCCGAAAGCAACATCGGTTGCAACTAACTTCCCGTGGTAAATTCGTTTTATCTTATTTTTGACCGTGGTATACCGTTTTGAACTTGGAATTCCTGGATGTTTTCATTTTAACAATTTTATTTGCAATGCTTAGTGCTATCAATACATATACGGCAACAACATCAATTATCAACGTATTGCAACATAATATTAAGACAGTAACTAAAACACTTACCTATGTAATAAATAAAATCGGTTGTGTCAGTAATAACAACAGTAACTGTCATAAGAATGTTAGGATGCGTTATATTAGTAAATAACAATGGAATTTATAGCCATAACATTTCATTTTATTCCAACCAAAATCAAAATATACCAAAAAAACAGAAATAAAAGGTATGGGCACTTAGCGAAAAACTAGTAAAACAACTTCGAAAGCGCCCGTCGGAGTCTAAGCGAGGACAAGAACCCCAGCCACGGCTAAATAGTGACAAATACGGGTAACGGATGGCGCTAGATGTTCGAAACGTTTAAGCGGTGAAAATCGAAAAATAACAAATAATTATTTTTTTGCGTCGCTTGTATAAGAGATATTCCAACCAAAATGTCACGATATGGTTTCGGCCCTACGACCTATCTGTGAACCGAATTTCAATATCTAACTGCAATATTTCGAGATTGAAGTATCACTAGCGCGCTCTCTGGTAAGCCGATTATACAATAGTTTCAACTCTTGCCATGACCGAATGATGCCTGAGTGCTAAATTTCAGATCAATCGGATGAAGTGTTTAGGCGCCATCGTAAAGGAATTTACACAGACTCATAGACAGACTTCATCTCTGTGGTTGTTAAAATGGATATTTCCGTCTTCATCTGGATTTTTTACCGCGTTCACAATACTTTTGCTAGTACCGGGTAAGTAATGGTATTTCTGTAAAATTATAATTTATTGACAATCTTATAGATAACAAAAAAAAAACAATTCTTATAATTGAAGATATAATGTTAAGATAGGTTTGAGGTAATGAGAGAACGTCATTGCGATAGCGTCGACGAGAACGTTCGTAATGCCTATAAAACAATTGTCGCTTTTTGATCACTAAAAGTGACCAAATCGCAACATTATTAACCCATATATGCCCAGAACTATTTTGGGATTTCGATTTTGGTTATTTTCAGACATGTTTATGTTGATAGGTCCCTATAACAGTATTGATTAGTTTAGTTTATTTTTTGTTAACTAGCTTTTTTAGATGCGTTCGAAAACGGAACAATGGGCAAATAGCATACATTAGTTATAGGTAATTCAAACAAAGATGTTATAATAAGTTTATTTAATATTTATTATTATTTTCACATGCAATCATAGTAAAAAAATAGGAATGAAACGCAGGGAAACATTTAGAACCTACATTTACTTCTCACTTTTTACAAAAAGTGACAGTTAGGCTATTGCAGTAGGCAAAAGTCTACTTGGTGCCCTGCAAATCATGTGCTAGGCGTTATGCTTTCATACTGATGTAGATACATTATTGTAGATACCCGTTTGCAAGGTCCCGGGCGCTGTTTATCATTACCATACTTTTGAAATAGGCAATGCTACGTCGAAACTCCAGCATATCTATATCCTTGGAAAAATTACGTGGTAGCAGGGTAGCATAGTTAATTTCCGATGCTTTTACAAAAGGACTACTTATTGTTCGTTTTCGAATCACTGGGCATATATATAAGAGTTAAGAAAAGCGCTGCAGTTTATAAAACATCTTTTTTTTAAATCTACTTGAATAATTTTAATCGCAACCACGTTTTCGCACTAGCTGCACTGGCCTAAATCTACGCTATATACTTACATACATACAAACCTATACGTCGCCATCATTCTAAGTCTACCTATGCAGGTCACGAAAAAAATGTATACGAAACCGCGCCCTATAAAATGCGCCCGATTGAAAGCTCGTGAAAATAGCGACTAGGTTAAGAGCCAGAGACAAAAAAGTGCAGAGTTTTGGAAAAGGCGATAGTTTCAAATCAGACAGTATTTTAGCCATAGAATGCCGGGGCATAGCAGGTCAGATTCCGGAACACCTGGCGCTGGCGTACTAGGAAAGTTGTAATTTTAATTAGGAGGGTACCCCCAAAGTATTTCGAAAAAGCTTAAAACTCATCAGTAGACAGATGCTTTAACGAACACGAAAAATATGCTCATAATGGCTTCATAATCGAACGCGTGGCGTCAGCATCTCCATAAATATCAGGCATCGGTTGTGCCGCGCAATATAAGGGTCGCAATGGCGCAATATAAAGGTACTAGCTGCGCCCCGCGTTTTCACCCGCGTGGTGATGGAAAATTGTGATAATAATGATAGAAAACTATATATCTTTATAAATTATAGCCTATGTGTTATTCCGATGTGTAAGCTATATTATTGTAAAGTTTCATTAAAATCCATTCAGTAGTTTTTGCGTGAAAGAGTAACAAATAACCATATATACATTCTTACAAACTTTCGCGTTTATAATAGTAGTAGGATGGAGATGTTGACGCCTCGCGGTCGATTATGAAGCAGTGTGACCATATGTTTCGAGTTCTTTATCGCATCCACTGTCTATTGTTGAATTTTCAGCTTTTTGAAACATTTTTGGGGTAGGTACTAATTAACATCACACCTTTCCTAGTACGCCAGCGCCAGATGTCCCAGAATCTGGCCTGCTGACTGTACCCCAGCATTCATCATCATCATCATCATCATCATTTATACATTCCATAAAAGCATTTCACAATACTGAGGAACATGTCAAATTTTACAATCATAATTTACCGGATGATAAAACCGCTTTGATTAATTTAAAAAAAAAATTATAATTGTAATCAGAGATGATTACGTAAAAATAGTCAAATTTACAAAATAATCAATAATCAAACAATAAATAATAATCAATACAATAAAAAAGAAAAAATCTGAAACATGCTTAATTAAAAACAATGTCAATAAAATCTAAAACTTAGTGCGAAAGTATAGTCATAACATTGTTATTTATAATCAAGCAATTGTGGACGCAATATCATAAAAGTCGTCCAGTTTGTAAAGGGCATGTTTGACGAACTGATTTTTCAAGCAGGTTTTATATGCTGCCATCTCAAGTCTTCTCGTCGATGACGGCAAAGCATTGAACAATTTAAAACTAATATTTAAAAATGTTTTTTGATATTTAGTCAAGCGTACTTTATGCAATAACACATTGTTTTTAGGTCGCCTATTATGGCTATGTCGAGTGGAGTGAAGCTCGCAATTTAAAATATTCTCTTTGGCATATAAAAGGCACTGATATATGTACATGGACGACATGGCAAGGATACCAGCTTTAATAAAAAAAGGGGCGCAATGTGTTTCTCTGCTTACATCAAAAATTGTCCTAACGGCTTGCTTTTGTAGCACCAAAAACGCGATGGATATCAGTCGCATTACCCCATAGTAGTATCGCATAAGACATCTTTGAATGGAAGCAGGAGTGATACACACTGATCGCTGCATGTTCGCCAGCCAGAAATTTCACCTTTCCTATAGCATAGACATAGGCCAAAAGTCATTCTATGGCCAAAATACTGTCTGATCTGAAAGAATCAGGCTTTAGAACAACTCTAGCACTTTTATGTCGCTGGCTCCCCAACTATATCGTTTGAATAGCGAAGGAAACGAATATTAGAAAAACGGGCAGAGGGGGGGGGGGGGGCATTAGCCGCCTTGGTGCTGTCACTGCTACGCCGATTGATCTATGAATTATGAGTGAGTTCAAGACACGGCGGCGATCGACATGCACACGATCACAGCACAGCAGCGGTTCCCAATCTTTTTATACGACTGGCCACAAAAAAGGAGTGTAATGTGTTTAGCGTTCATGTATGCATGTTTTCCATTTCTTTATTCCACTATAACTTCTAAATGCTTGATCCGATTTACTAAAGTGTGGTATTCCTAGAATCGCTATGTCATCCCGAGTGTCATAGGGTACGTGCTGCCCTTGCTTTTATCTAAGGAGAAAGCAGCGTCTTCAATAAAAACCGCAGTGTTACGTGTCGGTTGTGTTATGACACTCATCATTTGACAGTTTATTTTTTTTCGTTCTTCATCTTCGCGGCGGCCGGGAATAAAACATGTAGTGCCATTAACAAATAGAAATATTAATTTAGGAAAATAAATTCTACAAAATGTGTAATTATTACACTCTACAAAATATTATCAACTAGATGACCCGGTGAACTTCGTACCATCTAAAATTGATTTGATTGTAACTTCTTCATAAGCGTTTATTGATCCTAATCAACCTTCCAAATCCAATTCATTGAAATCTATAATATGGCCGAATCATGTACGGTTTGAGTTTCGTTTGGTGTAATGAAAGTCGTTTGTAATTAAAATAAATTCAATGTATTTAATTTACATGATGAAATATAAATGATTAGCCGACTTTTCCGACTTTTCGACTTTTTCGGCTTTTTCGACTTTCGAATTTTCCGACTTTTTCGACTTTTTTGCATTTTTCGACTATTGGACTTTTTTGACTTTTTCGACGTTTTCGACTTTTTCTATTTTTTCTTCTTTTCCGACTTTTTCGACCCTTTTGACTTTTTCGACTTTTTCCACTTTACGACTTTTTGAAATTTTACACAATGGCAAGGAATGAATAACAGTTATGGATGGCGCAGCTGTCAAATAATAGGATCGCCGCGAACGCCATCTATTGAAAGTGGCCCATTTCCCAAAATGACCAATTTCGATTTGTTCGATTTTCAGTTGTTTCTTTTAATTTTTCCTAAATATTTTTTTTTTGTAAACCACCATCAAGACAAACAAAACAAAAAAATAATAATTCAAATCGGTCTAGTAATTTTCGAGATCTTGCGAGACTAATGCACGGCGATTCATTTTTATATATAGGAAGAAGATATTTTTGTGACCGTATTTGGTATTACGAATTTATTATATTCTAACATGTTAAATAATTATAAAACTACGTAATAGTATTTGAAAAGAAACAGTTGATTTAAACCAGATTTGTCCCAAAGAATAATTAATTGATTACACGACTGCCCAATAAAATGGAGCGTAATATGTTCAGGGTTCATGTGTGTAAGTTTTTAAATCATAACTTCTAAACGCTTGGTCCGATTAAAATGTGTGCGGTAATTCGTTAGAATCGTGATGTTTTTTTTCAGGTATGGTGCCTAAGCAGTCCAAATATCAAATAAATAATTTTTCAAATGTTTAAATTTGTCAAATAATAAATGTTCAAATTTGGCGGGGAACGGTTTGGTGGTGAACGGTTTCGTGCAGCTTGGGCCACAAGATCCATTTTGTTCTCGGATCGGGTCAACTCACGATTCAGCTCCTATTCAGAAGCCTCCTCGTACGGAAGGCTACCCCGGGTAACTCTCGTGTCTCAGGCCTCAGAGCTGATGGACCGGTTGGATGCATCCCGGCGCCACTGGACGGTTTACGCACCGGTCGGCGAAGCCAATCGGCTGTGAATTCTAAATAATTTCTGAAAGGGTCTGGAGACTATGGAAATATACTGTTTCCTAAAGAGCGGGGGTGGATGTTAACCTGTTGTCATGCCACTCTTGAAATGACCTTGGTCCACTTAATCCCGTGTGGCACTACGGGCAAAGAACGCCCAGGTCCGCGATAAATTCAAACTGAATTACCGCTGTAATACAACAGGTAGAGGTTGTTCGGACCCGTAGCTAGTCGGGAGGACGGAGGTATCTTGAAGGTTAATTCCAGACTGAGATATCCTGCCAAAACTGGTAGTTAGGGGGTGAGGCTGCCCGCTGTTTACCTTTCCCGGTGCCTCACCGTAAGGCGTCGGTCTCTAACGGGTTGCTGGTGAACTAGACAGTAGATTGTTTGTTCCCAAGTCTTCTACGCTCTTCCCACGGCTGAAAGAACGATTTATATCGTTAAACCAGCATGGGGTGACGGGTACACTTGTTGTAGTCGACACCGCCCTACTGTTCAAATGTCCAAATATCTCAATGTCAATAAATTAAGATAAATACATTATGTTCATTATCAAATTAAAGGTCTGATTGAGTAGATTATGGGCATCATGATTATCACATAATGCGCAATCGTCTTTAAGCACTGGATGTTTACAGAGGTAACACGCGTCATTGAGGCCGTTACAGAGCATCTGTATATTGAATTTAGTTTCAACGAATATCGTTTCAATAAAGAACTTTATTCCCTAAAAACTTGCTTTCTGACGGACCAAATTTTAAAAAAAAATAATTTAAATAAAAAAGTTAACTTTTTGTACCGGCGGCCGTGTCATTATTGTTTAAAAATTATAGTTCTTATTGAAATATCTTACCACTCCTTTACAGTTTTCTCTACCATTTCTTTAATTCTATAAAATAAAAAGCTACTTGATACTCCGTATCAAATACTTTCCCAATTTTCGTCTTGATGTTGCATGATAAAGGGTAGTGCCTACGTGATCTCGTAGAGCTTTTAAGGCGACTACCGATGTGAGCCATCCTTCACAGTTTTTAGTCACTACTTTTCATTGACGGTTTAATATTGCGAAAGATAAAATCTGGTTTTTATACTTCAAATCCTTGCTGAGTTATATACCGAGTCAGTTTTCGATATATTCCTTATTACGGAAATGAATAAACATTAAGCTATATTTACCCTTTGAGTCAATGTTAATCAGAAATTGAATTCCTTACTTAGATAGAAACAGTAGCTGTTTATTATACAAACTTTAAGGAATTAGATTTTAGTTATTTTGAACCATTTCTTGAATTAGAAATTTGTGAAAAATCTCACTTTATTGTGGATATTCTTAAGTTGGTGTAACATTAAGTAGTAATTTCTT
The DNA here is from genome assembly GCA_944548615.1 of Micropterix aruncella. Classification (NCBI taxonomy): domain Eukaryota; kingdom Metazoa; phylum Arthropoda; class Insecta; order Lepidoptera; family Micropterigidae; genus Micropterix; species Micropterix aruncella. The sequence goes on from OX155958.1 coordinate 4,260,950, forward strand.
AACCCCCGAAATAACTTTGCTATTTTAATTGTAACCGTAACATTATGCCACATTATTTTAAATGCTCGTTTGTTTTTTTTTCTAATCTTTATTGTATAATTTCACAATAATTGGGTTTGTTATCATACGACAATCCCTTACAACCAACTCTACCGTAAAGTGTTTATGTGTGTGTACGTGTAACATATAAGAAGTGACGAATATAGCTTTAATCTGATTAAAACTCATGTAAAGGCGATCATATTAAATCTCAGCTATATAATGGTGTCATTTAAAGCAATATAGCTTATATTACCTTTTTGTCATATAATTTTGTCGTATAAAGGTTTACTCAGCTTTTTTAGTATTGGGTTCTCGATATTGACTATCGAGTATTGGATTCTCGATATTGCTCTAAAAGCGCTTATACAGCTATGTTATACACCGTTTTAGCTGTATAAACCTTTTAGTCGAATATGGGTGGTATAATCGCTATAAATCATACTAATATATAACCATTTTATAACTGAGAGCTATATAGTAGGCGAATAAATAACCTTTATATAACAAACTAAACAAACGCTACTATATTAGGATTACTTCACCAAATGCTGTATATTGGTTACAAGACCCACCTTTATACAGTTTATAGTCATATTGAAGTGCAGTAATTGATTTACAAAGAGTTAAAGATGTAAAGTTGTCACTAGGCCCTCACTTACGCAGCTTATAGTTTTATAGAGGTTAAATCAAAGTTGCAGATGCCATATACCTAAGCAAAGCGGCCATTTTTTTGCGAATCCTTATAACCTAAATCTTTTGCATTATATTTTTTAAGGCATTTTAAGTCATAAAATATACGTATTATAGGTAAATTATATTTCAAAGTGTGTAAACAATACCCAGCAGGTCTTCTTTTTACGTAAAAATAAAATTTAAGTGAAAAATAAAATTAATTTACAAAAAAACTTTAAACCATAATTATGAATTAAAATTGAGTTAAAATATTAATATTTTGAAGGCGCGTTGAAATTTTGTTCGACATGTCACTTAATATTGTCGATGAAATGATTTCCGCAAGAGAATTCGGTGTATCAAACTACAATACAATCATTTTAAAGTCAATAAAATATATTAGTAGACATTAGGAATTCTATGCTTGCGACGGCAAACGATCATGCAGCTTCCGTTCGTTTCCATTCTATATAATTTCAAGGCATTATCCGACTAGGAGTTGTAATAAAGTATCAATTGGAGACACGCTTACAGCCGCTGGCTATATAAGGATGCCACAGCATGCGCTATAAGTGCTTTATAAGCGCTTATTCAACTTTCTTATACCACCGAAGGTAGCTGTTTTGACCGTTATTCAGTCACTATTCAGCTAAAAGCCGTATAAAATGCGCCTAATCCGGCGATACAGACGTTATATAGACGTCTCTATTTATGTATATACTAATTACTAGTTCTTGTGACTGAAAGCTGTAGCGAAAACGTTGCCGTGCCCTTTATATGGCCAATTTGTGCTACTTGGGATGTGTATGTGTGTGTGTCTTGTTATTGCATTCGATCGACAGACTTGATATGCAATTTGGTTAATTTTATCCCAACGGAAAATGGTGATCCAGCCGGGAATCGAACCCACAATTAAATTGAGATACACACAGGGTTATTTAGAGTAGCATTTCAAACATTGTAGGTAATATTTCTCATATAAAAACGGTTGGTCAATGCAACCGGACGTTTGCGTTGAGGGCGTAAATGACAAGCATATTTATATTGTTGTTTAGTAATATAAAAATCAGATACAGTTTATTGTTGCCTAGTAGATAATAGCCATTCCGATACAAAATTCTTCTGTTTACACGCACTCTTTTACGATCCATTCTGCTCGTTTATGGAATCAGCTCCCTCACTCTATCAGGCATGCACCTTCGTTTGATACTTTCAAAAAGTTGTTGAAGAAACATTTATTTTTACCCAGCCACTAACCAAATACCTCACCTTGTCCTCTCCTTTATCATTCCCTGGGCAACCTTAGCATAAGTTACTGACATAATATTTGTATAAGTTTATTTTAAATTTAACTTTACTACTTCCTTGTGTATTTTACGGTGAAAATTTGGAATTATTTCATCAAATGGTTGACTGTAAGATATCGCTAAAGCGATAAGTCCGCCATTTGTGCATAAATTGACTTATTTATAAAACCAGTGTAATATTCATTAGGTTATGTTTTATAGCACAATAAAGTTATTCTATTCTATTCTATTTTATTGAAATAGTACCATATCAATTTGAATGTCCTACTAATATTATAAACGCGAAAGTTTGTATGTATGTATGGATGTTTGTTACTCTTTCAAGCAAAAACTACTGAATGGATTTTGATGAAACTTTACAATAATATAGCTTACACATCAGAATAACACATAGGCTATAATTTATAAAGATATAGCGTGAATTATTTAAAATATAACGATAACTGTCAAGTAAGCAGGAAAAAAATCCAAGAAATTGACATTCAAAATTAAAATTCTATCCTATTATCCTACTAATATTATAAACGCGAAAGTTTGTATGTATGGATGTTTGTTACTCTTTCACGCAAAAACTACTGAATGGATTTTGATGAAACTTTACAATAATATAGCTTACCCATCAGAATAACACATAGGCTATAATTTATAAAGATATGGTTTTCTATCATCATTATCACAATTTTCCATCACCACGCGGGTGAAACCGCTGGGCGCAGCTAGTAAAAAATAATCTATAACTTTCTTCCAACGTTAGTATTTTTGGTACATACTCGTTTTAAGGCGAGGCGACAGTTCTAATGCGTTCTAAGGTGTCATTAAAATAGGATCACTGGCAACAGTTTTTGGCATATACTGTTATAAGTTCTTTACTACTGGTTTTTATGTCAATGACCTTTTATTTGTACATTTCGTCCATTTTACTGTGGATTATTATGAATTACAAATTAATTCAATTTATTTATTTAGGTATTCTCATAGGTATTTACGATATTATTTCAAATATTGAACATAATATTTGATATCGTATAGGGCTGACTTGGTGTATATATAACAATATTTTCTACCTAATATTGAGATGTCAACCACAACGGGCGAACCCGTCACCGCAGGACGTTTTAACGATTCATCGTTCTATCGACCGTGCAGTGAGCGTAGAAGACTTTGGACATAACAAATCCGACGTCTAGCTACGCCACAACCCGTTAGAGACCAACGCCTTACCGCGAGTAGCCAGGTATGTTACCTGGCGGGCGGCACTCGCGCCCTAACTACCAATTGTGACCAGATTTCTCCGGTCTCTCGATTGGTTCCGAGTTCGAGGTCGCTTGCGCGGTCCTCTCCCTTACGAAGCGGTGAAACGGAGTGCACCGAATCTGTCGCGGACCAAGGCGTCCTTTGCCCGACTCTGAACCGGGATCGGATGGCCAATGGTCATTTCAAGAGCAGTCGCCGTAAGGTAGACAACTACCCCCGCTCTATAGGAAACAATACAGTTTCCAGACTCCCCCGATTGTTAGTCGGAGAGCACAATCGATTGGCTTGCGCCGCTCGGTGCGCAGACCGTCCAGGAGCGCCAGAGGATTGATTCCCAGGGGAGACTGGTTGACCCAGTGTCCTACCCAGGCTCGCACCCCATGCGTGGAGGCCATCGGATGGGTGTTGACCCGTGAGTGTGGCCGACCCTGAAACAGAATGGGCCTTCGTGGCCAACTCAGCAAGGGCCCATTAGCTCCCATTTTCTACCTAATATTAAATATGGCCGTACGCATATCGTGCGTTGGCGACTTCTGCAGTATATCCATAGGGAAAGACGGCGAACTGATGAATACACAGCGCTGGCTGTATTTTGGGTCAAGTACCTACTAGTGTCTTCACGCTGGGCCGTTTCATTTATTTTATTTAATAGTTAAAAGTTTAAGTAGACTTCGGCCCCTGAAATTAGGATGTATTATTAGGGACCAATTTATTTTATACCACATAATAAAATATTTAATATGATGTATAGTTTAGGACTGTATAATCAATGGGGGAGCTAATGGGCCCTGTTGTAACTAGAGTTGTCAACTACAACGGGCAAACCCGTCACCTCAGGAAGTTTTAACGACTAGACGATCTATGTCCCGTGAAGTGAGCGCAGAAGACTTGGACAAAACAGTCCACCGTCAAGCTCCGCCACATGCTCGTAAGAGGCCAACGCCTTAACCGCGAGATAACTAGCTGTGTTACCCACCGGGCTTACACTCACGCCCTTATATCCATGAAACTGTGTAACCCGAATCTATCCCGGCCCTGGCATCCTTTGCCCGGCTGTTCGCCCAGGATCGGGTAGCCGATGGTCGTTTCAAGAGCAGTCGCCGTAAGGTCCGCAACCACCCCCGCTCTATAGAAAACAGTACTGCTTCCAGACTCCCCCGACTGTTAGTCAGAGTGCCCAATCGATTGGCTTACGCCGTCCAGGAGCGCCAGAAGTTTAATTTCTAGGGAAAACTAGCCCTAAGGCCAGAGTCCTGTCCGGGCTCGCACTTCATGCGTGGAGGCCGCCGAGTGTGACCGACCCCGAACAGAATGTGTCTTCGTGGCCAACTCAGCAAGGGCCCATTAGCTCCCTGTTGCAGTTTGGCACTAAGATCCATGTGTTTAGAGTCGGTAAAACTCACGGGTTAACACCCATCCGGCAGCCTCCACGCAGAAGTGTGAGCCCGGGTTGGACCCTGGCCTGCGGGCCAGTTCCCCCTAGGAGTCAACCTTGGAGCGGTCCTGGTCGGTTTGCGCGCGGTGCGGCGTCAGCCAATCGACTGTGCGTTCGGACTGATACCAGGGAGAGTCTGAAAACGGTATTGTTTCCTATAGAGCATGGGTAGTTGTTAACCTTACGGCAACTGCTCTTGAAACGACCTATCGGCTACCCAATACCGGGTGAACAGCCGGGCAAAGTATGCCGTGGTCCGCGATATATTCGATAGACACCGAATTACCGCTAAGTAAAAGGAGAGTACAGCGCAAGCGCAGTCGGGAGACCGGAGTAATCTGGTTGCAACTGGAAGTAAGGGCGCTAGTGTCGGCCCGCTCGGTGATTAACCCGGTTATCTTGCGGTAAGGCGTTGGTCTCTTACGGGCCAGTGGCGTAACTAAACGGTGGATTGTCTCCGTGTTAAGGCGACATGATACCTGGGAACGGCCATATCTGTTTTTTTTAGTTTTATGAGTTTTTGAAAAATATAAGCATTAATTTAAAAAAAGCTTCCAAGTGATAAGGAACTCGATAAGGAACCAATTTAAAATTTGTACTCAAAAAAGTTGCTCATTGCCTTTGACATCAAGGCTTTAAACTGATTTCGAAACTTTCAGGCGCGATTACTCCTACAATGTAAGCGGTGAGTGTGTTTTATTTTAGTTTCATTATATTGACTGGTTAATTCTCTAGGGTCACGCTTAGACACATTTTTTATTTAGGCCCTAAATTAATTACAATTAATTAAAACGTGAGAGTGCTCTGAGAGCTACGCTAAATATGCTTTACCATTAACACTTATACTACCACTGCGAAAAGATAGTCATTCTGTGCTAGGCTGCGATAGAAAGTTTAGCTTGTGCTTGGTCGCCCGGTGCGAGCGGATGTGGAATCGTGTCTGATGCTTCGTAAACGCTGGATTTTTATTGGTCAAACCCTACAAAATTGACCCCGCATATTTTTTCTCGTATCCGCCGATTTCGGATATTTTTCTGAGGTCTCACGTCGCCTTAAGTCTGTTACGCTCACTTTACGGGCGATAGAACGATCAAATATCGTTAAATCCTCCTGAGGTGACGGGTTCGCTTATTGTAGTTGACAGCTCTAGTTGTAGACGTCATAAATATATCGAAAAAACGTCACAAAAACGCCAAAGCATACCCCTTGTTTATTCCTTATGTCTATTCCAGATATTCACGCTAAAAATAGTAATATTTCTCCGCATTTCTCCGGACGGTTAGTCGCCGCCTCGAAATCCTAAAAACCTAATTATTTACGGAAGAAAACCGCCGCCGGCGCCGTTATCCCGCTCGTTATTTCAAAGAGAATCGCTTTCCGCGTGTGGGCGTCGTCGCGTCTCGGATCATCGTGACAAAGAGTAAGGCGAAACGACTTCAAGGAAAAAAATTGAATTATAGAAACATTCGTCGGACAACTAATCTTGTCTTCGGATTAACCTGTGGGAATTCATGTATGGTAATATATATCTTGCTAATTGACTACGATGTCAGCTGTATATCGGCCACACCGATGCACACATTGAAATATATTTGAAATATATTTGAAATTAAATGAAATATTTATTTTGTCTGAATTATGGCGATAATGCAGGAGATTATGTCTCTCATAATTCCCTGTTATCGTAACAGATTGGCAATTTTAAATATTTTCAAAGTTTTGTTATAACCAATTAATTAGTGGCATTATTCATTAGTCTACCCGAAATATCTAGCAAATGACAATAATTACAATAAAATTAAATCATAAAGAAGCAAAAATACTAATAATCTTTCTATATTAAAAAAATAAAATATACATTGAATGGCCTGACAACATAAAAAAAAGATACAAAATGAAATAGTCGAAACAGACCGGATGAAATAATTAGCAACTTACAGTAGAAAAAATTAAATAAAAATAATTCACTAATAACATAAAAAAATAAAAAAATAATTTAAAATATTCAAAATCCTAACTATTAAAATTCAGTTTTAATCTTCAAAATCAAATCAAATCAAAATCAAATATTTAATCAAAATTCAAAATGCGTAATTTTCATACTCGAACTATTGTAAAAAAAAAAGTTTGACTAGTAGGAAATTTTAGTAGGATAGTCAAATGTTAATAAAGATTGTCAAATAAATGTCTATTAGATTCGCCGTCAACGCTATAAGCGCCACCTGCATTTCGCTTGCGCAGAAGGGTTGCCAAAGCGTAATATAGAGTTGATTCCATGTATAATCACGCATTGATTATATTAATAATCACGCATTTATTAATCACGATTATATTATATTATCACAATAATCACGATTATATTATATTAATAATCACGCATTGATTATATAATAATAGAACAAGTTGACAAATATAAATACCTTGGCACCTGGCTTACACAAAACTGGGACAGTGAAGTGGAGATCACGACTCGCTCCGAAGTTGCACGCCGCGCCTTTGGAAAAATGAAAAAGGTCCTTTGCAATCGAAGCCTGAAAATCCAGCGTCGAATACGTCTTCTCCAGTGCTACATCTGACCCATACTTCTATACGATTGTGAGGCCTGGACTCCAAGGCATGTCAGCAAAAAACGTAAGCTTTGGCGACCATCAAACAGCGCAAAGTTACATACCTGGATCACGTGCTTAGGCACGGCAGGTACGAACTCCTGCAACTCATTATGATGGGAACATCTTGGTTGCGGAACATTCGAGAATGGACTGGGATTACATGTGTCATCGAATTGTTATGCCTGGGGACCTATTCTTGAAAAATTTAGCATGCTAAATTATTCTATGGTCCATGTAAATCAAATGTGCCATAGACAAATTTGGCATGTTTTTTTTTAACAATTGCCTGCCTGGCGAAGGACTCAAAGAAGTATGCAGAGAGGACTGCCAACCTTCAATAATTTGAGAGGCACCCTAAGAAGAAGAATACCTATTTTATATAATATACGGTTTTAGATTGCTGAATGCAGTACTTCTTTTGGCAGCTAAGATATTACTACAAAAATCAACGTGTGGATGGCACTTATAGTTCCAAACATTATTGCATTTCTCTTATGTTCAATATGGTGGCGTTCGTGGTATGGCAGTATGGCGGAGCACTATAGATGGCGCTCTTAACACGCCTATCAGGTATCCTATCTAGAAATAAAATATTAATACAATAACCCCCTCCCAACCCACTCCCCCCCCACCCCCCCACACCCCGACGCCTCCCCCAAAGCCTCCACCAAACTTACCCCCTTCAACCCCCCTCCCCTCAACCCAAACCCTCCAACTCCTCCCCTAACCCTTTCCCCCCTTCTCAACGCCACCCCCCACCACCCACACACCCACAACCCCCAACGGTACCCCCTCTTATCAATAATTAATGAAATAACAAAAAATCCAATTTTGTAAATAAAATTATGATTTGGAAAATATTTGCAAGGAGCAAAGGACAGGAGATAATGGGGCGAGACGTAGGATAACTAGGAATTTAGGGGCTCTAATTGCTGGATAAGTGAGGCTGGGCACCATTATGTATTCTTATATCTTATACAGCACGAATTATTGTATTCTTATATAATTTCTCTTATTTCGTAGATCCGTGTCCGTGACATATGTAGGAAATAGTAATACTCCCAGAAAATACAAATTTAAAAAGTTTCCACCCTATAAAATCTAGTGGGCTCGGAAGCTCTGCCTGTTTCTGACACATTACTTGAGAGGCGAGATAAGCCTAGGAGGCATAGAATTGCCGTCGTATACGTGAATTGGCGACTTTATTGGTCACCCTACACTCATACGAGATTACATAGGAATAAAATATAATGTTAGATATGGCTGCGGAACACTCTTTCGCATGGAAAGATGCCATTTATGTATATGCTGAGATATTTCATTTATCCTTATCCTTTATTATCTGTATGCCTTCCTACATAATTGTAAAAACTGAATATTCTGTGTGAATCAAGTATTTTTAAAAGCACGCTTATATAATTGTTGGTTATTTTTGCAATTTACTAATCAATCAGTTAAAACAATCAAATTATATTTATTGTCTTTAGGGAGGCCTTTATTTTTCGAAGATTGAATTTTCTTTGGGGGTCCACCGGGCTTTTGGTTGATGGTGTAAAATAATGACAATATCTAACGATATCTTGATAATTCAAATAAATCTCAATTTCCTTGAAAACGCCACCTAGACGCAACTAGTAGAACTATTTACAAACACTTGAAAGTCAAAAGTTTGGAAAAAATCATGGTCAAAAAGTAAGTAGCGTCGTTTGTAAGCAAAGAGTACTACAAAAAGGAAACAAATTAAACAAAAAATAAATAAACTAGACAAATCTTTGGTCGAACTGAAATCTCCAGAACTTCACGGATACGTCTCAATTCCAGTGCGAGTAGAGTCATCGATAGCTTCGCAAATATCAAGGCAGTAATAATAGTATGCTTCGATTTTTATTTGATTGTAATGTGCTTAACTAATAATGATTGGTTCAACCATTTGTAATCGAAACTAGCTGTCCTGACAGACGTTGTCCTGTTTAAATTACAATAAATTTGTTTGTGATCGTTTTGTGAATTTTTGAAAGGCTATTGGAAAATATAAACAAAGTAAAAAATCGGTTGTCACCCCAAGACTTTCCTGGCAATCGGAGAAGCCCCCACCCCGCGAAAAACTTCTCACCCCCTCCCCCTCCAACCCCCTACCCCCCTTAACTCCACCACCCTAACTCCCCTTCAACCCCCGACCCCCCACACTTCCTCTCCCCCTCATTAAATCCTCCCCCCCAAACTACAAACGATACATAGCGATCAAAACAAAAAAGAATTAACCAAATATGTCTTTCCTATTTAAAAAAAGAGAACTAGGGATATCCATCGGTCAAATCGTCAGCTGAAAAAAGAACTTTCAATTTTTCCCGAATTTTCTAATTTTCCAGGAAACTTATTCGATTTTCCTTTCGTTCGGTCCTTATTTGGATTATTACGTACATTTAAAAAATAGCCAAATCGGTTCAGCCTTTCAACCTAAAGGTGCGATTCCACCAAAATAGTGTGCAGCACATTTGCTTGCACACATTTTGTGCAAAACTCCAACAGTGCAGGTACTAAGCTGGTGTCGCATTTGGCTTCCGTCTCCACTGGTAAGGCTGTGCGTAACTTTTGTAAGCGCACAGTTCAGCACACTTGTGCGCGAACATGTTCACTGAGCAGAGTTTCTGCCGAGACAGTTCAGTAGTTAATATGAACGGGCAGGAAAACGTAGTGCTTTGTGCTGCAGCATGTGTTTTACTATGTAGTCTCCTTAAAAAGAAACGAAGGAAGAAACCGCGATGTTGGGTGAGGCCGTTACTACAGCGACGGAATGAAGAAACGAATAAATTTCTAGAAGAAATAAAAATAGATCCATTGAGTGGATTTAAAAACTTCACACGTATATCTTGCGAAGATTTTGAGTTGCTGGTTAATGTAACTAGTCCTTTTATTGCTAAGCAAGATACCAACTACAGAAAATGTGTCCCTGTTTCAATAAGGCTTGCAATCACCTTAAGATGTCTTGCTACTGGAGATTCTTTTGCAAGTTTAATGTTCTTATTTAAAGTTTCAAAAGAGCTTATTGCTCGGATTGTACCTGAGACTTGTAAGGCGTTGATAAGCGTGTTGAAAGAAAATATTAAGGTAAGAAAATAAGAATAATATACCATTTTATTTTAGTCACTTTTATTGCATTACATTTCATGCCAAGATATTGTTTCGCCATCATTCTGACGTAAAAGATCTGAATAATCATTATCGCGGACCTGAAAACTTGAAGCCGGTCCTTGACTCTGACAATTTGACGAATCTGAATACGGTGAAGGCATTGGAGTTGTAACATATTTTCCAGTACCAATAATAGCGTCATACAATAAATTATCTATATCCCTTTGTACTAAAATCTTGGTTCGCTCATCTCTAATTTTCCTTAATTTCGTTGCGACGGCTGCAGCAAAAATGTCTTCGTCATCAGGTTTTTTTGCTTCCATCTGCTTGTTTACGTTATTCATAATGGACAAAGCTTGGGCGATTCTCGGGTCTTCATCGACAATACGGCGTTTAAGCGAGTTCTTCGGAGCCTTAAACTTTTCGACTGGCCTTTCATGAAGAGACTCTTGATCTTCATTTACTGTGTCATTCTGGATAATAATATCTTGTGATACCTGAAATAGTAATAAAATTTCCTTTTTCAGATGCCTAACACTTTAGAAGAATGGATGATCTTAGAGCGCCAATTTGACCATCTTTGGAATTTCCCTCATTGCATTGGGGCTATGGATGGCAAACACGTTGTTATCTATGCTAATCTTCAGCAAGGAAAATTAAATTTGCCTGAACCTTACCCGTTACCCGGAAGGAACAAACCAATTCCACATGTCATTGTGGCAGATGATGCTTTTGCGTTAGATATAAATTTAATGAAACCATATCCCGGTCAACATGACAAAAGATCAAAAGAGAGAATATTTAATTATCGGTTGAGCAGAGCGAGACGTATTGTGGAAAACGTATTCGGCATTATGTCGTAAATAGTATAGGTATCTGGCGTAAATAGTATAGGTATCTAAGTAATAATATTAGAGGTAAGAAAATAAACATTTAAAACGTACCTACCTGTTCATTTATTTCGTCGTGTGAGTTCAAGCTGACGTTCGGCTCATCCCTTCCATGAAAGAAATTCAAATATGCATAAGCAAACCATTTCGGCTTATATATATCTAAAATCCCAGAACCTGAAGATTTTGAGTCCGCGATTTTCTTCTTTTCTCTTCGGTATTGAGCCAAAATAATCTTCCATTTTCTCATTACCTCAGTCGAGTCACAATTGTAACTTTGCGCCAACTCTTGAGTGGCGTCGTGTTTTTGTTTTTATTTTTTTAATCACTGTGACTAGAATCCCATAATACAGGATAAGTTTCAATAGCTTGAATAAAATTAATAATTTTATCATTCGTCCAATCCATATTTAGCTTGGTTAATTAACAATGTACGCGCACAAATCAATGTTTTCACTCCGGTAGCGGAAGCAAGACTGAGTTCGCGCACAACAGGTTTGTCGACGCGACGCGAGTCCACTGCCTGCATGTGTGCGCGCACAAAAGTATACAGATGTGCGCGAACATTTCTAGAATGTTCGCGCACAATTTGTTATTGTTTGCTTTAGTGAGTCGACCAGAATAAACATTTGTGTCGCACACTGTGCATTGCAGTGCCGCACAGTTCTGCACACTGGTGGAATCCCATCTTTATATGCGATTACCAACGAACAGCATTTCATTTTTATTTATCAAACATTTTTAGTTTCAATTTAATACGTTTTGTTTTGATTCGAGGATATGAATGAATGAACAATCATTTAAGCAATCATTGAAAACCCACTTCCTTTGACAATAAATATGAACCATAAATTCTAACCTTTCCGTTATCCCCTCCCTTTCCTTACCTTATTTTGGCAGTTTATTTATTTATTTATTTATTTATGAATGAATGAATTAAAATCTCTTTATTGCACAATTATAATAAGGTGCAATGGCGGACTTATTGCTACATTACAACATCTTCCAGTCAACCAACATGCTGGTGTGAAAAGAAGAGTAAGCAAAAATTTTAAATTATAGCATATAATATACATTGAGTATGTATCTAAAGCAAAAAGTAAATAAATAAATGCATTTTTGAGTTGGACATATTTATATATACATACATATCTATTTTGATATATTAACAAATAAATAAATGAATAAGTAAATAAATAAACTGCCAAAATAAGGTAAGGAAAGGGAGGGGATAACGGAAAGGTTAGAATTTATGGTTCATATTTATTGTGAAAGGAAGTACTTTTTCAATGATTGCCGAGCTAGCGTCTCTTAATAGTTGAAGGAAGCTGATTACACAGTCGAGCTGCATGTACGGAGAAGGAGTAGGAAAAAAAGTGGTATTGTGTTTTGGGATACGTGACGGAGATGGATGACGGGGGCTGAATTTTCTGTTCGCACCAGGGTTTTTGACTCCCTAGCTACGCCACTGCATAACATCAATGTTTCTTTTTATTATGCGAAATAATATTAATTTGAAAAAAAATATTCGACAAATAATTAAATATATGATTTTTAATAATGCCCTAAAACATAGTAATATCCATAATACTCCAGTACTTCTTTAAAAAAATATTCTTTATTGCGGTATTTAAAATAAAATAAATACAAAATAAAAAGTTTTTTAAAAAGTAACTTTTAAATATTAGTCTTTTACTTAAGATTGTTATTAGGGACATACTATTTGTTGGGCATATAAATAACTGCCTTATAAAATTTCACTCGTCCAAATGAGTTATTGTTCAACTCGTCCTAGTAGTTAGAGTAAATGGACAAAGCCTGATGTCAATTACATACATTGACTGTAAAATCCAAAGAACAATACAGTGATTACGGGATCGATATAACGTTTTAGTAAAAGGCCGCTAAGATTAGAATAATTGTAATAATCGATAATCGTTTCTGAAGAGTCTCACCATATCATTTATAATAATCGTTTATAACGTAGCGATTTTTTTATAACGTAATTCACTCTGTAATACTGTGTAATTTCTTAAATTAGGAATTGAATTGAATTGAATTTCAGTTGTTGGTGCCTGCCATGATTATTGTTGCAGAGGACATTGATCGATTAATATGCATGCACACGTTTCCGTTTAAGTTTCCTCACCGTACAGTCAACGACGCCTTCAGGGCTAGCTATTAAGCCCCATATTACGCGAGGTCTAATTGGCTTTCGGTGTCTGACGTCAGGCTTGAGGGTTCTTCGAATGATATACGAGCGAAGCAGAAACGCTCGAAGCCTCGTTACATTGACCACATATGTTTCGTTATTGCCGCCTCGTAAAATTCGACGTCCCTATTATGTTGATTTACAAATAAGGGTACGATCACGTACAAAGCTAGTTGTCAGCGCAAATCGAGGAGATTTACGAAAAATCACCGAAATTGATTGCGTTAGGTTTTTTTATTGAGAAAATTAACAATGCTGTGATATTTATCTGTTTGTTAGGATAATTTAATTACACACACAATAGAGTACAACATGGTTGGCCTATTGCCAGGGGCCTATGGCAATGTCTTACAACCATGGTTATGTTGCAAATTGATTTATTTATTTATTTGTTTGTTTATTCGCTTATTACTAATCAACATTGCAGTAAAACCAATGCATTGAAAAGTGAAAAATAAAGATATGACATTAATTATACAAATAGAATGACACTTATAATACTAGTTATAATATAAGAATAAATAATTAAAAGACTGCCATTTAAACGAGTGAGGGTTGACGGAAAAAATATCAAAATCTGGTGCCATCGAAGTAATTTCATTTGGCCTCCGCAAAGCACGCGCCAACAAGTTCCACCTTTTAATATTATTGGGTGAAAACGGCTCCGCGAAAAGATGATGCGATAGAGCATGAAGATAATTATCAGGTATGAAAAGATCCACCTTGGCTAGTTAGCTAGGTTATCAGTTTTACCACGAATTAGATTTAAAACATAGGACATTGTCAGCGTTTCGCTTCTGAGACAGAAAGAATTATAGCCAATTATGCCTGTGATAAATGCAGTTAGATACAAAAATGGATAATATCCGTACTGCTTGAAGTACAGAAATCTCCAAAAACATACTGTACCTTTTCCATCTTCATGCGGATTCGAAATAGCTGCATTCGTTTCCATGCGACTTCTAACAATCGAGTTCGCATAACCCGAATATTATTAAAGTGTTTGGATTGCCGTATCACAAACCCAAAACGGATTGATATATGAACAGTGTGATTACTTTCCGTGTTTCCGTGTGTCTGTGATTCTGTGTATATTCCTCCACGATAGCGCCCAAACGCTTCAACCGATTTAGCTGAACTTAGGCATGCAGGCATCATTTGGTCATAGCAAGAGTTGAAAATATTGTGGTTTAAATCGGTCCACCAGAGAGCGCGAATAGTATCTTGTATATAAGGTAGCTTCACAAACAAGGGTACGATCATGTACCTAAAAAGCTATAGGTTTCGCCACATTTCTCGGTCCCTCGCCTACATGGTCAATTCACACGTATTGCATTTATTGAACACCTATTTTTATGTTGACAAACTAATATATAACCAGTAATATTACTTTCTTGGCAACGGAAAAGCATTGTGCACGCACTTCTGTGTATCTGTGACTCTGTGTGTATTCCTCCACGATAGCGCCTAAACGCTTTATGCTAATAAGCTGAATTTATGCATGCAGGCATTATTTGTTCATGGCAAGAGTTGGAGAGATTATGGTTGAAATCAGTCCACCAGGGGGCGCGCTAGTCATACTTCAATCTAGAAATATTATGTCGAATATTATCTTAAATATTATCACGTATCTACAAAGTACTATCACGTATCTACAAAGCTACAGGCCGCGCTAGATTTCTCGGTCCCTTGACTACATGCTGAAATCACACGTAATTATTGAACACCAATGCCTTGAAACCAAAAAGGGTATAAAAAATAAAAAAATAATAAAATAATATTTTTAAAATATATATAATAATAATTATATAATAATAATAATTAACAATAATAATATTAATAACGATTTTAACGAAATTAAAATTAAAATAATTAAAAAATAATATTTTAGATATTTCCTTGGCACAACCGTGGCACTGTAGTGTGACTCCCGAAGTGAGTTAGGTCGCCTGATTTTACATTGTAAGGTCCCGGGTTCGATTCCCGGCTGGGTCACCATTTTCCGTTGGGATCAAATTAACTGAATTGCATTTTCAATTCTGTCGATTGAATGCAATAACAAGACACACCCTTACACACATGTTACACGCACACATACATATAACACGTCATAGTAGGGTTGGTTGTAAGAGATTGTCATATGACAATAAACCCGCCCATTGTGACATTTCACAATAAAAAGTATAAACAAACAAACAAGGCGGGCTCGGCTGCTCTTTGTTTAGCATAATAGAAAGATTATCATTTGCGTTTAATGTATGCGCTATGTAACCTGGGCTCAGACAGATGTGTATATAACTTTAAAAGCATACAATGGCATTGTCTAAATTGTCATTTCATTTTCTATTGTGCTCATGAATTTGAATGTATATGTATATGTATATGTAAATAAAATAAAATAAAATAAAAATAATTTAAAAATCCTCCTAAATAATTTTGTCCTCTTTAGACGGTGGATTGATTTCAACCACAACTTTTGCCATAACCAAATAGCATATCTTTTTAACTCTTACCATGACCAAATGATGCCTGCATGCCGAATTTCAGCTCAATCGGATGAAACTTTTAGGCGCTATCGTGGAGGAATACACACACACACAACACACACACACACACAGAATCACAGACACAAAGACACACAGAAGTGCGTTCACAATATTTTCCCTCTGCCGGGAAGTAAACTTAATAATCCCCTAATACTCGTAAATTAATAATACGAGTTCCACTTTGAGATTAAGAATCTCTAAAAATGTACCCAATGTCACTGATGTGACTTATAATCTTCCTAGAAATTTAAATAAAACGTGTCACAGTGAATTAGTCACTGAGAAAACTAGAAAACGAGGAAAAGGTTAAAATTAAATATTTTTAGACTCGGTTAACCATGATTTCGTATAAATGACCCCGAACGGTGCCAACGATATCACAAAACGTACTATATGAATCAATCTGACGTAATGATGTATAGTAATAAAAGCTACAGCTAACTTCCAACTGGTAGCGTTTAACGACTGCGCTATTTTTACAAAGAACTTTATAGGCATCACTTTTATAAAAGTGCTGAAGATTTATACTGTTTTAATATTTTATAGGCTAATCAAATGTACGATAATTATTGTGATATGCTCTGAAGAGAAGACGGGGAAGGAGGGGGTGGGAAGGGAAGCGCCAAAACAACAAGTGGTTTTGGGACGGAACAACAAGGGTGGGAAGGAATGCGGAAGCGCCAAAACAACAAATCGCGTAACCAAAATAACAGGTATAATTACATTTATGTTCCAGCTATACGTTCAATACGAATAGTTAGACAAAGTTTTATTTGATTAAAGTTTTGCTTAATTATGTTCTATATATATTATAAGTAAATTGTGAATAAACTCGATAACAACGAACCAAAATGACTTTATAATTACGATTTTTAAAACAACGTATTTCAACATCCAGTACGTTGATAAACTATCTATAAGGGAAAATCTTATATATAAAAATGAATCGCCGTGCGTTAGTCTCGCAGGATCTCGGAAATGACTCGACCGATTTGAATTATTTTTCTTTTATTTTGTTTGTCTTGATTCAGGGGTGGTTTACAAAAAAAAATATTTAGGAAAAACTCAACGAAACAACTGAAAATAGAAAAAATCGAAATTGGTCATTTTGGGAAATAGGCCACTATTCGTTCTATTTGAATAAATGCGTTCGCGGCGATTCCATTGTTTGACAGCTGCGCCATCCATAACTGTTATTCATTCCGTGCAATTGTGTAAAATTTCAAAAAGTCGAAAAGTCGAAAAAGACGAATAAGTCTAAAACGTCGACAAAGTCGAAGAAGTCGGAAAAGTCGAAAAAGTCAAGAAAGTCCAAAAAGTCGAAAAAGTCAAAAAAGTCCGAAAAGTCGAAAAAAGCAAAAAACTCGATAAAGCATTTATATATCATCATGTAAATTAAATACATTGAATTTATTTTAATTACAAACGACTTTCATTTAATCATTTAAAACTAAACTCAAACCGTACATGATTCGGCCATATTATAGATTTCAATGAATCGGATTTGGAAGGCTGATTAGGATCAATAAAAGGCTTATGAAGAGTTAGAATCAAATAAATTTTAGGTGGTACGAAGTTTACCGGGTCATCTAGTCTTAAATATTTTTTAATTATATAAAAATAAGCATATGACTTGTTTATATACTATAACCGCAAAATACTAATTTCCGTGTTTGGAAGAAACACGGTAGAAACTACCAAAACCCAAAAGAATCAAAGTAAAAGGACGCCACCTCCTTTTAAAGAAAAAGAAGGAAACTAATTATATTTAAAAAAAAAAGATACCCGAAAGAAATTTTGAAAAAGAAAAAAATTAACCTCAAAAAACTATCTCAGAGAGTGGGCCAAATATTAATGAGCATTGGGTTTGGCCCTCAGAAAACCCTTTTCCTCAGACACACAAAAGACTACAGCACAAAAAGAAACACGAGAGTATGTAAAGTATCCGTGTTTATTCGCCCGCAGGCACCCTTCTTCAAATTCCGCTTATTGGCGTGTCACATGTGCTCATCCAAATAAAAATAACAGAATTCCAGAAATGAATGTAAATTCCTTGACGTGGAGGCAATTCCCGTCACATTTAGCGACGATTTCGTCACTTATATAGCAGCAGTAATTATTCAAAAAAACCAGAGGTGCCGACAGCTGCGATCAATAGAAAAATCCGTTAAAATCTCGAGGATCCTACGGGAAAAGCTACCCAAAATGAAATTAAAATGCTTACCAGATAAATCACACACACTTCACATCACAAATTTTACCGCCAGGCGGTTAATTTACGGCTTTCTTGTTTAATCTACTTTCTGCCTCCCTCGGCGGAGCAACAGCACCTGCCCGCCATTGTTAAAACAGGAAATGAGTCTAACCGAACACGTTTGACAACTCATTATTGCCAGAAACACGAATGTCTCTACTCTATGGCAAAGAGTGTAGATTTACTTCCAATTTTTTTTTTTTAATCAAAGTTAAATTTTATGTAGGTTTTCTTTTTAATTAATATTATAATTTTTAGTTGTCATTCATTTATTTATTTATTTATCTTTTAATAAATATATCTCCATAATAGCAACATTAATGTCATCTGACAGCTGTTAAGGAAAAATTTTTGGATGATTTCAAAAAGCAACAATAAACAACATTTTCGGAACAGAAAAAGGTTATAGAAAACCCTGAGAAGTAACCTTTAATGATAATTCGGGACACAAGCGCAAAAAAAAGGAATTTCTGTTACAGCCCCAACCCAAGAGAAAAATCGGGGGAGAAAAACCAACGATTTTGATTGAATCGTCCCGATTCACCAGCTACTACGAGCTTTACGCCACTAGAACAACAACAACTCCTAACTTAACAAACCTTCTTCACGTTAACTATAATCAATTAATCCGTTCAGTAACAATAGCAGAGGCAAACTTTTACCAACTAAAACTTACACCCATTACTCTTATCACCAGAGTAAGAAAAGAAAATCAAGAAATTAAACCCAACACCAACATAACCAAAAAAACTTATGGAACTCCGACAACTTCCAACAACTAAGGAAGGATCAACTCATTGCGGATACCCGACTCCTACCGAAAACAACAATAACTCTGACGTTAAACCTCGACTAAACGTTTACTTACTAAGAGACTATAGTAGTTGTCATTTACTACCTTTCATACCAATCCCCATTCATTCATCCCGGACATGAGACATTCTTACAACAATAATGCTAGATAGAAATGCTAGCATGACTGACAAAACAAAATGATTTCAGCTATTGATACCACTTGGTACAATGCCTTTGTAAAGACAATTTAAAGGGCTCATTTTAGTTTCACCCAAGATAGACAATTTTTGTAATAGAATGTTAACGCGAAGAACTCCGATACTACTATTCTGAACTATTCGGATTTAGCTTAAAATCTTTAATATGCCAGGAACCTATATTCTTCCCTTTTGCATTTTCTAACTCGTACACCAACGCAGAGAGTTTTTTTATTATCTTACATTTTTCATATTTTGGGGCAAATTTGGAAATGTAATAATTCCCAGCATTACTTAGATAATAAGTCTTTTTATAGATCGTATCGCCTACTTGAAATTCCGCAGGACGGTGTTTTCGATCATAGTAAACTTTATTATGTGCATGTAATTTTAACAATTTTTGCCGCACTACATAAAAAATGTTAGATAATTCACTCAAATTTTGAGCGTAAGACAACCTACTACCAAAAATAACCTCTGCTTGAGATTCCGGCGCCTGAGCATAAAAAGAACCATTCATAATCGGTTCACGACCATGGACTAGGAAAAATGGACTGAACCCTGTTGATTCCGAGACTGCCGCGTTAATGGCCATCTGAACCTCAGAAAGATAAAGATCCCAGCTGCGATGATCGTCTTTTACACACAACGATAACGCAGTGACCACACTACGATTCTGACGCTCAGTTGGATTAACTTGAGGGCAATATTTCGGGTTTAAATATACTTTTGGAATTTTATATTTCGCAATCAGTTCAGTGAACTCCCTTCCGATAAACTGTTTTCCATTGTCTGAAATTAAATACTGCGGAACACCATAGCGAAGGAATACATTATGTTCAACGACATAACTTACAAGTTTACTGGTAGCACGTTTTAACGGAAAAAGTAAACAGTATTTGCTAAAACAATCTGTCACCACGAGAACATGCATATTTCTGTTCCTCGTCATCGGATAAGGACCCAACAGATCGACCGAGACCATTTGGAACGGGAAGGCACAGGACTTAGGATTTCCTAGCTGACCCAAAGGGGAAATATTCGAATGTTTGTATTGCTGACATGTTTCACATTTAGAAACAAAGTTAACTACGTCTCCGTGTAAATTAGGCCAAAAGTAACGAAGACAAAGACGACGGTGTGTCTTAAAAATTCCAAAATGCATAGCCAAATCAGACTCATGATTTTCTCGAATAAGCTTTTCTCTAAGCTGCAACGGAACAACTAACTTCCAATCGTAACAACTGGTGAGTTGATACTTGCTTTTAGAGTACCTAAACAATTCATGGTCCTTAATCTGGAAATTTGGATATCCAGCGGGATTTTCAGACACTGCCTTAAACAAATCGTTGTACCATGAGTCGGAAACAACAGACAGAGAGGAAACGGGAAGCAACCGAGATAACGTGTCGGGAACCACATTATCGACACCTTTCTTGTGGACGATCTCGAAATCAAAAGCAGATAGACGAATACCCCATCGAGCCAGACGGCCGGTAGGATTTTTTAAGCGCAAAAACCAACGTAAGCTGGCATGATCTGTAAAGATAGTGAATTTGGGACCGCCCTCCAAGTAACCGCGAAAATGCTCGACAGCATGAATAACACTTAGGGCTTCGCGTTCGGTAGCCGAATATCGCGTCTCAGCGGGTAAAAGTGTTCTACTCGTGAAAGCGATAGGATGATCGACGCCATCCACTTCCTGGGTTAAAACTCCGCCTAAACCGTACAACGATGCATCGCAATGAAGAGCGAACGGTTTTGAATAATCCGGACAGGCCAAAATCGGACTAGAAACTAAGGCCGATTTCAGTTTTTGAAATGCCTCTTCCGCCTCGGGCGTCCACTCATAAGGGGGAGCACCTTTGCGGGTACTTGTCAACCGAGATAAGGGAGCAGCAATACTAGAAAAATTTTTAATGAACCGACGATACCAACCGGCCATACCAAGAAAACTCTTTACCATTTTTGGAGAATTTGGAGTAGGAAAATCGAGAATACATTTTACCTTCTCGGGATCGGTATGTAGACCGTGAGAATCAACTACATACCCTAAATACTTCAATTCCTGACGGAAAAACTGACACTTCTTGAAATTTATAGAAAGGTTGGCATACAACAAGCGATCTAATACTTTGTTTAACAAAGTTATATGTTCTTCAAAAGTAGCAGATACAATAATTATGTCATCTAGGTAACAGAAAACTTTGTTTTCGAAAGAGGGATCGAACAATTTGTCAGCCAGTCTTTGCATGCACGCCGGCGAGTTTCTTAGGCCGAAGGCGTAAGATCTGAAGCAGAAGAATCCTCGACCAGGAACAGTGAAGCTACACTTCTCTCGTGAAGAAGGATCCAAAGGGATTTGCCAAAAGGCAGAGGATAAGTCGATAGAAGATAAATAATTTGCATCTCTCAAACTGTCCAAGATAGTTGTAATTCTCGGCAGGGGATACGCATCCGGTTTCGTAATAGAATTCAGCTTCCTGCTATCGAGACAGAAACGAAGAGTACCATCTGACTTTGGAACAAAAATTGTTGGATTATTCCAACCCCCGGAACTAGGTTCGACAACACCTAACTCTAACATCTTATCAACTTCTTCATTCAACAGCGCCAATCTAGCTGGAGACAAAGGATAGTAACGCTGTTTCACTGGAGGATGATCTCCAGTATCAATGACCTGGGACAACAAATTAGTACGACCGAGACCTTTGACTTCGGAAGAAATTTTTTCAAAATTATTGATCATCCTGTCTGCTAGCGATCGCTGGTCTCCAGTCAATGAAGCAAAAGGCCGCAAGGCCCTCACTTCATTGACTCGATGCCAAACAATCGCATCGCAGGACTCAAACTTGACGAATTTTAATATTTCCGGAGCCAACTCAAATTCTCGGACAAAATCTATTCCCAAAATAAGGGAAGTACCTATATCAGGAGCTACAACGGCTCGAATAACCTGGCAACGATTATTGAATTTAAAAGGAAGAAACATAGACCCAATCGTCTTAACCGAACTTGCATTAGCAGTGGATAAAGTCACCAACGGAGACTTATTAAGAGTAAAACCGATATCAACTAAATATTTATGTGAATCGGCACCCAAAATCGTAACACTCGATCCAGTGTCGAGTAATCCACAAACCGTTATATCACCCAGTGAAACTTCTAAGAAAGGGCGACGGTTATCCTTCTCATTTGCAAACAATATCGAGGCAGAATGTAGAAAATCCTCTATTCTGCCCCGCCTTTCGAGTTTTTTGGCTCTGAAACCGGGGAATTACCAGGCCGGTTATTCTTAGAACATTCCGGACAAGTGGCTACCGTGTAGTTAAACCTACCACAACGATAGCAATATTTAGAATAGCCATGATGCGTGCCACCGCGTGAACCACGCGAACTATTATTGGCTCCTTGGTTGTAATTACCAGAAGACGAATTACCATTAGAACAATTATTACGGGAAAAATTTCCACGATTAAAACCGCCACGATGAAAACCACCACGATGGGATGGACCAGCAGAAGAAACGTTACACTCTTTGAACTTCTGTTCAACTTTCACTTCCTCCGTCGCACATTTGGTAGGAGACTCGTCGACCGCATAAACTGCTTTCGAGCCAGAAGGCTTGACCTTAGCTTGGGCAGGAGTGGCTGCATTAGATGCGTTGATACGCTGTTGTGCATTTTCAACTTTTTTTCCTAAACGCAGAAGTTCGTCGATTGAATTTATATCAACTAGCATGAAATGTCGTTGGTAAGAAATTGAGATATTTGAAAGGATAATTCCTAATTGTTCCTCACCAGACAATGGCCTTGACAACCTGTTGAAATAGCCCAACATGACGGAAACAAAAACATGCATCCTCTCATCCGACTTTTGTTTACGTCCCCGTACAAATGACAAAACTTCAGCATCGTAATTTAAACTGCCAAAATCGGAGCGGAGTGCAGCAACTAACTGCTTCCAACTGGAAATGCTCGAAGCTCTAGCACGGTACCAACTAAGCGCTTGTTTCTGGAATAGTTCACAAGCCGATTTCAGCATCCTGGCATCCGAGATATTCCGCGAAAACCTAATCTCATCCAATCGTTCTAAGAACTCGACCACACAGGAATCGCCGTCAAATGTAAAACCAAGATTTACAGGTTTAAGAATGCGTTCGTCAGAAATGACAAAGTTATTGTCCAAAGGAACTGGTTTCGTATCAACATGCTGTATATACGGAGCTGACGTCACTTCAGAATTCCTGCCCAAAGGAACCACCTCAGGACTAAGCTTCTCACCCTCGTGCAATGAAGTAGAAGGTATCGGAACAACAGGATTTGGTAACGGGCTAGGCGAACGAACAATATCTAAATATTTTTCTAACAAAACGACAATTTCTAAAACTTCCTCCTTTAAATTGTCTAATAATTTTTTGGAGTCTGAATTAGCAGGATTTATACGTGAAACTCTATGAAAGATATGTGCAGTTTTAGTGCTAATTCGTTTATATAAAAGTTTCTGTTTGTTATTTATAAATTCTTCGATAAGTTCTTGAAGACACGAAAGTCTAATCGCACATTCCTGAAACTCGGAATCTGGATCTAAATCCGTTGAGGAAATTGATTCAGCTGGAAACTCCCTTAAGAGTGAATTAAATTGTTTTCTCATCGCTTCAACATTGGTTGGAGTGACCTCCCGAATCGTGAACTCATAATCGAGTTCTGCCTTTACTAAATGTGACGCAGCATAATACACTATCGCTGGAGACGCCATCATGTATATATTTTAAATCCCACCAAAAAAAATAAAAACCAAAATAAATAAAAAATAAAAAAAATAAAATGGAATAAACTGACTTTTTTACTGCTTGCGGCACCTCTGTTTTATTTGGCTGCTTACCTCACCAGGATAATTGCCTTCACATCTGGAAATTAACAAAAAAAATAATTAGTATGATAAAATAAAATACTTAAACGGCAAGCGTAAAACTTTTTCGCGGAAACCGCCTTAAAATAAACAAACTGCTGCTAAGCAACGCCAAGTATTCAAACAATAATTAATATATTGCTTTTAAATCTAAGATTCTGACAAAAAAATATAGTAACCATAAAAAACGGCAAGTACAAAATACTTCTTCACGGTAACCGCTTTAAATTACAAAAAATGCTGTTAATGCCGACAAAACTGCAAGTACACAATACCGCTTAATTCAATGACAAAAGTTGCTTCTAAATACAAAAACAACAAGACGGTGCTTACAAGCCTCTTTCACGGTAATCGCTATGAATAAAAATTATATAAAAACAAAAAAAATGCTTCTAATTTTTTTATACAATTTTTGAACAAAGTGCTTAAAAAATCGTGCTTCAATGGCTGAGGAAAAGAATACCCTAAAAGCCAAAATCCAATTTATAAGCCTAACGTTGGAGCGCTAATTTTATAACCGCAAAATACTAATTTCCGTGTTTGGAAGAAACACGGTAGAAACTACCAAAACCCAAAAGAATCAAAGTAAAAGGACGCCACCTCCTTTTAAAGAAAAAGAAGGAAACTAATTATATTTAAAAAAAAAAGATACCCGAAAGAAATTTTGAAAAAGAAAAAAATTAACCTCAAAAAACTATCTCAGAGAGTGGGCCAAATATTAATGAGCATTGGGTTTGGCCCTCAGAAAACCCTTTTCCTCAGACACACAAAAGACTACAGCACAAAAAGAAACACGAGAGTATGTAAAGTATCCGTGTTTATTCGCCCGCAGGCACCCTTCTTCAAATTCCGCTTATTGGCGTGTCACATGTGCTCATCCAAATAAAAATAACAGAATTCCAGAAATGAATGTAAATTCCTTGACGTGGAGGCAATTCCCGTCACATTTAGCGACGATTTCGTCACTTATATAGCAGCAGTAATTATTCAAAAAAACCAGAGGTGCCGACAGCTGCGATCAATAGAAAAATCCGTTAAAATCTCGAGGATCCTACGGGAAAAGCTACCCAAAATGAAATTAAAATGCTTACCAGATAAATCACACACACTTCACATCACAAATTTTACCGCCAGGCGGTTAATTTACGGCTTTCTTGTTTAATCTACTTTCTGCCTCCCTCGGCGGAGCAACAGCACCTGCCCGCCATTGTTAAAACAGGAAATGAGTCTAACCGAACACGTTTGACAACTCATTATTGCCAGAAACACGAATGTCTCTACTCTATGGCAAAGAGTGTAGATTTACTTCCAATTTTTTTTTTTTAATCAAAGTTAAATTTTATGTAGGTTTTCTTTTTAATTAATATTATAATTTTTAGTTGTCATTCATTTATTTATTTATTTATCTTTTAATAAATATATCTCCATAATAGCAACATTAATGTCATCTGACAGCTGTTAAGGAAAAATTTTTGGATGATTTCAAAAAGCAACAATAAACAACATTTTCGGAACAGAAAAAGGTTATAGAAAACCCTGAGAAGTAACCTTTAATGATAATTCGGGACACAAGCGCAAAAAAAAGGAATTTCTGTTACAATACATAGATCTGATTAATATCAAATGCGGTATTTGATTATTATTCTTAATGATAATATTAAAACATATTATTATTTTCCCATACATAATATATTACTACGTACTGTTAATACCCATATAATTGTATATATTATTACTTATTTTCCTACTTTAAATTATTGAAAATAATGTAGTTTTTTTTTTTTAATTTAGATATTTTTGCAAAGCCACGCGCCCGCGCGTTTTCGATATATAAAAGATGTATAGGTATACCGCGGCGACAAGGGAATACGTCCAACCGTTGGCATGACGATTTCGGCTTCGCGCATCGTCTAATATAGTCGATTTGGCTTTTCAATTATAATATAATAAATTATTCAATGAATAGTTTTTTATAAAGTAAAAACTATGTTATTTTTTATATCACTGAAAAGTATCCTAAATAAATAGAAAAAATATAATGTTTGGCCATAACATTTCTGTAAATTACGTAATTTCAAACATTTTTTTCTAACATTTTTTGTATGGAAGTTCCAAAAACTGTCTTGGTACTATGCAAATAGAAAATACGCTGGTGAAAATGGTATTTTTTAATATTGAGAATCATTTCTAGGTTTTTCAAAACCTAAAGACAAATCTCGCTCGTTTCAATTTTTTTGTAAAACAGTAACAGAATAAAGATAATTTACAATGTGCCTCTTAAGGCATTTTTTTTATTCCTTATTGCATATAAAAGTTTAGGAAAAAATTTTGCGCAAATATTTCTGTTGCAAATTTAGATCTGTATTTTTTAATAACATGAGTGTGGTCAAATTGATTGGATAATTTAGGTAGATGGCTATTTGTTAATTATATACTAAATAGGGTATATAATTAAAAAGATAAACAATAATATGTAAATACTACATAATAAATATATAATGTACATACTATACATAATGTATATACTATATAAAAATAAATAATGATATAGTATATAATGTATTGCTAAATAATACTATAATCTTCTTCTTCTTCTTTCTTATATATAAAACTAAATCGCCGTGCGTTAGTCTCGCAAGAACTCGAAAATGACTCAAACGATTTGAATTTTTTTTGCCTTGATTCAGGGGTGGTTTTCAAAAAAAATATTTAGGAAAAATTAAAAGAAACAACTGAAAATCGAAAAAATCGAAATTGGTCATTTTGGGAAATAGGTCACTTTCAATAGATAGCGTTCGCGGCGATCCTATTGTTTGACAGCTGCGCCATCCATAACTGTTATTCACTCCGGGCGATTGTGTAAAATTTCAAAAAGTCGAAAAGTTCTAAACTGTACTAAACGCCATGTTTATTTGATTTTCTTAAATACTGGTAAATTTTAATTTACATTTCATTTCTATAAACAGATATATGAAATATAACTTGGCATAAATCAAAAAAATCGTTTTGTCACCCTAAGACTTTCCCGGCAAGTAGCGAAGGGCGTCATGTTATTCAATTTAAAAATCGAATTACAAACACTGGTCGCCGTTAAAAATCGAATTTCGAACGAGCGACACAAGGTAATGAAAATTTTAATTTCTAACGCACGTCACCGCTTATTTAAAAATTCCAATCGCAAACGCGCGACGCCGCCAATTTAAATATTTGATTCCCCAATAGACTTGTAAGGCGGAATTTTAATATTATTAGTGCAGCTTGTATAAGAGATATCCCAACAAAAAATATCACAATGTGATTTTTGTCTTAAAGACATCTTTGTACCAAATTTCAAGTACATATCTAAGTCCAATATTTTGAGATTTAAATATTACTAGTGCTCCATCTGGTCACAGTATATCAAACAGTAGGCTTTCTCTCGAGCTACAGGGCATTGCGGGAAGCGGGTACGAGGAATGTGGGCAGAGGGGCACGTCTCGACGATCGCGTTTGGTTAGCGTTACGCGTAGGTAAAGACTGGCGACTTTTTCGAACGTTTGCAAAAGCGGCCATAACATCTGACTGCCATATCCGAGCCCTTACGACTCGTGACATATTCGCTTCAATTTTAATTTTGTTCTATGAGAAGCTACTGTCTGGTATACTTTTCCCTGGTGGACCGATTTCAACCACAATTCTTTTCAACTCTTGCCATGATCAAATGATGCCTCCGTACTAAATTTTAGCTCAATAGGATTACGCGTTTGGGAGCTATTGAGGAGGAATACTTACACACCGACAGACAGACAGACACACAGACACATTTCAATATGGAAATAGTCTCAATCGTCTCAGTGGGGCTCAAAATAGATATTTCCTTCTTCATTTCGAAAAAAAAAGTTTTGCGCGTTCACAATACTTTCCCTCCTGTTCGGTTGGTGGGCTGGGGAAGTAGAAAAATAAAAGTAAAGAAGGTAAATATTTATGGAAATATTTAAAGTTACAAATTTATTATGGATATCTCGGGGCTATAAGGTACATCACTTTTAGGGCAATCTTCAATTTCAGAGGTAAGTATTATTTTACACTTCGCCCTCTAAATATTAAAGGCATTATTAAAATGAAAAGTCGCCCAGGGAGCTTTTGTCACAGCGGAGTGAAATATTCAATTAAAGTAAAGGTGAGGCGTTGAATTACAAAGGAATACGAGCTGAGAATATTTTCGGCTACGGAGAAATCGGATTTCGTAGTTTCTTTATAATGGCCCGTATTTCGTTTCTCGCACGCTTAAACTTAGCTGGAGCTAAAAATTAGGAACTTAATCCCAGTTATAAATAGGATAGAAAACGAATTTACCGCGTGAAATTTGTAGCACCCGACGTTTCGGTGACGTTGCAGCCGCCGTTGTCCAGGGTAGACTGGACAACGGACAACGGCGGCTGCAACGTCACCGAAACGTCGGGTGCTACAAATTTCACGCGGTAAATTCGTTTTCTATCCTATATATAATGTCAAACAACCGCGATAGTCTTCGATTTTATATAAAGCCCAGTTGACACGATGCGAGTTCACGCACGAGAAATGCTTCTCAAACGCATTCACGTATCGTGTAGACGGTTCTCGAAAGCTCGCATGCTTGCACGAACACAGCGTCGTTCGCGCGCGAACGAGTTCACGCATGTTTATTAGTTGGCGTTCGAGAGGCGTCTCGAACGGGTGCGAGAAAGTTTTCTTTTCGTATTTTTTGTGGTTTTTGGTTGTTTAACGGAATCATGACTAAGTGGACTGATGGACAAATGATTAAGTTTGTCGAACGATATGAAGAAAACCCATGCTTGTGGAAGTCAGACTCGGTGGAATATGTGCACTAGAAATATACATAGTGGCTTCTATGCAAATACTAATTTTCAATAGAAAATACTTCAAAAATAAAATAGAAAAGTACAATCTCACTATTTACAAGAGCTAAATAAAATTAAAAGTTAAAAAAAAGTGGCTCTGGAACCAATGACGTTTATAAGCCTGCGCTGTTTTTACCAAGCTTTTATTAGTTCGACCTGTATGTAACTATGTAATGAAATCTAAGGTAACTAATTTAACCATCTTCCAAGGATCGTAGCGTCATAAAAATAGGCAACTGTATGTAGTTCTGATGACAATACAATAATATGATACTGTCGAACTGATCTGATGATGGAGTCGGAAGATATGAACTGGAACTTCATGATGGAACATCGTATCATAGCTGCGTTTGGACTTGTTAGAAAAGTCTCGGAATGAACTTTGACAACGATTAGGTTTCAAGGTCTGATGATGAAGCCGGAAGATAGGCACTGGCATTTCATGATGGAATATACCAACTAAAAAAAAAAGGAAAATAAATTAATAGTTTAAAAAAACACTAAAAACACGCTTTTATAAATGGACGTAAAAACCAAAAAATGTCTATCTTCCGGCTTCATCATCAGACCTTAAAACCTAATCGTGGTCAAACTTCATTCCAAGACTTTTCTAACAAGTCCAAACACAGCTATGATACGATGTTCCATCATGAAGTTCCAGTTCATATCTTCCGACTCCATCATCAGATCAGTTCGACAGTACCATACTATTGTATTGTCATCAGAACTACATACAGTTGCCAATTTTCATGACGCTACGATCCTTGGAAGATGGTTAAATTAGTTACCTTAGATTCCATTACATAGTTAGTTACATACAGGTCGACCTAATAAAAGCGTGTTAAAAACCGCCTGACTCTGCGCGGATTCTACGGCATTGAACCTGTTAAGGTAACCTATGACACTCGAAGTGACATAACGACTCTAACAATGCTACGCACTTCTAAAAGGGTTCAACCGTTTAGAAGTTACGGTGTCATAAATAATGGAAAACATAAATAGATGAATCCTGAATACATTAGACTCCTTTTTTGTCGGGTAGTCACGTAATCAGCAGTCACATGCTACCATTTCATTTTCCACCATTCAAACAAGAATTCAAATAAATCTATTTATGGTTAGGTGGCAAAATTATATCTCGTATAATTGTGCTGTATCTTGTATATTCGCAGTTCACTCAAAAACAGGAACCATGGTAATTATACATTACATGTTAATTTAATTTATGAAGTATGTTCAAAAAAGGGAAGGCGGCAGGCAGAGCAGGGACAAAGGGAACGTCCCTTTCAAACTCGATTCGGTTAGCTTTTCACTAGTCGGACAAAGAGATCAAAGAGCGAAAATGCTGCTGTAGACGCGCTAAATAAATGTTACCTGGGCTCTCGGTTTCAAATGTTGTTTGCTCGTTAATGTTTTATACGTTAACGCTTTATTTAGTTAGCGACATTGTTAACTGATGACGCGGATAAATGACAAAGGACAGAAAATGTCTCCAATTATACTGCCGAGGGTAAGCTTGTGGGACATGGGCTTTAATAGGGAAGAGGGTCTTAATTACGAAGACGAAGTTAGACGAACGTTAGACGAAGTCGAATATTAACGAACAATGGGTAAACGGTAATATGCACTCCCACAATACACGCAGACGTGATGACGTTATCCTGCCTAAAGTACGCCTTACGCAGACACAAAAGTCCTCTGGATATTTGAGCTATAAGCTCTTTAATCAGCTACCACTCTCCACAAGAAAGATGGAAGCAAAGGCGTTTAAAAGATTTATTAAACAAAAGCTGCAATCCACACATGCTTTCTATAAGCTGGGTGATTTTTTTGAGCACGCCAATTCTTTCAAATGGGAATAACATTAATATGTAATTTTCAGGTACCTTATTTTAGTTCTTATTGTTTAATAATATTATGAATTTATATGTAGATTACAATGTGTAATGTAACATACCTGATCATATACATACGTTGTTTTTTCCAATTTTGTTTTGATACTTCCTATTGTGTGATTATTTTTTGTATAAAGTGCCTAAGATGACTATTAATATTCTTATAATAATTATCTATTTTATATGTATACTCATGTACATGGATTCAGCTCTATTTTTTTTAAATTTTATTTGTCTGCCGTGTAAAGCCGACTTTAGTCAACGCTACTGTCGAATTAATATTTATGTTTTAATAGTAGCAACTGACGAATTCTAGTATGCGATAATTAGCTTTAATTCATAATTCATGCTTTTATTGTATATTCTGAATGAATAAATTGAATACTGAATACTGAATTAAAAAAATCGGTTGTGTAACCAAAAAACTTTCAGATATTCCAACAAAAAATTTCACAATGTGATTTCGGCGCAACAAGGTATCCAATTTTCAACGCTTTAGCTAAGTCCAATATTTCGAGGATGATATAGTGCGCATCCTGGTGAAGCAATTCCAACCACAATCTTTTTAACTCTTGCCATGACCAAATGATGCCTGCATAACAAATTTCAGCTCAATGGAATTAAGCGTTTGGGCATTATCGTGGAGGAATACATACACACACACACACACACTTACAAAGACAGAAAGCCACACAAACCGACTTCAATCTGGAAACTTTCTTAATCGTTTCAGGAGGCTTTACAAGGTTATTTTCGTCTCCATTTCGAAACAAAAATTTTCGCGTTCAGAATACTTTCCCTCCTCGTCGGTTGGTAGACCGGGAAAGTAGTTTAGAAAAATTTAAGTGTTTCCGAAAAGATTTCACTGTTTTTTAGTGCAATCATTGATTATGTAGGATAT
The DNA here is from genome assembly GCA_944548615.1 of Micropterix aruncella. Lineage (NCBI taxonomy): Eukaryota > Metazoa > Arthropoda > Insecta > Lepidoptera > Micropterigidae > Micropterix > Micropterix aruncella. The sequence continues at coordinate 4,292,882 of OX155958.1, forward strand.
TAGATTGCAATCATTGATTATGTAGGATATTAGATTGCTAGGATATTAGATTGCGCGAGGATGGACGCGCCCATGAGGCTAAGCTGAGACGCAGGCGACGGACATCAGAATTTGCTAGTCAGGGTAGTTGAGTCTGATTATGTCAGAGTCTGATTATGAAATTAATGAATTGATGTAAAAAAAACTATTTGGAAAAGCAATTATTTGAAAAAACGCTCTACTAATGGACAATTTGTACTCTCGAGCGAGTTATCTGACAAACAATTCAAGAACTACTTACAATTAGACAAAAATCAATTTGATTATGAACACAACATTATACGTGATGAAATTCACAAGGAAGGATGCAAATCTCGTCAACAATAACTCTTTAAATGTCTTTTTTGAATAATCTAGATGACTTGTATCATACAACAAGGCTCACAACGAACTATGTCAATTAAATGTTCCGTCATTTTCGCAGCAACATTATGAAATCTAGCTAAAAACACGTTTCGCCCTGCACATGTTGCGCAGAAATCTGTGCCGGCACTACAACAAGGCGCAGAGCAGGGTAGACACATGTCTGCCTTGCACATGTCTGCGCCGCAGCGTACGCACTTCTCAGTAGGTTCATACAATACAACATCTGCTCCGCCCTGCGCTTTCTGGACCTGCGTCCAGAAAGGTTTAAGCTGAACACGGCGCCCAGGGCATCGAGGACTATACGATACGGTCTGACATTTCGTCGACGGCCGTAGCGAGGAGGTAACCGACGAGAAGAAAAATGAAGAAGAAAGAAAGACCCCTAATATTTAGTGGGGTCCTCTTGTTAAGTTGTAGGCGCGGCTGCCATAGCTTGCCTTTGTCACCGAAAACCATAACTCTTGCCATGACCAAATGATGCCTACATGCCAATATTCAGCATAATTGGACGAAACGTTTAGTTAGAAGCTATCGAGGAGGAATACACACAGCCTGACAGACATACATACGGCTCGAAATGGTATTAACCCCTAGAGCCCCAATTGGCCGATATCGGCTACAACACGATTCAGCGTGACGGCCCCGTTTTAATTTTATTTTAATTTAATTCGTTTTATTTTATTATGTTAATATGATTTATTTTAATTATGGGTACAGTGGTTTGGCAGATGTAACAGAAATTCCATTGTTTGTGCTTAGGTCACGAATTATAAAAAAAGGGGTTAGTTTTCAGGGTTTTCTATAACCTTTTCATGTCCCGAAACGTTGTGTATTGTTGCTTTTCCGAAATTCTCAAAATTTTCCTTGACAGCTGTCAGATGACAATAACATTATTGTTGCCATTAGTGAAATAATCTAATTTTAAAAAAATAACTAAATTTAAATAAATTTCAAGTATTAAACTATAATTCTAATTAAAAAAAATACTACATAAAATTTTACTTTTATTAGAATTTTTCGAATTAAATCTACCATCTATGTCATCATAGAGTAGAGACATTCGTGTTTTTGGTAATGATGAGTTGTCAAACGAGTTCCTGCTAGTACTCATTTCCTGTTTCGAAGATGGCGGGGCTGGGGGCTGTGCTCCGGTTTCGCCGCGGAAATCTGTTTCTGTAAAAGTTTTTTAGGAGAGAGAGAGAAAATAAAAGGGTATCACCCACTTTGAGTGCAGAATTAAAATATGTAGTGCAAATTGCCATTAAAGACAGGTGAGTTTCGTTTCTTCTAATTTCTGTTGGAATGCTTTCGCGATCGCCATGATTCAGGTCGATTTTTTTTCATTTTGTTTTCAGGTTTTACTTGGGCACGCCGGTATAGGCCTCAAAAATATTGAGATTTCTCCTAATCCATTTCGGATAGAGCCGCCTGCCACTTTATTTGTCGACCTGTCATCACAGACCACATTTTCATCGTTTAGTTTTTTTGGGTTTTTATAAAACCACATTTTTCCTATACCTGGATTGTTACATTTTAAATGCCTTCTCGGGCCAGAACGTGTATTTTCCATGTAACCACCATAATCCACCGTGAGATAACCTAAAAATTGTATTTTTTTGATAATTCATTTCTTTTTGCTAAATATATGTAATTCTGCACTGAATTTTATTTGTTTTATTTGCGGAAAACCTACCTCTAGGCTAGATTATTAGAAAAGTGTTAAATACCCTCCCCCTGAGATTTCGTTCAGCTTTTATTCAGTTTTTTTTTGTATTTTTTTAACTTATTTCTTTGATTTTTTTTTAAATTTAGTTTTCCACGTTTTCCTTTAAAAACGGGGTGGCGCCATTTCTAAAGTTGTCTTTCTTATATTCCGTTACACAGTAATTAATGTTTTGGTAAGACAGTGTCATAATTCAATTTTTTTACTAATTTTTGCTAAAAATTTTTTGGGACTTCAACTTGTCCATCAGCTGAGGGGCCGAGGACTTAAGGGTTAAACGTCTCCGGGGGGGGGGGGGGGGGGGGGAGTATATAGATCTGTCTTCATCTCGAAAAAAGTGCGCTTTCATAATACTTTCCCTACTGAGAAAGTAAAAAAATACTGCGAGCGACTAACCGCTAGGCTCTGGTATGCGTTTATATTCCACTGTATAGCACAAGTTACGGAAGTACTATGCAACTACTTGACATACATAGGATTTTCTATTCGTGGTTGTTGGCGTTCAGGCTTGAACAGTGCTTAACAGCCATAAGCTCTCATTTAAGCGGATTATTTTCTCTAGAGTTTTACGGCGCGCTTTTCCGTAAAACGTGGCGAGGCGATTGTGAACCATTTTGCCGCATATATTAAAATGCATTATATTCCCACACGTATGCCAAAAAAAATATCTAAAAGGGTTAAAATGAAACATACATACACTATTCGAAAAAGTAGTATTTATTATCGTAACATTATAAATTTCAGGGAAATTTACCTTGGGATCTTCTTTGAAAGAATTTTGGCTTATCTTACTCAAAATCAGCAAAATAGAACAAAATTATATGTTTAATAGATAGGTAGTAGTAGTAGTAGTAGTAGATGGAGTGGGGGGCTTGTTTCCAGCCCTTGATGTCACCTAGATCTGTAAGGTCTTTTGTAACTACCCACTGTGTGATTAGGTCAGTGGTCAGCTAGTAGCCCGGTACTTCTTACCAGTCCAAGCAGGTCACTGACCTTCAAGTTGGGCAGATCGCTGGGTTCGAGAAAGGCTCGTCCCAGTAAACTGTGTCTTTTGGCGGCGAGCCCTGGACAGCGACCAACAATGTGTATGCTGTCTTCAGGTTCCTCGCCGCATATTCGGCAATCCTTGCTCTCAGTCAAACCAAGGTTGAATAGATGAGCTCTAAGGGTCGTGTGTCCGGTGAGGAGACCGATAGTGGTTCTAAGGTTCTTCTTGCTCATGTCAAGTAGGGCCTTGGTTTTCTTCTGTAGTGGTTGCTCCATCATGGCTTTTGCCTGGCGACATCCCTGACTCTGTTTCCAGGAAGCCCGATGTTCCTGCTCCAAGCAGTCCCTGATGATTTTCTTACCTGTAGCGAAGGGGACCCCTACAGCTGGCTCCACTGGGCAATCCAGTGTGCCCAGTTTTGCCAGTCTGTCGGCCTCTTCGTTTCCGGGTATGCCTTGGTGACCCGGTATCCATATTAGGGTGATTTTGTTGGATTTTCCCAATTTGTTGAGCTCCTGCATGCAGTCCCAGACCACGGAAGATTCTGTGGTGGCTTTAGCCAGAGCGTCCAGTGCTGCTCTGCTGTCAGAGCAGATGAGGATTTGTCTGTTTTTTACCTCAAGTCGACTTTGTAGTTTTATGCATTCCAATATGGCAAGTACCTCGGCTCGGAAAACCGTAGCGTATTGTCCAAGGGGGATGCTGATTCTGTGGTTGGTTTTGGGTCCGTACACGCCTGCCCCAAAACGTCAATTTGTTCCTGAGCCGTCGGTGAACCAGGCGTCTGCGTTGTGGCTTTGAAGCCACTGCGGATTATTCCATTCTTCCCTAGTGGGGATTAGGATTTTATAGGATTTCTCTACCGAAATTTTTTTCCGTAGTCGATCCTGGGTCAGAGTGAATGGGCTTTTGTGGAGGAGGTTTAGCTCAGGATGATTGTGCCCTCCTCGCTTCCACTCGCCCAAACACTTCAGTCTGTATGCTGTAAGTCTGGCGGAGTGGATGATGAGCTTGTCCAGAGGCGGGCAGCAGAGTGCCACCTCTAATCCCGCTGTTGGGGTGGTCTTCATGACGCCAGTTGCAGCCCTCAGGTAGTTACCTTGAAGGCTTTTAAGCATTTTTAGTGTCTCAAGCTTTTTCACCCTGGACCACCAGACTATTGCAGCATAGGTTAGTCTGGGCAGCAGTACTGCCCTGTAGAGCCATAAGGCGACCCTGGGTTTGAACCCCCAGGTTTTTCCCATGACTCTTTTGCACGTCCACAAAGAGGCATAGAAGGTTGTTCTCTTGCGCTCGAGGTGGTGCTTCCAATTGAGCTTTGGGTCTAGATATACTCCAAGGTATTTGACTACTGTAGCGTATTCTATCTCCTTATCCCAGAGCTTGAGACACTCAACGGGTTCGGGTTTGTATTTTCTGGTGAAAATCATGGCCTTGGTCTTGCTTGGATTAGCGGACAGACAGGTAGGTAGATAGATAGCGAATAGATAGGTAGATAGATAGAAATTCTTTATTGCACATTTTAGTACAATAAATACAACAGATGGACTTATTGCTTAAATTACAATCTCTTGGAAGTGAGCCAACCTTATTGGACGCAATGACGCATCAAAGTGAAAAAAGAGAGAAAAAAAAGTGTACGAATGCCTACCTACTGGAATAGAATAAATTGTATTGTATTGTAATGTAAAGGTACGTATCCAGACTTCAGTTTAGGAGGGGGGAAGGGGGCTTTCATTGAAACAACGCGCGCGGCACCCACCAAACTTGAGTTGGTCCATACAAATGGTCGGGGGTTATATCCCAACTCCCCCCCCCCCCCCCCCCCCCCCCGCCACCGGATACGTGCCCGATAAGGTACATAAGTCGCGGATTCTCCCTGATCATTATTTTTTCTCGACTTTATTTTGTCCTCAAAAAAATCGGGGGTGGGGGCGTAAACTGTGCCCTCCACGGATACGTCCTTGATAATGTGCACGACCTTGTTCCGTTTCTAGGTTAGGACCCAAACAGGGCCGAATGTGCTTTTAAGAAGAGATGTAGATAGTAACCGAATAGATCCCTTAGGAAAGAGATGGAGATAGTGTTGTACTAGAAAAATGTATCACCTAATACTCCTATAACTATTGATCTAACAATAACTTGTCATAGATCGGTATAGATCGGTCCTCACAGCCTTTGGCCCAAAATGGGTTATGTCCTTTATACGAATGATAAATGATGCGAATATATTACTAACCTATTATCTTTATGGTATTTTATCCACCCTACAGCCGAACAAATAGATCGTTTACGAATTGCATTTTTACATTTTCAACACTTTATTTAAAACTCGCCAGAGCCATTAGGTGAGCATACATCCCACTGGCGTCTTTCCAAATGGCAGCAAGCGACTCATTTAAATGTGCATTTTTCATTATGTTTTTTTATTAGAATAGAATGGAATATTGTCACTTATTGCCAATTATGGTGAGTTAGAAGTTTTATAAATCAATTCTGCATAATTTGGCATTTAGGTTAACAATTAACAATTAACAATAACGGTAACTCTCACTAAATTCCAAAGTGAGTTAGGAGAACAGAAAACAAGCCAGCAATCTCGTGTAACAAGAAGATCGACACAAACAAATTTTGCAATACCACTCAGGAGATCCGCTTTTGGCCAATCCAGTTTCTCTTATCTTGTCCTAAATTTTATAATTGCCTACCACCAAACATTAAAGACATTAAAACATTATATAAATTTAAAAATAGTTTGAGTGCCTACCTCCTAAATTGTACAAATGCAGATATTGAACACCTTATTAAATAATTGAATCTTTATAATAAAAACATAATAGTATGTATAGTAATATAAATTGATGATTTCTAAATGTAATTTTATTTTAACTTTTGTGAATTTATTTTATATAATATTAATACATATTAATACTTATTAATACATATATAAATATATATTCATTTTTATCATGTTTTAAAATAAAATAATATTGACAATTTTCATGACATTTTCTTACAATTTTTTATTAGGTAATTAAGATATTTCTGTTACATTAAGTATGATTTTGTTTATTTATATAAATATAATATTATAGATTTCTTAGGATAATTAAAATAAATTGTCTACCTTGGAACAGGCGGCAGCCTAGTTAGGTTAAGACTTTTGTATATTGAATGTACTCATAATTTGAACTCAATAAATAAATAATTTGAAATTTGAAAAAAATGTGTATTAGTATAATTAGGTTTCACATACCTACTAACAAAATAATCATTAAAAAATACATACAAAAATTGTTTAAAGTTAAAAAATCAAAATTAAAATAATCTTTAAGACAAGGCAATACGATATAAAATATTACGTGGCAATCTATGTATTAATTTATTTATTTATTTATTTATCCTATTTTTTATAGTTACATAAAAAAGATTGTGTTCATTTTTTTTAACACATTTTAAAAGAATACATATGAAGAAAATCGCGAAAGGGCATTAACTTGTCAGGATTACATCACCCCACTAGGTATACGCCTGTTTTGGGGTGATGGATATATAATTCTGTGGTATTATTTGCTGAGCCTGTAGCCTTGCCTGCTGTCCTTCTTCTGTCTTAAAAAAAAAACAATACGTAATATAATTTAGCATAATATAATTTAAATAATATAATATAACATATTACAATATAATATAATATCATATGTTATAACATATAAAATAATGTAGCATATTTATATATAATAGTATAATAGTATAACATAATAAAATATAACATATTATAATCTGTATATCTGTATACATATCCATAATTTACATCTATATATCCTATAATCTGTGGTTAGAAATAAAATATTTTAATATATCATACTTTCGCATTCTTCTCTAGTTTAATTTGATCGCATTATTCCTGTAACCGCCATATTGAGAAAACGGCTAGGTGTACAAATTTAGTTAATTATTCTTTCTTACTGTCTTTTCTCACATATAACTGTATGTATATTATTTAATCGATTTTTATATTATATTTATTGCCGATTATATAATGGAATTGCATTTTATTTATTATGTTATCTTTTAATATTTATTATTATTATTATTATTATTTTGAAGACCACGTTTTAGGGCAATTTAGCTTTTTACTAAAACTTGTAGATAATTGATTGTAATATTAGAGTCCTGTCCACTCTAGAACGGGCTAGTCCCAGTTGGGTGACATAATCAAGTAAGCAAAAGGTTAAGGTTTTGCCATTCGGTTCCTGTTATTTTTGTAAGCAAGTCAATGTTTTATAGGAATTATTTCCTAAATAAATAAATAAATAAAATAGTTGAGGTATCTAGAAAAAGCTCTCGGTCTGTAGATGTGTCGTCAGAAAATAAAATTTAAAATAGTCATTAAAACAGAAAAATAAAAAATTATATTGCGTAATCTGCTGGATTACAGCATGAACTATTTGTACTGTCAACAGTTGGCCCTCTAACGGACGATTGCTTAACTGCATCGACGTTGTATCAAAAAGTTGTGTAATTTTGGGCAATATTTAAACTACCGGTGTTATTGAACTGGGACCTTTGCCATCGATTTTAATGGCTCATATCCGGAAAAAACTAAAATCCCACAGGAAAAGACTTACTGGAAGGCGAATAACAGCCTGTTAACGCCAAAATACAATTGTAACAAGGCTCGATGAAGAATACTCGCAACGAGAAATCCCAAACCACTTAATTTACGACCAAACAAAGAGGCGCAGAACATCCAACTCTCAAACTTCAACTTCAATTCCACCAACTGAGATGGAACTCATGCTTGCCAACTTGGATTACGCTGAATACGCTGAATTGGCGCGAAATATTTTGTTTACTTTTGTCTCATGTCATGTCACGTCCGTGTCGCTCTTCGATTGTTTCTGTCCGTTCTCTCCAAGACCTTGGTGACATTCCTGATCGTATAACAAATGGGCACTGCACAGCAACGTAATCGAATAAATCCAAACAAATATTATTTCTACATAAATAATAAGTATGTTTTCGTTTATTTTTGAAATATTACGGTCAATAAAGTAACCGTCGAATTCGATGGGTTTGAGGTAGTTGCAATATAAATTTTAAAAGTCGAATATTTGTAATACATTATTTCTGATTCCAATAAACCACAAATTCTTTAACGTGTAAAGGCATTAACGAGCATACAATATTTGAAGGCCTTGGTAAAATGTGTAGTCAAATTTATTTTTTTCAAATAATTTAATTAGTAGGTTTTGGGTTGTGATCCAAAATCTCAATTTAACAGTTACAAAAAATAATGGTTTACCATTTCACTGGAAATTTCTGGTAATGCCTAATTTCTGGCGAGAGGGCAAGCCTCATCAATCGGTAGAACATACATTAAAATTAAACTTGCTGACAATCAAAGTACCTACTATAAGTTGTAGACTTTTGCAGATTATTAAACTCAAACATAATTTTGCATGTTTCTCATATGATGATGTAATTTTTACAAGTTGTTTTTCGTTTGTTTATAATTATTTGTTTAGGACTTTATTTTGGCCTTTATTTTTTGACGTGTCAAATATAGTGGGGCAGTTGGTTTGTTAATAGCAACATCATTTCAATGACATCAGTTGTCAGCGTACACAGTTTTAAAGTTCGGTATTTTGGCTTCGGAGTCTGGTTTTGGTGGTTTGAGCCATTTTATGAGCTAAATTTACTGATAATTTGTTTAATTGCGTAATATCAAAGGTATTTCATGCCTTTTCTTTTCTTAATTAGACGGTACAAGTGTTTTAGAACCATAATGAACATTTGAACAAGTATGAATAAACCAGTAGACAAATGCCACCGGTTGAGGTTAAGCTACTCTTGCTCGAAACTAATCGCTGACAAAGATTAAAACTAGTAAGCTAAATATTTCACAGAAACCTGTCAGTAGTATACAAGTACATCAGTCGCTGCAATACAATGTTTATTATGGGAACAATCGCCTGGAAGAATGAGGGGCTAAAGCAATTCTGAACCCCCCCGATCCTAAATAAATCTGATGAACGTATCGCTGAAGAACTGCAAACTTACGTTTAAGAACCTAAAGAAAGGAAGAAAAAAGAAGGACACGAAAGAGTAAATAAATATAATAAATATACTCATAATTTGAACTCAATAAATAAATAATTTGAAATTTGAAAAAAATGTATATATAGTAATATAAATTGATGATTTCTAAATGTAATTTTATTTTAATTTTTGTGAATTTATTTTATATATTATTAATACATATTAATACTTATTAATACATATATAAATATTATAAATAGGATAGAAAACGAATTTACCGCGTGAAATTTGTAGGACCCGACGTTTCGGTGACGTTGCAGCCGCCGTTGTCTAGGGTACCCTAGACAACGGCGGCTGCAACGTCACCGAAACGTCGGGTCCTACAAATTTCACGCGGTAAATTCGTTTTCTATCCTATTTATAATGTCAAACAACCGCGATAGTCTTCGATTTCATACATATATAAATATATATTAATTTTTATCATGTTTTAAAATAAAATATTATTGACAATTTTCATGACATTTTCTTACAATTTTTTATTATTGACAATTTTCATGACATTTTCTTACAATTTTTTATTAGGTGATTAAGATATTTCTGTTACATTAAGTATGATTTTGTTTATTTATATAAATATAATATTATAGATTTCTTAGGATAATTAAAATAAATTGTCTACCTTGGAACAGGCGGCAGCCTAGTTAGGTGAAGACTTTTGTATATTGAATGTACTCATAATTTGAACTCAATAAATAAATAGTTTGAAATTTGAAAAAAATGTATATATAGTAATATAAATTGATGATTTCTAAATGTAATTTTATTTTAATTTTTGTGAATTTATTTTATATATTATTAATACATATTAATACTTATTAATACATATATAAATATATATTAATTTTTATCATGTTTTAAAATAAAATATTATTGACAATTTTCATGACATTTTCTTACAATTTTTTATTATTGACAATTTTCATGACATTTTCTTACAATTACGAAGAAGGACACGAAAGAGTAAATAAATATAAGCGCGAAAGAAAAAGATTAATAAATATAAGCGCTAGTTCCGTCAGAAGAAAATTGGTTTAAGAAGGGCTACCGGTACAATGTGCAAGGAAAAGAGCCATTATTACTCCAAAGATGGCAAAACAATGGTTTACTTAGGGCAAAACTATGGAACACCTGTCAGCAGTCGACTAAGAGAAGACAAGCATGAAACTGCCTCGTAATTATTATTTTTCTAGTTTTGAAGGTCCATAATGGGCCGATAAGCATTTGAGTATTATCATATGCCTAATATGAATCCTATCGAAAATGTATGGTCAATAGTAAAAAAAGAATTAAAGGAAAATAATATAACCACCAAACAAGAGAAGTAGTAGATCTCATAGTAGAACTTATCAAAAATTTCGTTAGGGTCTAAATCTGCACACGTCTGAACCTCCAATAGCGAGAAAAAATACCGAATATAATAACATTAGATTCCCCACGTATATCTCGTCAGTAAAAAAAATATATTATGACTATCATCGATATAATTTCGTAATAGTTTATTTCAATCCCCTCATTGCATTTTTTAAGTTACTCTAATTTTGATTTATTTTATAATTTATATCCTTGATTCAATCTCACTTTCGTTGTCAGTAATAGGTAAATTATTCAATCATTGATAAAATCCCCCCTCCTCTCGCGAAGTAAAAATTCAGCTATCACTTTTGCGCGCGACATTTTCGCGCGTAAAATAGGCGCGAGTCGACGACCTTGATACAAACGAGCATAACTTGTAAACCACTATACGGATCATAAAAAAAATTACTGTAAAATGATCGCATTGAAATTTGACATATAATAAATTATAACCTGGAAATTGGGAGAGTCGGCCGTTGGTCCCGCAAGGGATGTTACGAAGTCACCGGGTGGCATACTTACGTTAAAAGATACTCATGTAATCATGAACCGTATAATGTCACAACAATGTATGAATTGGGCTCGACTGCGTTTCTTCGTGAACTAAAATCGGATATTAGTTTATGTGAACAAGGCAGGGCAATACGTTAGAATAGAATGTGAAATGAACGATTGTCACTTTTCCGCATTAAAACTGCCCACCAAGGACAAATGTGAAATGAGTTCAAATTTATTCGGACGTATATAAGTTCGACAGGTAGTTTTGGTGCGGGAAAACGACGATCGTTTATTTCATATTCCGCTCTAACGTATTGCTCTGCCTCGTTCGGTTAAAATAACTTTCAATTTAAGTTCACGAAGAAATGCAATCGGCCCCGTGTATTTTTTTTTTGTTTGAGTACCAAATAAAATAGAATAAATTTAAATTGCTGTGTAAATGTTGTTATTGTTTCGTATCTTCTCTCGATGATCGGAGTATAGTCTTTCCGCTCTCCATAAATTATCGTTACAGATGTAATTAGCTAAGAAACTCGATGGGAAATAAATCAGCCACCCGAGTATTTTACGAGCCAATTTATAGGCATTCTGATGGGGCGCTTACTGGGCAATTTGTCAAAGCGGAGCAATAAGGGAGACAACGACGACTCTGCCTATGCCGATCGTTGGCTAAAGTAATTAGAAATTGCCGCTGGAAGTAACTAATTGCCAAGTTATGTAGTAAGATCCGTTTTGCGAGCGATAGAATCGTCTTTTTTGATGTCTACGCAACAGAGGCAATAAATTTCGCAAAATATTACCAGTCATTATATAGGGCAGTGATTTTCAACCAGTGGGTCGCGACCCCTTGGGCGGTCGCTAAGAGACCCCTGGGGCATTTATTATTCAGTATTCAATTTAATATTAGGTATATATAATATAATTTAATATATACTCTTTGTTTACATTTAATTATGATACAAAAAGGCGAGCTTATTGCCGCATTGCAATGTTTTACAACTAACCTAATTACAGTGGTACATGCGCGCATTGTGGAAATAAATATTATTAAATTCGTCTGCATAAAACACAGACCAGTAAAAGTATTTAAAACTAATAATAAGTAGCGACACGAAAATGTGCAGGTTCTGCTAAGAGGCAGAGGAAACTCCCCTGCTGCATGTGGCCCGCTGATGCATAAAAGATATGTGAGGGACCACCCCTCACTAGACTCCAGGATTGTTCGGTGTGAGGTGGTGGTATCAACTTACGAGTTATATCCGTATTGAAAGGCGGTTTTGAATGAAGTAGAAGGAATTTATTGATCGAAGGTTTGATATTGCCAGTTATAACGCTTCCCGAACAGTTTACGTTGACGCGAGTGTATAGATGCGCGACCGCGGTTACTAGGATATATGGATGAGGATTGTATGTGTGCTCCTAATATCTTGTACTGGGCACGGCTCGAGTCTGTGGGATTGCAGACTGATGCTTCGTGACTTGGAAAGATAAGGAAAGGAAACCAAGGAGCCGGATTCGTTGACACACCTAGTGAGAAGGGTACCGAATGTACCGTCGCAACCTTGGGGGAAGGTGATCACTCGGGGAATGATAATTTGGTTGCTTTTTCGCCGGTTTATATAGGCCGATAAATGATGCAATCCAAAATATTCCGAGTAAAAGTATTGTTTCATCGTGCTGATTCATGGCTGCCCGGGTTAAAATAATAGCTGAATTGTGTCAGTGTATTTCACTGGAAATCGATGCATTTGTTGATCGCATGTAATGGACTTAAGGTCCGTTACAGTTACACCTACTTGGGTGGTGATTACCTCCAACCTGAGGAGGTAAAACAAACTAGCGCCAATAGCCTGTTGAGGTTCTTAAATGACACGAGGCTTAGCGCACAACTATAGCAGGTGGCGAATACAATAGATCAGCAATGGTCGCAGTGTTTCGAGGCTCATAAAGACCTTAGAAAATCCCTAAAACAACAAATAATAAAAAAAATATAAGTAAGAATGCCCGAGGAGAGGAAGTTGGAGGAGGAAGAGAAGAGAAAAGGAAGACCAGGTAACTTCTTACAAAAGTAATCTTTGAGGTGAGTCTTAAATGATTGTAAAGAAGGCGAGTTTCGTATACTCGTATTTACCGGGAGATCGTCCCAGAGTCTTGCACCATGGACACAGAAAGAGTAGGAATAAAAATTAGTAATATGACACGATTTTTTTAGTAAACTGTCAGAGCCTAACCGAAGTACGCGAGCGTGGGAATTTAATGGTCTAAAAAGCTCGCGGAGATAGGATGGTGTTGATTAGTAGAGTACAAAATAGAGGAGTGCGAGTATATGAACGTTTATCCTTTGGCGTACTGGCAACCACTTTACTGTGCCCTATATTCGACCCCGTGATCATACTTACGTACACCGAAGATGAATCGGATGCATACGGTTTACAAACATTCAAGTTTGTTGAGTATTTCTTCTGACAAATCGAGATAAGCCACATTAGCATAGGCAAGGAAAGGTAAGAGGAGAGACTGTGCAAGAGATTTCTTTGTGGTCTTTTGAGCGTTTGCTGAGGGTGAATAGTAGCATATATTTTGCGACTCGTCCACCTGTGATAGCCAGGAGAAATGTTCATCGACAATTAGACAAAGACCTCTATTTCATTTATTCAGAATATACAAAAAAAATGAATTAAAGCTAGTTATCACATATTAGAATTCGTCAGTTGCTTGTAATATATTGATATAAAACGAATCAAGCAGAGATATTCATTTGACAGTAGCGTTGACTAAAGTCGGCTTTACACGACAGACAAATAAAAAAAGACAAAACTGATTCCATCTATACGGGTACCTTACATATATAATAGACAAAATTTACAAAAAAACGACTCAATTTTTTTTTATAAGAGCATCCATCATATCATGGAAAAACTTATTATGGGCTATCGTGATATACAAAATTTATATACAAAATTTCGTGTCTGTGTTGTTGACCGTAAAAGAGAACCCTAATCTATAGCTTTTTTCACAGTATGTGTTTAACATCCTTGGGAAACGATTTTCATAAAACTAGGAACCGTTTCTCCTAAGACTCGTCGCCATGTAAACCCGAAAAAAATCCCTTATGGGATTACAATTATTGAAATATGGCGATATATACATATATCTTTTAATTATATACACAAATATATAGGTCTAAAGTACATTCTGATTAAAAACAAAGAATAACGACATAATCGCAAGCGACGCGCCACTTATATGGTATACTACCTGACCCGTGCCCACTTCGTTGGGCAGTAAAACTTTTTATCTGTAATGAAATTATGAGTGTGGTTCGGTTAGTACTGAGTGCTATGATTTATTTCCTGACTGCCAAAAGAAGGGTTATATTTTTACTGCATATGTATGTATGTATTTGCATGCCAATTTGAATATAATACCGTTATTTGTGAGTGTCTTTTGTGAGTGTCTTATTTGTGAGCGTATTATCTTTAACTTTAACTATTTATGCAGTGAAAGGGAAATTATATGCAGTAAAAGGGAAAAGTCTTGAGACGATAAATTTACTTATTTTGATAATTCATAATTGTTGATAATATGACCAATAAACATGTGAGATGACCAATAAACATTAAATTATTTTTTTAATATAAAATACTACTTTTTGTGACTTAAATATAAAAGTTAGGCATATGCTCTCGCTGACTTTTTTGTAGGAATTATCAAGCTCTACAACATTTCTCTATAATTTAATCATATATCTCTCATCGTTAAGGCAGCGTTAGTTAGAAACATTTTCGTTCGATCGCTTACTCTCCGACTTACTTTGCAAATCCGACTACCACGAAAAAGTCTTTTAAATTTTTCTGATTAATATATAGCCTATGACACTCACAAATAACGTGGCTTTCTATTGGTAAAAGAATTTTCAAAATCTGTTCAGTAGATCCAGAGATTACTTCCTACAACGTCACAAACTTTACCTCTGTATAATATTAGTATAGATAAGAGAAGGATTGTATATACTGTAGATTGGGAAAAATGGACGCGGAGGGTAAACCAGAGTTATAATAACTCCAAATCCTGTACCCCTTTCCTTTTTCTGCTGCGCACATCGATGGTATAAAAAAATAGCTGTTGACACACGAGCCCACAAGCCACGAGGGATAAAACGGAAAACAGGCAAATATATTTAAAAGAATAAAAAACACGACTGTCGTCACAGAAAATGAAATAATGTATTTACAATTATTTTTGTTACACACACACACACACTGACAAGCAGACTCACAGACAGACTTCAGTCTGGAAATGGTCCTAATCGTCTCAGGGGGTGTCAAAATGGATATTTCCGTCTTCATTTCGATTTTTCTAGCGCGTTCACAATACTTTCCCTAGTACCGAAAAAGGAAAAAGCACATATGGAAGGTTCTGTAAAGATATGAGCGAAAACTGTCAATGACGTAAATCTAGTCGCTGAAAAGTCTGAAAAACTCGATGTTGCGATCTACAATAAACGTCGACCCATCTCCGGCAGCATCCCAGTTGAAATTTATTTATAATCAATTAAATCACTCTTGAAAGTGGGTCGCCAAATGAAATTATAAAAGGGGGCAATCTTTTAATATTAGGCTATACTGTAGGTCAGCATTTATTCGCTGAGTATTTAGCCACATTATTTTCTCCAATGCTCTGCTGTTACCTGGTCTACCTATGGAAAATATATTTATTCTATTATTGTCCATATAGAAATTACGTACCTACTCCAATTTTACAAATTTAATGAGGCCTATCTGAGTGTCTTGTTAATATCGATTTATAATTTGTTTTGTTTTATAGCGATTTGTTGTAGATACGGCAGAAACGAATTTACCGCGTGAATTTAGTAGCAGTCGACGTTTCGGCGATGTTGCAACGGCCCTTGTCCAGGGTAGGCTAAAGTGCTGGTAATCGTCATCTGCGGGCGGCAAAATCTGCTGTAACTTGGCAGATTATAAGGGGTGGTGGATTTGGCGTGACCAAATTCACTGTATCTTGTGATACATCCTTGCGTTCGGCGATGGGCATTGAGAACATATTAAGAAGAGGGTTACACGTGCTGGAGAATTTGTAACGGTCGTCTCTATTGAAGTTCGTGTTTCTTCTTATTTTAATAGTTTATAGAGCTATATTTTGGGTCGGTTTCTAAATCGTTTTATATCGAGTCTTCAATTTCATAATACCAGATACGTATTTGTTTTTTATGTTTGTTTTACCCCTTTATTGTAGGTGAGTATTGATTAATGGCAATTGTTTTATTTGCAATTTCAATGATTTTATTGTCAAAAACAAAATAAAACAATTTTGTCCCGTTTTTTTTTACAAATTTATATGCCAGCAATTGGAAATATAACGAATTAGTGATTGCCAAGGAATTTTCTTGTCAATCACGATTCATTTTACGTGCTTGACAAGCAAGTTTGACCGTCGAGAACTAAGCTTGACAAACAAGCTAGGTGTTGTGGAAAATGCTTTATCGAAAATTGTCATTTTTCAATTCTTCTCAAGCTTTGATTGAGCGTCTAGAGTAATGCTTATCAAGCACTCACATCCAGTGGTCTCGAAATTTCGATTTTTAGGTATTTCTACTGATACGGGTCTGTCCTACAGAAATTAAAAAATGTAATGATTTTTCCACAATTTCTGAGAATACAAGGAATTTCAGATTTATATTACAGAAATTTTAATATTAAAAATACTCAGATTTAAAATTTCTGGCCTGTATATTTGATAATTCTTTTATAGTGTCGTGTCGTTCCATTCTCGTAACATATAGGCTCTTCCAGGAAAGGTCTTTAAAGGTACCTACCTCCTCCCTATCCTATTCGCAAAGTTGTTTCTACTTGCCAACAGGTAGCACTAGCAGTATTAACTTTGTTTAAAATATAGCCTAAACCTACCTTAATATTATTGCTCTATAACAATTATTTACAGAGATAAATTATGTTTTATGCATTACTCTAGACCAGCGGTCTTCAGCCTTTTTGAGGTCAAGGGCCGACACTACTTTGGTTTTTGTTTGGCGGGTCGCAACACGAATAAAATATTCCAATATAAACCTAAGTAATTGAAAGTTATTTATAATACAATTTTACAAACAAAAAAATATTTTAATAAAATACAATCAATGAGATGTTTGACATTGTTTACTCGCAATTCTCCAACTGGTCTCAAGGTTGCAAGTTGCAACGTGTTTTCGATTCAACTCTCATTAACGCACTGAGCGAACGATAGAAACGAGAGCGTGTCCGTCGCAACCCGTCGTAGTAGTAAAACTGCGGGCGGGCGCGGGCACGAGCGGGCCGCCGAGAACGCCACCGCGGGCCGCATGCGGCTTGCGGGCCGCGGGTTGAAGACCCATGCTCTAGACGCTCAATCAAGGCTTGAGAAGAATTGAAAAAATTACAATTTCCATCAAGCATTTTCCACAGCACCTAGTTTATTTATCAAGCTTAGTTCTAGACGGTCAAAATAATTTGCTTGACAAGCACGCGAACTTTTTTTAGTGCGCGACGTGCGACGCTGAGCCGGTAAATGAGTGTATAAATATTTGAGAAGCATGCTTAATGGTCATTAAGCCACGTCAAGCGTTGCTTGTCAAGCACGTAAATGTTTGGCAAGCAATTTTGATCGTCTCGGGAGCCCTTTAAAGGTCGTTCAAAGCCTCGATGATCCCCGTACCAACACAAATGACTATGCACCTTACTTTTATTAATGGTCTAAAATAAGACAGTCTTTCACGTGCGTGGACGCCATCCACCACGCCCTTGGCTAATTTATCGATCTGCCATTTTATATACATATAAGTAGGTTTCTAATTGAAAAAGCTGAATCGAATTTCCAGGCAGACCTAATGAATTAATTAGTTACGGCTTTGTCGTTAGCCGCGATCATAAGTAGATAATCTGGGTCTGCATAATAGATGTATCTTTTTATAGTTGAGGTACATCGATTCAGCCTTGACCGTTTTATTACATCATCGAGGGGAAGTATTTTTACATGTGGGGGGGGGGGGGGAATTAAACCACTTTACAGTTGACTGTTATATCCCCGCGCATCAACCATCCGGGAGGGAAAGTATTGTGAACGCGCTAAAAAAATCCTGCACGATGGCGCTTAAACGCTCAATTCGATTGAGCAGTAGTTTGGTATGCAAGCATCAAATTTGGTCATGGCAAGAGTACAAAAGGTCGATATTCGACGGAATCCACCAAGATTGATATATTTACAAGTCGTCTCGTTTTAGTCAGATTTTAAAAGACTAGTCTAGTTTTCAGCGTACTGAGACCACATTTTTACTTTCCCGGCCCACCAACCGATGACAAGGGAAGTGCGTTTTTGCTAATCGATTTGTCTATTTTTAGTGAAAAGTAAAATGTCTCACGGTTGCTAAATGAGTATCATATTAAATAAATAAAATGTTTTTTTGTCCTCCTTTTGTTCCTATACCGTGTACCTAGTGACCTAGATATTATCGAAAACATTGTTTTGACAAAATGGCAATTAGTTGATTAATTAGGCAGAGCCCTAAGTAATATTATCCCAGGGCCGGGCAAACTCACGTTCCGCCCCTGGTGAACGCACTTCTCTGTGCCTTTGTGTGTGTATTCCTCCACGATAGTGGCCAAACGGTTAACCCGATTGAGCTGAAATTTGGTGTGCAGGCATCATTCGGTCATTGCAAACGTTGAAAAGTATAGTTGAAATCAGTCCACCAGGAGGCGACCTAGTTATATATTCTCCTGCAATTATTGGACTTAGAGACTTCAAATTCGTTACACGTGTGCCTTGTTGGGCCGAAATAACACTGCGAAATCAATTTTGGTGGAAATATTTCACATACAAGCTGCACTAAATATATTTAAATTTCGCCATACGTTGTTATGAAATATTTACGTCGAGCCGCTCGAGGCTAGCTGAGAAACGAACCGCGGCGCTTGAGATGGTTGTCTAACGGAACCCAAACGGGTTTATCAGCCGTCCGAGAGAGGGCACCCATATCACACTAACTCTATTCATGTGAGATGCGTTCTATGTAGTACTTTGTGGCACTTCTTAATAAATTTTGAGGACCGCTTTGGATTTTTTAGTGCCTGCAGCACTCATCGGCTATCTGAGTATATAGTATAGGTATATCTGCGTTTACACTGGTATGTATAGCCTTCGTTCAACCTTAACTGCTGCCATTGTGATTCCACTTTTATTGTTTCCGCTTGGAAGGTTGTGGTATGCCATCCAGGTGGTTTGGTCGTGTTTAGGCCGACCGTGCGAGTGAAGGCCTAAGCTTTTGTCCCTTTGTTCATCTCGGAGCGTGAGCACTATAGTCGGGGAGCAAGCGACAAAAAAGTTCAAGAGTTTTGGTAAAGCTGATATTTTCAGATCAGACAGTAGTTTGTACATAGAAAGCCGGGGTACAGTCCGCAGGCCATATTCCGGGACACCTGGCGCTGCTGTACTAGGAAAGGTGTGATTTTAAATAGAACCCCTAAAGTGTTTTGGAAAAGCTGAATATCCATCAGTAAACAGTGAATGCAATAAAGAGGAAGAGCTCCATACACGTCATGCATCGGTTCTATGACGCATTATCATCATCATCATAATTTATTCATTCCATAAAAGCATTTTACAATGTCACATTTTACAATCATAATTTACCGGTTGATAAAAACGCTTTGATTAATTAAAAGGAAAAAAAATAACAATTGTAATCAAAGATGATTATTTAAAAATAGTCAAATTTACAAAATAATCAATAATCAAACAATAAATAATAATCAATACAATGAAAAAGAAAAATTCTGAAACATGCGTAATTAAAAACAATGTCAATAAAATCTAAAACTTAGTGCGAAAGTATAGTCATAATATGGTTATTTATAATCAAGCAATTGACGACAGTTTGTAAAGGGCATGTTTGACTAACTGATTTTTCAAGCAGATTTTATATGCTGCCATTTCAAGTCTTATCGTCGATGACGACAAAGCATTGAACAATTTAAAAATAATATATAAAAATGTTTTTTGATATTTAGTCAAGCGTAATTTAGGCAATAACACATTGTTTTTATGTCGCGTATTATGGCTATGTCGAGTGGAGTGAAGCTCGCAATTTAAAAGATTCTCTTTGGCTTATAAAAGGCACTAATATATGTACATGGACGACATGGTAAGGATACCAGCTTTAATAAAAAAAGGGGCGAAATGTGTTTCTCTGCTTACACCAAAAAATGTCCTAACGGTTTGCTTTTGTAGCACAAAAACGCGATGGATATCGGTTGCATTACCCCATAGGGCATAGTAGTATCGCATAAGACATCTTTGAATGGAAGCAGGAGTGACACAATGATCGCTGCATGTTCGCTAGCCAGAAATTTCACCTTTCTTTTAGGTCTCGGTTTACTGTCGCGCAATATAATGGTCGTAATGGCCCAATATCGGTATGGAGATGCTGACGCCGCGCATTCGATTGTGAACAGTCCTTTATTGCATCCACTGTCTACTGAAGAATTTTTAGCTTTTCTAAAACACTTGGGGAGTACTAATTAAAATTACAACTTTCCTAGTACGCCATCGCCAGGTGTCCCGGAATCTGGCTTGCTGACTGTACCCCGGCATTCTATGGCCAAAATACTCTCTGATCTGAAAGTATCAGCTTTTCCAAAACTCTTGCACTTTTTGTCGCTGGCTCTTGAGTAATATCTGTGGGCGAACAAGCCACGAGCACAT
The DNA here is from genome assembly GCA_944548615.1 of Micropterix aruncella. NCBI lineage: Eukaryota > Metazoa > Arthropoda > Insecta > Lepidoptera > Micropterigidae > Micropterix > Micropterix aruncella. Next base: position 4,313,707 of record OX155958.1, read on the forward strand.
CATTCAAGCCCCGGTATTATAGCGAATCCATCACCTTATTGGTACTGTTACAATAGAATGTCTTGAAATGTATATAAATTAAGTTTCCTTATTGTGCGCTAAACATACACACACACCTACATTCTTGTGCAATTGATGGATAATCCGCCCTTGAATGTGTTAATATCGACTCATCCGAACAAAACCAGTTTTGAGAAGTATCTAATATTGAATGAGTTTTTCAGATTGAATGATGATTATAGCATATATTACCTGTAAGTTTTATGAGATCCGAGAATAAAATTGCATTACGCACACTTTACAAATTTTTATTTATTTATTTATTTATTAATATTTCACATACTAGCTTATTTAATTTAAAATATTCGTTGCTGGAGTGATAGGTACCCGTACTAAGATAGACTTTTATGTATTTTTTCCTTTTTTTTTAGTTGGTAAGTGTAACATAATGTAGCATTGCTTTCTGTGGTAGCACTATATTTACACAAAAATTTTTATATAGTTAGCATATTTTAATAATATAATATACGTAATAAAATTAAATAATCATATATACACATACACAAATATACATACCCATATACACATATACATACACACACATATATATATATATATATATATATATATATATATATATATATATATATATATATATATATATATATATATATATATATATATATATATATATATATATATATATATATATATATATATATATATATATATATATATATATATATATATATATTAAATAAATGAAATGATAAAATAAATGAAAGGGCACTTATCTGGTCTGTGGCGACCAGGAGCGACTCCACGCCTTTTTCGTTTTCTCTTCTTTCAGTATTTGCGGTTTCCTACTGTGGTATTGGAACCTTTCTACTTTATCCTACAGCGGCAACACAACAATTCGAAAGATGAGAGCAATGCTGGAAAATAATAGGCGATTAGATATCTTAAAAACTAATGATTATTAAAAATGTCTATCAATATTTCGGCCAAGCCGTCGTCAAGATAAATGACATTTCTGGAATCGAACAATTCGTTGAAAATTTAAATTCAAGGAATCGAACAAAAAGAAATGGATAATAATATTTTACACGATTAAGTTAAAGTATATCATAACCAACCGTGTGAAACGTTATTTTTAAATGAATGATAATTAAAAATAAAAAGCATTTGATGATTATGATGATATGATAAACCTTATTAATTTTGCCTATTGAGACCGGAACCTTTGCAAGCGCCTAAAATATAAATAAAAGCCAATTCCCAAGATTTGACATCCCTTTCATTTGCATTGCCACCAAGGTATTTTATTATTTTGACTTTAAAACATTGATCAAAAGTTAAATTGTGCGCCCTGGCATGCAAAGATATTGGGAGCTGGCTTTCATTTCCTACACTGGCCCTATGATTATTTAGTCTAATATTAAGTGGTGTTGTTGTTTCACCGATATAAAAGGCATCGCAAGTCCTGCACAAAAGTTGATATACTATATTTTTTGAAATACAACTGCAATGAAAGGGAACCCTGTAACTATTAGTAGTATTTGGACTAGTAAAGAAATGACTTAGATCTAACAGAGGACAAGTTTTACAACGGGGACGACCACAAGATTGAAGGCCAAAATTATTATTACCAATAGAGAAATTTTGATTATTTTTTGTTTTGTTTAATATTGATCTAATATTAGGTGGTCTGCGGAAAGATAAAACTGGCGGTGAATCTAAGAGATCCTTAGTGGATGCATCATTAGAAATGATGGGGAATAAATCAGATAATATATCTCGCAGTTTCTCAGCACCAGGAAAATAAGTGGTGCTAAGAAAGATTTTATTATTATTTTTAATTTTATTTGAAGAAATTTTAGGTTTTGGTATATATTTTACTTCAGAGTTTAGAATATGTTTATCCAATAGAGGAGCAGGGTATTTTCTTTCAAGAAGAGATTGCTTTAGATTATTGAGATATTGATCTAAATTTTCTTTGTTGTTAACTAAACGGTGTCCGCGAATGGACATTGAATAGGGAATGGATCTCTTGGTGTGAAATGGATGACAGCTATCAAAGTGTAAATACTGTTCTTTATTTGTAGGTTTTATATGAATCGCGGTTTTAATTTTACCTTCTGCAATTGTTAAATCAAGATTTTAAAAAAAATATTTTATTACTATTTTATTAAACAAAGTAACACAGCCATCTTTTCTAAATAGCCTCAAACCAACATCAAACTTGTCAGTAGATGAACGTGCAGCTCTTGAGAGTCTTAGCAAGGATACCAGCATCGTCATTTTGCCGGCTGATAAAGGTTCCACTACTGTCATACTTAACAAAACTGACTATGTTACTGAAGGCTTGAGGCAACTTAGAGATGAAACTTTCTATAAAAACTATCCAGAGATCCAAACAAAAATTTTGCAGTGAAAATAAAAAAATATATTGAACAAAATAAATCAAATGAAAAATTATCAGACGAAGATGTTAAAACTTTAATTCCTGATCCTATCCGAACTCCAAATTTTTACCTATTACCTAAAATTCACAAGCCTAATAATCCTGGACGACCGATAGTCGCAAGCTTTAACTCTCCGACAGAAAGAATTTCGGCTTTTGTAGATTATTTTTTACAACCTTTTGTGAAAAATCTAAGTTCTCATATCAAAGACAGCTATCATTTTATTGATATTTTAAAGAATACTGTAATACGCCATATCCATGTATACCAATATTCCTCATAATTTAGGATTGGAAGCCATTTCTTATTTTCTTGATGAGAGACCTAATCCTCAAATACCTTCTACAGATTTTCTTTGCAAATTAGCCGAGTTTGTCTTAACGTGTAATGCTTTTTCCTTTGAAGATGAATTTTATCTTCAAATTAAAGGGACTGCTATGGGCACTTGAATGGCACCTTCGTATGCCAACCTTTTCATGGGATTATTCGAGAAAATTTTTCTTCAAAAACAACATTTAAAACCCATATTATGGTATAGATTTATTGAGGACCTAAATAATTTTGGCCCTTTGAATTTCACTCATACCATTTCTAAATCACAAATTACTTTCTTAGATGTTGATTTAACAATTTCCGAAGGTAAAATTAAAACCGCAATTCATATAAAACCTACAAATAAAGAACAGTGTTTACACTTTGATAGCTGTCATCCATTTCACACCAAGAGATCCATTCCCTATTCAATGTCCATTCGCGGACACCGTTTAGTTAACAACAAAGAAAATTTAGATCAATATCTCAATAATCTAAAGCAATCTCTTCTTGAAAGAAAATACCCTGCTCCTCTATTGGATAAACATATTCTAAACTCTGAAGTAAAATATATACCAAAACCTAAAATTTCTTCAAATAAAAATAAAAATAATAATAAAATCTTTCTTAGTACCACTTATTTTCCTGGTGCTGAGAAACTGCGAGATATATTATCTGATTTATTCCCCATCATTTCTAATGATGCATCCACTAAGGATCTCTTAGATTCACCGCCAGTTTTATCTTTCCGCAGACCACCTAATATTAGATCAATATTAAACAAAACAAAAAATAATCAAAATTTCTCTATTGGTAATAATAATTTTGGCCTTCAACCTTGTGGTCGTCCCCGTTGTAAAACTTGTCCTCTGTTAGATCTAAGTCCTTTCTTTACCAGTCCAAATACTACTAATAGTTACAGGGTTCCCTTTCATTGCAGTTGTATTTCAAAAAATATAGTATATCAACTTCTGTGCAGGACTTGCGATGCCTTTTATATCGGTGAAACAACAACACCACTTAATATTAGACTAAATAATCGTAGGGCCAGTGTAGGATATGAAAGCCAGCTCCCAATATCTTTGCATGCCAGGGCGCACAATTTAACTTTTGATCAATGTTTTAAAGTCAAAGTAATAAAATGCCTTGGTGATAATGCAAAAGAAAGGGATGTCAAATCTTGGGAATTGGCTTTTATTTATATTTTAGGCGCTTGCAAAGGTTCCGGTCTCAATAGGCAAAATTAATAAGGTTTATCATATCATCATAATCATCAAATGCTTTTTATTTTTAATTATCATTCATTTAAAAATAACGTTTCACACGGTTGGTTATGATATACTTTAACTTAATCGTGTAAAATATTATTATCCATTTCTTTTTGTTCGATTCCTTGAATTTAAATTTTCAACGAATTGTTCGATTTCAGAAATGTCATTTATCTTGACGACGGTTTGGCCGAAATATTGATAGACATTTTTAATAATCATTAGTTTTTAAGATATCTAATCGCCTATTATTTTCCAGCATTGCTCTCATCTTTCGAATTGTTGTGTTGCCGCTGTAGGATAAAGTAGAAAGGTTCCAATACCACAGTAGGAAACCGCAAATACTGAAAGAAGAGAAAACGAAAAAGGCGTGGAGTCGCTCCTGGTCGCCACAGACCAGATAAGTGCCCTTTCATTTATTTAGTAATAAACATAATTTCAATTTAAAAAATAATAATTTACACATTTACAATCAAATATATATATATAATATAATATATTATATACTATATATATTATATATATATATTATATATAATATATATATATATATATTATATATATATATATATATATACTATATATATATATATTATATATATAATATATATATATAATATAATATATATATATATAATATATA
>OX155958.1:4318594-4371304 GCA_944548615.1 Micropterix aruncella
ACAATCGATTGGCTTGCGCCGCTCGGTGCGCAGACCGTCCAGGAGCGCCAGAGGTTTGATTCCCAGGGGAGACTGGTTGACCCAGTGTCCTACCCGGGTTCGCACCCCATGCGTGGAGGCCATCGGATGGGTGTTGACCCGTGAGTGTGACCGACCCTGAACACATGGGTCATCGTGGCCACCTCATTATGGGCCCGTTAGCTCCCCGTCACCCCAGGCTGGTATAACGATATGTGTTCGTACTTTCAGCCACGGGATGAGCGTATAAGACTTAGACAATGACAATCCACTATCTAGCTCCGCCAACTAGCCCGCGAGAGACTAAGGCGGGCAGTCCAAGCGCCCTCGCTGCCAGTTACGGCCAGATTTATCCGGCCTTCCGACTGGTGACAGGTTCGAGGTCGCTTGCGCGCTCTATTAGGTCTCTACCGAATCTATCGTGGACCACGGCATCCTTTGCCCGGCTACAGCATCGTAAAATGCAGATTTTTCCATGAAGTTTACAGTAAAGTCACCTGCTACAATTATTGTAGAAGAAGTTTTTAGATCAGCCTCTTCTAACCGATCCAATAATATTATTAAATCTTAAATTCAATCCCAGGCATTGTATTACTAAAATCTAGTTATCCCGGGAAAAGTTGTTAGAAACGAGACTCAAAATAATATATAAATACAGTCGGTCTTCAATGTCACGCGTGGGCGTCAACTATCGACCGATCTGCCACCAATTGTCCAAGAGCTCGCTGCAGGAATCGACAGTTATGTATATTTTTTAGAATGTGTATCTGCTTCTCTAGGAATATATTGTGTATCTATTACCTTGCGTATTTTTTTTGTTCTGCCTTGCTTTAGATTGTTTTGTACGCCAAAATTAGTATTAGTTTTTACCTACGTTTTTGACTCCAGCCACTTTAGATTTGGATAATTTCGGTTTAAGTTGCAACTACGGCTTAAATATATTTTAACAAAATTACTCATTTGTCAGATATTTATTTGCCTTGCTGTGTTTTTATATTACCCGGGTGTTTCCGTGTGTGCTTTCATAAAAAATAGAAAATCCCCGTTTGAATATCAGGGGTAAGAGTAAACGATCCATCGTATGTCTTTCCTACTCTTTCCTACATCGCATGTCTTCTCTCTTTCGCTGAATATTATGGATGTGTCATCTGCAAAAAGAGAAATATTGTTAGTATAAACCAGGAAGACAAATGCCCCTACAATTGATCCTTGGGAACATCTTTGGTTACAAATAATAGATCACTTCGTGTTCCGCTTTATTCTTACATGTTTAAGACTGGATCCTAGTAATGCAAATCCTTGATCATTCTCACAATAACTTTGCCTGGAATAATTTAGTGGTTTACGCAGTCGAATGCTTTCAAAAGTCACAGAACAGATCTAGAGCCGTTTTAGGACCTTCAACAGTTAACGCATATATGTACTGTTAAAAACTGCAAGCTTGTGATTAAACACTACAATTCACGACCACATACTTTACATCTAACAGTCACAAATTAGGAGCTGTTACAACAGAATACTTCCCGTTACCCAGCGTACTCGCCCGGAGTTTTCGTCACCTATATGGTCACCGCAGTACAATGTACACATTGACCGTATAGAGCGTATTCAGAAAACCTTCGTAAGGCACTTGTGTCATCGAACCCTCGCTGAATATACCTCATATACTGACGGCTTGGCAAGGTTCGAAATGCTGAGTCTTCAGCAGCGACGTAAAGTGACTGATATGACGTTCTTCCACAATATACTTTCGCATCATATCGACAGCCCACAAATTCTAAGCAGAATATCCTTAAATGTCCCATCGCGCCGAACTCGTCACCCAAGGGTATTCAATGTACCCAGACTCCATACAAATGAAGCAAGGAATTCAACTCTGCATCGAATTATGGAAGCCTACGATGAATCGTTCCAGGAACTAGACATATTTTCAATGAGCAAAAACGAGTTTATCAGAGCGGTAATAGACCAGACATTAAAAGCTTGAACAGATACATACCTGTGCAGAACCACATACTCTCATATATACTGAACTATGACACATACACGTAGATGTACTTACACATACCCATTAAACACACATCACAATCACACATATAAACACACTCATCCTACTCTATTATACACACTCACAAATCGAGAGAACATGATTATATAACATAATATATAAATATTATTACACAACGTCACGCACATAAACTGTATATTATCAGGAGACTATTTTGGCCGTAATATTGTTATTATTATTTATTAACTTAAGACCCAAGCGCTGTTTTTCTCTTTTGTTGAAATAAAATAAATTCCTTGCTCGAACAAAGTTTTGGATATCATATTACAGTGGAAAAAATCGACTACTATTAGGCAGTGAAAATCGCCTTCAAAGCATTAATTGATTCTAATAACGTAAGTCACCGTTTGAGCGATCACCATGAAAGTTGGCACATATATATTTTTTCATGGAGAAAATGTTTATGCTATCCACTTTGTTGTAAATCGCCACTAGATGGCGGAGCAGAGCATCAACTTCTATGTCGTTGAACCGATCGCCACGAAAATTGGTAAACATAGGTTACATCACACTACACTACACTACAGTTACATCACACTACACTCAAATTACAATGTTTATTATTATTAGGTTATTTTTAATATTATTTGATACCTAGCATATTTTTTAAATGAAGTATTCTAAAGTATGCACAAGCCACTGTCTACTTGGCACGCTTGTCTTAGTACGGGCCTAGGCCTAGTTAGGCGGCGTTGATTTCAAAAAATAGTGGTCTGCGGTGCTTTCTATTTTGCTATTATTTACATTTAAGCCTCTAATGTTAAACCTACACAGTGTTATTAATAAACCCAGACTAATTCCTATTCCGCGCGTAATCCTCGGAATAACCGAAAGTGCCATTAATAAACCTGGAATAGCACTATTCCGTCGCTATTACTACTAGACTATCTCCTGTCAGTTTAGTCCGTGGTGTGAGGTGGAATAGTGCAGGAATAGCGGTGAACAGTTGCGTGTTTTGCAACATACCAGCGATTTGTTCAGATTTTGCGTTCGTTATTAGTGATATTCCGTGAGAAAATGGATGAAATGAATTATTTTCGTACCGTCAACGTTTGCGCGTTTTTAGGCTCCGAAAGCCGAAATTTTACAAAAGGCGCTTCGACCCATAATATGTCAAATTGCCGGATTAGGAATTTCGCAAAAAGTATCATTTCTGGAAGGTGAGTATTCTAAAAATTGTGAATATGGTACGTCCTGAGGTTCGAGGCGACAAAAAAGGTGGATACAAGAAGCCCGAGCTGCAAGTCGCCGCGGCAATCAGTTGGTTGTAATAAGGTTAGTTTCTCTGTAATTTGTTTCTTTCTATATACTTTCTTCTTCTTTCTATATACTTTCTTCTTCTTTCTCTTTCTTTCTATATACTTTCTAATACTTTATAGTAATATGTTATTGCGTTTTACTTTCAGATTCAAGCTTAATGCGCAGACCTAGGTTATCGACTGTATCCCAAGAGTCGGCGGAGAAGCTGGACAAAACTATATCAATCGATAAAACTATTTTTTGATCAACAGGGCTATGGTTGCCCTTAATAATAAATAAAGAATTAGTAAGTGCATAAATATTCTTTCATTTTACTTATTAAAACCAAGCAGCCGACACAACTGAAAACAGAGTATTGCGAATTGAGGTTATGTCGCAGTTCGAATGACAGCTGAGACCTAAGTCTAGCCAAGTTGACAACATAACGAACCGAATATGACAGTGTTACTATATGGAAAAAAATGTTTTCACTCTAATCCGCCGACTAACTAGTCTAGGTTTAAAGCTGGTTTATTAATACCATTGCTTTAATACCCGAATTAAGAGATAACACGCGGACTTAGTATTCCGACGATAGTCTGCCGATTAAGGAAATCTATTTAATAACACTGACAATGTACTGGGTGCGAGCCCTTTCACAGGATCCCGGTTGTCGACGTCTCCGACGGCGCCCCTGCCGTTTACTGCCGTTTTTATTTATTTTATTTTTTTTCGACACGCCGCATGGAGCATACCTTCCACCGCCTCATCATTGAAATAAAAAATAATATATTATACTAAATAAATAATAAATTATGTTATCGCTTAGTCGCCTAGTTTAGTTTAGTAATTAAGTAATAATTGTAAACATTTTGAAGTATAAATCGTAAAACGGTTTACGGGGTGCCGGCGGGGGCTGAAGCCCGAAGAATCCTTCCTAAGGTCTCCGTTCGCTCACCCCTCACGCGCTACCCTTCCGGCACGCGTGAGGTTGTCGTTGCATGACATCCTGGGCAGATAAAACGACCCACGTCGTTAGAACTGCCCGGGTGTTGGGCGGGGTTTTCAACCCTCGCCTGTCGCCGCGTAAATATTAAATGCCGTGAAAAATGTGCTTAAAAAATAAAATAAATTTAGAAAAAAAATGGTATTTAAGCACGGATAATATTTTCGACACTTTGTTGTAATTCACCAATAGATGGTGGAGCAGAGCATCAATTTCTATACAGTTGAACCGATCGCTACGACAATTGGTATACATAGGTATTTAAGCGCGGATAATATGTTCACCACTTCGTTGTTCAGAGTTCAGAGTTCAGAGTTCTTTATTGTGGGAATTATTAAAAAACATACAATGTTTAATTAACAAACTGCCCAGAGAGCATACAACATTTTGTTTCAGAAGAAACTTCATAAAGAAGAAGCTATATAAGGCGCAATCAGTAAAACTAAAACTATCAACAATTAAAATATTCAATATCAGAAATGATCAAACGCAAGCAATAATCATCAATAATCACATAATCAATCAAACTAATTTTTATAATGTTTTGTCCAAGAAGAATCTAAATACATTGTAATTACATTTAAATATAAGATACCATATAACTAAAACAATCAATAAAATTATTAATTCAAGTTAAAACAATCAACAAATGAAATAATCAGCATACGCATTACATTAAAATAAAGGGGCTGTAAAAAAAGTCATTTTGTAAAATTTATAAATTCCTCAATAGAGTAAAACGTATTGGTTGTAAAAAAATCCTTTAAAAGTTTTTAGAACGTTCTGAGATTGCTATTGTCTTTTATGCCAACTGGTAGGCGGTTAAAATAAAAAGGCCTTGAGAATTGGGTACTTTGCCTAGCAGCGTTTAAAACCACGCATGGTAGAATGAAATTATTCTTGTATCTGGTGTTTTTATTATGTGTATCTTTAAATTTTACGTAACTTTCCTTTTCGGTGTAAAAATCTAATAATAGCCTATATAAGTAAAGTGATGTGAGAGTCATGATTTTCAATCTTTTAAAAATAGGTCTACATGTTTCTATATGTTTAGCTCTGGCAATAATCCGTAATGCTCTTTTCTGAAGGATAAATAAGGGTTCCTTGTGACAAGCGTAACAGGTGTATAATTGTTGTAACTGTACCACTTTGTTGTACCTCGCCACTAGATGACGCTGCAGCACATCTACTCCTGTTCCGTTCAACCGATCGCCATGAAAACTATAAATGCGAGAGTGGTAGTTGAAAAGGAACAATAAATTAATAGTTTAAAAAAAAACACTAAAAACACGCTTTTAGGCACAATTATACCCTTGGCGGTAGCATGTAAGATACGACCGGCACGACCGTGGCTATGATACGATATTCCATCATGGAATGCCAGTGCCTATCTTCCGGCTTCATCATCAGACCTTGAAACCTAATCCTGGTCAAAGTTCATTCCAAGACTTTTCTAGCAAGTCCAAACACAGCTATGATACCATGTTCCATCATGAAGTTCCAGTTCATATCTTCCGACTCCAACATCAGATCAGTTCGAAAGTACCATATTATTGTATTGTCATCAGAACTAAACACAGCTGCCAATTTTCATGACGCTACGATCCTTGGAAGATGGTTAAATTAGTTACATTAGATTCCATTACATAGTTAGTTACATACAGGTTGACCTAATAAAATCGTGTTAATGAAACGATGTGATTTTTTCAATAAAGATAGCTGAATGAACGTTGAGTAACATAGGCTACTTGGTGGTGAGAGTGGGAGAGTGGGAGGGGGAGGGAGGCGGATATCCAAGCAGCGCCGGGTAACATTAATAAACTAGTACCCTATATAATCGAATTAGGAAGTTTTGAATTAGGAACGATTTGAATTAGGAAGGTCTAAATCTGTAAACTTGGTTTGTAAAGCGTATGTATAACGGTTAATTTAAAAATAATAAGTACTGTATATTTATATAAATTATTATGTATAAATTAATAGTATATCATATCATATATTTTTATTTATATTATTTTATATTTTTAGCAGTGATTTTATAATTGTATTTATATATTTTATTAAATTATAAATATGTTTATACCATATATCATCTATTATTTATTTATTTATTTTATTTTATTTATTTATTTATAGTATTACACAAGTTCGTTTGTACAGTTTACCATATCATGTTGTATATATATATATATGTGACGTTAGCAAAAAACTGATTCTCGAGGAGATATAGTAATGAATAAAAGTCGCCTAACTAGGCCAGGGCCTGTTCTAAGGCAGACTTTATAAAATATTGCTTAAATGTATCTAATCAAATTACTAAATAATTGTTATATAAAAAAAAATTAAAAAAAATAAAATTAAAACAATTAAAATTTGTAGAAATTCTATTACTTTGACAATAATTATTAAAGTGCATAGTAAAAGTAAAAATATGTTTGAAAGTAAAAATATATGTCTAAAATTGAAGAATAATGTGAAAAATTAATATACAAAAAATTAATATACAATATTCAACATTCCATTGATGTTTTCCCTGCCTTCTTTAATAAGCCACCTAGAAACCGATTTTTTAAATTTGTTTTTGGTTTCAATGCGTTTAACGACATCAGGCAGGTAGTTGTACATTCTCGGTGCTATGAAGTTGAAATGTCTCTGTCCGAAAGTCGTACGGGTTCTTGGCACTATCATATCGTCATTCTTAGCAGCTCTGGTGAGTCTCACTCGTGCGTTAATAAGTGGCATTTTGAATTTTGCGTGTATCAAGGCTATCTTAATGTACAACAGTCTTGGGTCCAAAATATTACTATCTTTATATAACTGGTTCGTAGGATATCGATACGGTTTACGCTCGATAATTTTTAGTATACACTTATGCGCATATTGAAATCGTATTTACGTATATGTGTATTTGCCATATTGTATTACCTACAATGTATTATTCGTACAAATTTAGTGTTTGGATTTGTATTATAATGTTATTTATTTATAGTTATATATTATTCAATCTTAATTAAGTACATTCATTAATTATAAAAATAAAAAGTTTTTTTACGTTAATTAGGCTAATTGTTACATAAGTTGTATTACTTATTTTAATTACTCTGACCCGCCTAGATACGGGACAGTTTAGTCCTAGTTAGGTGGGCAATGAGCATTAGCTGCATTTCGGTGTTCAAGTTTTCCGAGTTACTTATAAGATTGATAACAATGGGGCTAAATGTATAAAAATTAAATTAATAAAGTATTAAACCTTAATTAATTAATAATTAATCAATGCTTCAGGTAGGGGTGCCTGTAATGGGCTCCCCTACTAAAAGCAGACGTCACGTCTCGTCGCTCGTTGATGTTTATCGACGCTTTGTTAACCCAATAGCGATTGCATGACAGGCCGTTTCGATAGTAAATTATTCACCATCAACCCTGAAATTACGCGTGTAAATTATACCTTTTTTGTTTGATCACGTGTCATTACAGTACTCTTAATGTACTTCGACCGATACACGCTTCGGGACGTCAGCCGATGATGAACGAATTTTGCGTAAAAAGCATTTACAACATGTTTAAGGCTCTTATTCGATAAATGACTTTGCTATTTAATGGCTGATGGAACGCGTTTATTGGTGAGTTTCGGCTTTATGGGATCGTTTCATATGTCTGGTTTTTTATGAAGGGATAAAAATAAGTCATGAACAACATAACTTTATTATGCTTTCTCGAATAAGAAAGAATGTAACATCATCCTAATGGTACCTTAAATAGAAAAAAATCTACTTTATGAAATTAAATTCAAGTAAGATGGAATTTGAGAGGACTTTTTTATTATAACCGCAAAATACTAATTTCCGTGTTTGGAAGAAACACGGTAGAAATTACCAAAACCCAAAAGAATCAAAGTTAAAGGACGCCACCTCCTTTTAAAGAAAAAGAAGGAAACTAATTATATTAAAAAAAAAGATACCCGAAAGAAATTTTGAAAAAGAAAAAAATTAACCTCAAAAAACTATCTCAGAGGGTGGGCTAAATATTAATGAGCATTGGGTTTGGCCCTCAGAAAACCCTTTTCCCCAGACACACAAAAGACTACAGCACAAAAAGAAACACGAGAGTATGTAAAGTATCCGTGTTTATTCGCCCGCAGGCACCCTTCTTCAAATTCCGCTTATTGGCGTGTCACATGTGCTCATCCAAATAAAAATAACAGAATTCCAGAAATGAATGTAAATTCCTTGACGTGGAGGCAATTCCCGTCACATTTAGCGACGATTTCGTCACTTATATAGCAGCAGTAATTATTCAAAAAAACCAGAGGTGCCGACAGCAGATAAATCACACACACTTCACATCACAAATTTTACCGCCAGGCGGTTAATTTACGGCTTTCTTGTTTAATCTACTTTCTGCCTCCCTCGGCGGAGCAACAGCACCTCCCCGCCATTGTTAAAACAGGAAATCAGTCTAACCGAACACGTTTGACAACTCATTATTGCCAGAAACACGAATGTCTCTACTCTATGGCAAAGAGTGTAGATTTACTTCCAATTTTTTTTTTTAATCAAAGTTAAATTTTATGTAGGTTTTCTTTTTAATTAATATTATAATTTTTAGTTGTCATTCATTTATTTATTTATTTATCTTTTAATAAATATATCTCCATAATAGCAACATTAATGTCATCTGACAGCTGTTAAGGAAAATTTTTGGATGATTTCAAAAAGCAACAATAAACAACATTTTCGGAACAGAAAAAGGTTATAGAAAACCCTGAGAAGTAACCTTTAATGATAATTCGGGACACAAGCGCAAAAAAAAGGAATTTCTGTTACAGCCCCAACCCAAGAGAAAAATCGGGGGAGAAAAACCAACGATTTTGATTGAATCGTCCCGATTCACCAGCTACTACGAGCTTTACGCCACTAGAACAACAACAACTCCTAACTTAACAAACCTTCTTCACGTTAACTATAATCAATTAATCCGTTCAGTAACAATAGCAGAGGCAAACTTTTACCAACTAAAACTTACACCCATTACTCTTATCACCAGAGTAAGAAAAGAAAATCAAGAAATTAAACCCAACACCAACATAACCAAAAAAAAACTTATGGAACTCCGACAACTTCCAACAACTAAGGAAGGATCAACTCATTGCGGATACCCGACTCCTACCGAAAACAACAATAACTCTGACGTTAAACCTCGACTAAACGTTTACTTACTAAGAGACTATAGTAGTTGTCATTTACTACCTTTCATACCAATCCCCATTCATTCATCCCGGACATGAGACATTCTTACAACAATAATGCTAGATAGAAATGCTAGCATGACTGACAAAACAAAATGATTTCAGCTATTGATACCACTTGGTACAATGCCTTTGTAAAGACAATTTAAAGGGCTCATTTTAGTTTCACCCAAGATAGACAATTTTTGTAATAGAATGTTAACGCGAAGAACTCCGATACTACTATTCTGAACTATTCGGATTTAGCTTAAAATCTTTAATATGCCAGGAACCTATATTCTTCCCTTTTGCATTTTCTAACTCGTACACCAACGCAGAGAGTTTTTTTATTATCTTACATTTTTCATATTTTGGGGCAAATTTGGAAATGTAATAATTCCCAGCATTACTTAGATAATAAGTCTTTTTATAGATCGTATCGCCTACTTGAAATTCCGCAGGACGGTGTTTTCGATCATAGTAAACTTTATTATGTGCATGTAATTTTAACAATTTTTGCCGCACTACATGAAAAATGTTAGATAATTCACTCAAATTTTGAGCGTAAGACAACCTACTACCAAAAATAACCTCTGCTTGAGATTCCGGCGTCTGAGCATAAAAAGAACCATTCATAATCGGTTCACGACCATGTACTAGGAAAAATGGACTGAACCCTGTTGATTCCGAGACTGCCGCGTTAATGGCCATCTGAATTTCAGAAAGATAGAGATCCCAGCTGCGATGATCGTCTTTTACACACAACGATAACGCAGTGACCACACTACGATTCTGACGCTCAGTTGGATTAACTTGAGGGCAATATTTCGGGTTTAAATATACTTTTGGAATTTTATATTTCGCAATCAGTTCAGTGAACTCCCTTCCGATAAACTGTTTTCCATTGTCTGAAATTAAATACTGCGGAACACCATAGCGAAGGAATACATTATGTTCAACGACATAACTTACAAGTTTACTGGTAGCACGTTTTAACGGAAAAAGTAAACAGTATTTGCTAAAACAATCTGTCACCACGAGAATATGCATATTTCTGTTCCTCGTCATCGGATAAGGACCCAACAGATCGACCGAGACCATTTGGAACGGGAAGGCACAGGACTTAGGATTTCCTAACTGACCCAAAGGGGAAATATTTGAATGTTTGTATTGCTGACAAGTTTCACATTTAGAAACAAAGTTAACTACGTCTCCGTGTAAATTAGGCCAAAAGTAACGAAGACAAAGACGACGGTGTGTCTTAAAAATTCCAAAATGCATAGCCAAATCAGACTCATGATTTTCTCGAATAAGCTTTTCTCTAAGCTGCAACGGAACAACTAACTTCCAATCGTAACAACTGGTGAGTTGATACTTGCTTTTAGAGTACCTAAACAATTCATGGTCCTTAATCTGGAAATTTGGATATCCAGCGGGATTTTCAGACACTGCCTTAAACAAATCGTTGTACCATGAGTCGGAAACAACAGACAGAGAGGAAACGGGAAGCAACCGAGATAACGTGTCGGGAACCACATTATCGACACCTTTCTTGTGGACGATCTCGAAATCAAAAGCAGATAGACGAATACCCCATCGAGCCAGACGGCCGGTAGGATTTTTTAAGCGCAAAAACCAACGTAAGCTGGCATGATCTGTAAAGATAGTGAATTTGGGACCGCCCTCCAAGTAACCACGAAAATGCTCGACAGCATGAATAACACTTAGGGCTTCGCGTTCGGTTGCCGAATATCGCGTCTCAGCGGGTAAAAGTGTTCTACTCGTGAAAGCGATAGGATGATCGACGCCATCCACTTCCTGGGTTAAAACTCCGCCTAAACCGTACAACGATGCATCGCAATGAAGAGCGAACGGTTTTGAATAATCCGGACAGGCCAAAATCGGACTAAAAACTAAGGCCGATTTCAGTTTTTGAAATGCCTCTTCCGCCTCGGGCGTCCACTCATAAGGGGGAGCACCTTTGCGGGTACTTGTCAACCGAGATAAGGGAGCAGCAATACTAGAAAAATTTTTAATGAACCGACGATACCAACCGGCCATACCAAGAAAACTCTTTACCATTTTTGGAGAATTTGGAGTAGGAAAATCGAGAATACATTTTACCTTCTCGGGATCGGTATGTAGACCGTGAGAATCAACTACATACCCTAAATACTTCAATTCCTGACGGAAAAACTGACACTTCTTGAAATTTATAGAAAGGTTGGCATACAACAAGCGATCTAATACTTTGTTTAACAAAGTTATATGTTCTTCAAAAGTAGCAGATACAATAATTATGTCATCTAGGTAACAGAAAACTTTGTTTTCGAAAGAGGGATCGAACAATTTGTCAGCCAGTCTTTGCATGCACGCCGGCGAGTTTCTTAGGCCGAAGGCGCAAGATCTGAAGCAGAAGAATCCTCGACCAGGAACAGTGAAGCTACACTTCTCTCGTGAAGAAGGATCCAAAGGGATTTGCCAAAAGGCAGAGGATAAGTCGATAGAAGATAAATAATTCGCATCTCTCAAACTGTCCAAGATAGTAGTAATTCTCGGCAGGGGATACGCATCCGGTTTCGTAATAGAATTCAGCTTCCTGCTATCGAGACAGAAACGAAGAGTACCATCTGACTTTGGAACAAAAATTGTTGGATTATTCCAACCCCCCGAACTAGGTTCGACAACACCTAACTCTAACATCTTATCAACTTCTTCATTCAACAGCGCCAATCTAGCTGGAGACAAAGGATAGTAACGCTGTTTCCAGCTAGATTGGCGCCACGTTGGGCGCCAATTTTATAACCGCAAAATACTAATTTCCGTGTTTGGAAGAAACACGGTAGAAATTACCAAAACCCAAAAGAATCAAAGTTAAAGGACGCCACCTCCTTTTAAAGAAAAAGAAGGAAACTAATTATATTAAAAAAAAAGATACCCGAAAGAAATTTTGAAAAAGAAAAAAATTAACCTCAAAAAACTATCTCAGAGGGTGGGCTAAATATTAATGAGCATTGGGTTTGGCCCTCAGAAAACCCTTTTCCCCAGACACACAAAAGACTACAGCACAAAAAGAAACACGAGAGTATGTAAAGTATCCGTGTTTATTCGCCCGCAGGCACCCTTCTTCAAATTCCGCTTATTGGCGTGTCACATGTGCTCATCCAAATAAAAATAACAGAATTCCAGAAATGAATGTAAATTCCTTGACGTGGAGGCAATTCCCGTCACATTTAGCGACGATTTCGTCACTTATATAGCAGCAGTAATTATTCAAAAAAACCAGAGGTGCCGACAGCAGATAAATCACACACACTTCACATCACAAATTTTACCGCCAGGCGGTTAATTTACGGCTTTCTTGTTTAATCTACTTTCTGCCTCCCTCGGCGGAGCAACAGCACCTCCCCGCCATTGTTAAAACAGGAAATCAGTCTAACCGAACACGTTTGACAACTCATTATTGCCAGAAACACGAATGTCTCTACTCTATGGCAAAGAGTGTAGATTTACTTCCAATTTTTTTTTTTAATCAAAGTTAAATTTTATGTAGGTTTTCTTTTTAATTAATATTATAATTTTTAGTTGTCATTCATTTATTTATTTATTTATCTTTTAATAAATATATCTCCATAATAGCAACATTAATGTCATCTGACAGCTGTTAAGGAAAATTTTTGGATGATTTCAAAAAGCAACAATAAACAACATTTTCGGAACAGAAAAAGGTTATAGAAAACCCTGAGAAGTAACCTTTAATGATAATTCGGGACACAAGCGCAAAAAAAAGGAATTTCTGTTACATTATAAAGATGGCTAGGTGGATCGGTGAATAGGTCACCTGATTGTAATGTTCCGTATTCGATTCCTGACTGGGTCACAATTTCTCATGAAGATAAAATCGTTGTTTATGATAATATACGGTATTACATTAGTGATAATATACGGTATGGTGATACTTTAAGATTTTGTAACGGACCTTAAGTCCACTGCATACGATCAACAAATGCATCGATTTCCAGTGAAATCCACTGACACAATTCAGCTATTATTTTGACTCGTGCAGCTATGAATCAGCACGATGAAACAATACTTTTACTCAGAATATTTCAAATTGCATCATTGCACGGCCTATATAAACCGGCCAAAAAGCAACCAAATTATCAGTCCCCGATTGATCACCTTCCCCCAAGGTTGCGACGGCATATCCGGTACCCTCTTACGAGATCGCTCAACGGATCCGGCTCCTTGGTATCCTTTCCTCATTTTCCCTGAGTCTCGAAGCATCAGTCTGTAATCCCACAGACTCGAGCCGTGCCCAGTACAAGATACTAGGAGCACACATACAATCCTCAACCACTATTCCTACATAAGCTCCGTCGCGCAACCCTCGCGTCTCGATAAAGTAATCCGGGCACTCGTTAATTCGGCAAGCGTTATAACTGGCAATATTCAATCAATTCAATCAATAAATATCCTCTGCTTCATCATAACCGCCTTTAACCCTTCAGGCCTCGGCCCCTCAGCCGATTGACAAGTTGCTGTCCCAAAAAAAATTAGTAAAAATTAGTAAAAAAATTGAATTACGACACTGTCTCACCAAAACATTAATTACTGCCAAACCACTGTACCCATAATTAAAATGAAATATATTAACATAATGAAACATAATAAAATAAAACACATTAAATTAAAATAAAATTAAAACGGGGCAGTCACGCTGAATCGTTTTGTGGCCGACATCGGCCAATCGGGACCTGAGGGGTTAAATGCGGAGATAACTCGTAAGTTGACACCACCACCTCACATCGAATAATTTTGAGTCTTGCGAGGGGTGGTCCCTCACAATTTCCTAACTAGAAATCTTATTAGTCCTAACTAGAATTCTTTTATATTTTTTTCCTTTAAAATAAATCTAAACATATGTACATGTTAATAAAAACTGGTACGCCTGCCTTAGTACATGCCTAGGCCTAGTTAGGCGGCGTTGACATAGTGATAAAGATGCTGCAGTGTGCTCTGTTTTTTGCTATTGGTCCAAGACCGAACAGTGTGTATTGCTACAGTAATATGTAGGTATACCTCGTGCTTTACTATAAATAAATAAATACATAAATTGCTCAACTCCGTAGTACGATTTGGCAACCCTTCTGAAACGGCGAAATGTAAGTTGCGCTGATGAATTGACGTCCAAACTAATAGCAATTTATTTGGCCATCTATAACGTACTCGATCATTTACCGATTGATGGCCACATACAACGATCGATTTCAAGATATCGACATAATATATTACATGAGCCAACCTAAATTCAGCGATGCTGTTCATAGCTCACTTGGCGAATAATAAAAATAGCAGAGTGGAAATATAACAAATAATAATATATAATGTAAACACGCTGTCCAATTATATAGCTACGAAACCTAGTTATTTACTAATTAGTTATAACTTAATTAATTTTTAATGCTTAGATGTACACAATTTTCATTTTTACAAAATAGATGTGAATTTATGCGAATTTTTTCACTTTATGCAAATTTATGCGAAAAAAGTTTCACATTTTTTTTTCCTACAAATAGAAAAAAAAACTATAAATTAAATACAACAAAATGAAGCCTACTTTAATATTGGTTAGTTAATTTTCCCATCTGTGGCTGCAAGTCACCACCTTAAAATAAATTACATTACTCGAAAACTTCTCAAAAAATCCTTTTTTCTGAGTCCTTTCTCAAAATGAGCTGATTGATGGGGTACACTCACTTTCATCGCCTAATCATTCAATCAGTAAATAAGAGTAAAGATGCCAATATTAAGAACATATTGGCCTGTATTCCGTTTCTCGCGGGCTTAAACTAAGCTGGTGCTAAAAATTAAGAACTTAAGCACCTTTGTTATTTTGTTGGTATTCCGTTTCATCAAAATTAAGAACCGGTCTTAAAACTTACAATTTACGTTTTGTCTATGGCCGCTCTAAAGCGGGGTCCTAATTTTGATAGCTCGCCGCCCGGTCAGTTGCCCGATCGCTCGCCGCAGCGCCGTTTCGTGTTTGAACAAGACCCATCCGCCATGACAGTTGTAGAAACGGAATACCAAAAAGGGTCTCGACGGTGCTTAACGTCAATTTAAGCACCTGATGATCTCTACATAAGCACGCGCCAGTTAGGACCTACAAAAGGGAATACCAAAACGTCACTTCAAAATTAGGCGTCGTTTTACCACCTTTTTAGACCCCAATTTAGGCACCTGCGAGAAACGGAATACGGGCCATTCTGATGTAGTTACTAAATGCTACGTTTCAACCTTTGCTGAAGCAGCGTTACAGAGTTAGTTACTTCTACGCTGTTAGTTGAACAGCGTAGGAACAGAAGGCTTCTTTATTAAATATAATGTCGCCGTTGCAGACAGAACGAACAATGGTAGCTTTTAATTAATATTAAATATCAATTTTAGGTGTATTAAAAAGTTAAAAAATCGAAGACTACCGCGGTTGTTGGACATTATAAATAGGATAGAATTTTTGAGGCCTGTAAAGGATGTAATACCACTGCAAACCTCGGGTGTGTATAAAGTCAAATGCAGTTGAGGTCTAGCCAAAGTTGGACAAACGAAACGGTCCATAGCCATGCGACTGACTTGTTCAGTCAGTCATCAAAGCTGTTAAAAACGTTCAGCGAGAAAAATGGTCGATCTGCGAACATATATATTGGATAGCGGAAGTAACCACTTGATGCAGTTTCAAAATCCCATTGTGCTATCCAAGGAACAATTCTACTTTCCTCGCATGAACCGGGAAGCCATTGAAATAAGAAGAACCCCGAACTTCAATAGAGACGACGGTTACAAACTCTCTTCTACGTGGAACCCTCTTCTTAAAATGTTCCCGCCGCCGAACGCCGAACGCAAGGACGTAAGACAGGATACAGTGATAGTTGTGTGCTAGACGGATTTTCGAAATTCGCTCGCTCCAAGTCCGGCCTTCCATTACCGTTATAACCTACGCAGTGGTGGCAGCAGTATGCGGCCTACCCGCAAAACAACGGATTGACAGCTCTTCAGTCTACCCTGGACAACGGCGGCTGCAACGTTACCGAAACGTCGGGTGCTACAAATTTCACGCGCTAAATTCGTTTATAACCTATTTATAATATTAAAAAGTTGTTTTATATGCAGTATGAACGATTTTTACCGAAATTTCGATATTTTCATATTTTTTTGCAAAATATCTGTTCTTTTTTGCGAAACATCCGTACTTTTGGTAATGATATATGTTATGGATAAATAAATCAATTAAATAAATAAAATATAGCTAGGTATTGTGTCGAAAGTTTTAGCCAAGTGGAGAAAAATATAATGTATGTTTCTATCAAGGTGTTATACATTTAGTTAATTCAAGAATTGAATCTACATGTTCTCCTAACGCATATTTGGCAATCGGATCGTATTCCGTCGGCATGGAAGAAAGCCATCGTTGTGCCAATTTTAAAGAAAGGCGATAGCAGAGAATGCAAGAATTATCGCGGTATTAGCCTTCTTTCAATAGTCGGCAAAGTATTTACAAAAATCATACAGTCGAGGCTACAAAAACATCGAGAACAAACGAGCCGAGAGGAGCAAGCAGGATTTAGACCATATCGAGGATGCATTGATCAGATATTCGCTCTTCGTCAGCTAATGGAAGAAAGAATACGGTGCGGCAAACGAACAATCGTCGTCTTCATAGACTTTAAATCCGCCTTCGATTGCATCGATTGGAACAGCTTATGGAGTGCCTTGGAGACAGAACACGTGCCACCAAAAATCATTAAACTTCTCCAATCATCGTACGATGGCTTAACCAGCAGCGTTCGAATCCGTAACGATTTGTCTGAGGAATTCCCGATTCAAACTGGTGTTCGACAAGGAGACGTCGCATCGCCGCTACTTTTTAACGTGGTGATCGACGCGATTATGCGGAGAGCATTCGACGGTCGACGCGGAGTTAGATTCGACGAATCAAACTTCATAACCGATTTGATGTTCGCTGATGATAGCGCCGTTTTCGCCGACACTGATGCCGAAGCAACGGACATTTTATACGACATATCCGGAATTGCTCAATCATATGGATTCAAAATCAATGCGGATAAGACCAAAGTGCTCACTACGGACGGTTCGAAGGCCAGCGTTTACCTCGATGGAACCCAAATCGAACAGGTCCCACAATTCAAGTATTTAGGATCGTTGGTTACGGAAAAGAAAGTGGCTTCGACGGCCGATGTCCATAGCCGGATCGGTCAGGCAACAGCAACATTCGCCTCGCTCAAGTGGTGCATATGGAAGCGGATGAATATTACCATCAAAACCAAAGTACGACTATACCGAACGTTGGTTCTTCCCATTCTTCTTTATGGATCGGAAACGTGGACGTTACTACAATCGGACCTCAAAAAGTTCGAAGTCTTCCAAATGCGATGCTTGAGGCAGATTCTCGGTGTCTCACTCCGCGACCGAATTCGAAACGAGACCATTAGAGAAAGATGCGATCTAGTAACAACGATCGAAGAAAAAGTACAAAAACGTCGACTACGATGGTTCGGCCATGTTTGCCGAATGAACGACAATCGCTTGCCACGTAAACTTCTTTGGCGAGACCGTCCGACAGAATGGAGAATTCAGCGATCGGCACCGAAGAAAACCTGGCTAAATACCATCAAAGACGACCTTAAAAATCAACGATTGTCGGCTAGGGATGCTCGAGACGTGGCAAAAAATCGTCAAGAATGGAAGCGAATCGTGAATGGAGTACGAGACCCAGCGGCACCGACAGCAGCGTATTGGCTGCGAGGGCGACCCCCTCCCCAATCGCCGGCTACGGAATAAATAATAAATAATAATAAGAATTGAATCGGCAGTTTCTCGCTTTTAACAATAGATCATATTTATTTTTATTTATTTATTTATTTTAAACATAACATGCAGAATTCATAAAATGGTCATACTAAGTAATGGTACGAAGTAAACGACGACCCACATTCAAATGACCATGCTCAGCGCATGCCCAACTAGGCCGAATATAGCCTGTATCTGGGCATACGATTTTCAGACTTGGGTGGAGAAGCATAACTGACGTATGTACTCGTACACATACATATACACATATATAGATACATAAACTTAAATACACACATATATAAATATATTAATAGATATATATACACATATATAGATACATATAATTAAATACATACATATATAAATATATTCATAGATACGCATTCACATATACATATATATACACATTTATGCAGGTATATTATTTTTAAAAGATGATTTGCAGAAGATCATTCTCTGTCCTTGAACGACCTATATCGTCAAGAAGCCATTTTTTTATTTTTTTATTGAATAAAAAGGTACTTTTAATTTTTTTTATGTCGTCATCAAGACGGTTGAATATTTTGGGTGCTATAAAATTTAATTGTCTTTGGGCAAATGATGAATTAACTCGTGGAACGGCATAATTCAAGCCTGCAGATGCTCTTGTAGTTCTGTGTTGCTGGCTTCGTGGTCGTTTATCAAGGGTTCGATGGAAGAACATGAGTGATTGTTTCACAAACAGCTGGCGTATATCTAATACCTTACTTTCTTGGAAAAGCATGTTGGAATCATATCGTGGGGGCCTTCTATTGATTACCCTCAACAGAAGCTTTTGGGCTTTCACTAGAGGATCCAAGACAGATTTTGCACATGCTCCCCACGCTATTATTCCGTGCACCCATAAACCCTGACATAGGGCCATGTAAACCATTTTTAGGGAGTTCTTGGAAAGGACGTTGCGTAATTCTCTGAATACGAAAACCAGCTTCCTAGACCTCGAGGACAGTTGTACTACTTGATTATCCCAGCTCAGTTTTGAGTTTATTAAGACGCCCAGATACTTAACTTCGGTTTTTTCTTGAATATGGTAACAAGCGCAGGTTGGTTGCCTATTACAGTGGTAAGAGTGGATTATTAATGACGGAGGAGGTGTGATGACTACCGGACGTAAACCAAACGTAATGAAATTTGTTTTTGAGGCATTTAGGGTTAGGACATGTCGATCGAACCATGCTTTTACACTATCCAGGCTCTTTTGGGCCTTTACGAGTACTTCAGCCCATGATTCTGCTTCCAGGAGGATGACCGTGTCGTCAGCAAAGCCGTGTATGTAACATATGTATGTAACTAAGCCGTTAATTGGTTTTCGGTTAGTTTTTTTAATATTTCGATTATAGTATTTATTACTGAAATTAGTCGATAGTTTTAGGTGTCACGTTTGTCATTATCCTTAAAAGTCGGTGTCACATTGGCAGTCTTCCTTAAGAACATTTTCTATTGTTTAAAGTGAGGTTGGTGATATAAATCAAGGTTTCGCTATAAATTTAGCGAGAGCTTCAGAGTACCATCTTTACGAGGGGCCGAATAGCTTTTTAGCAAGCCGTCTTCGTAAAAAAGTCCTTAGCGATAGAAACTCGACGCGGAATGTGACTCATATTGTCGATAATGTTAAAAACGATTATCGATGCTATCGACGGAATTTCGGCTTGCCTCCAGGAGCGACACAAAATAATAGTTCTCGCAATATCGAAGTGATTGAAATGCGTCAGCGTCCGTATTGGGCCTGCATGTTTGTTCCGAATTGTGCCATTCTTCTCCGAATGCATAGCAGTATCGTTGATTATGTAGAGTATGAGATTGGTTAATGCCATAGTACGTTTTGGCAACCCTTGTGCGCCGGCGACATGCAGGCGGCTCTGAAAGCATCGTTCGGCGAAACTAACATTGATACTTAATGCTTTTTTTTAAAAGACTGATCGATTATAAAAATTCGATAATTTGACCAATCATAACAATAATAACATTTAAATATTAGTGATATCTACCGCATTTCTTTATTGACCAATTACATCACAGAAATATTACGGAGAGATAGAATGCAATCCATAAGTCTATCTGAAGTGTATAATTATTACGTATTGAAACCTGTATTACCAAATTAAAAATTTATATTTCTATGTGAATATTGTTAATTTTGGATAGTTCTATTTTTATGTCTATAGTTTTAATTGTTATTTTTGAATAGTTCTTTTTTTATATGAATAGTTATATTGTTATTTTTGAATAGTTCTATTTTTATGTGAATAGTTTTTATTTTTTATTTTTTTAATATGTCTGAACCTTAATACTTTTCGTATTTGTTTTCCTTCAACTTGTGAAGTAAAAATATATTCAGTCATAGTAAATAAGTATTATACACCTCATAGGTAAAGTGTATACACATAAAATAATACCTATCCATTTTGTACGTCCTACTTACAGTTTACAATAAAGACATTATTATTATAAAATAAAAAGAGCTATGATTTAAAAATTCGTTTCTTATTTTATTTATGTAGATATAACAGTAACGGCGTTGTTAGAACGCTATCTGTTGAACGACGCCATTCTGCTATACAACTAAAGACAGCCATATTAAAAAAGAAGATTTATCAATATTTTGAACTATGAGTGCCATGTTCATGTTGCGTTTCGTAGTAAAATCCTAGTTGCCAAAACGAACTATGGCATCGAGCAATGTAATAGCTTATATAATCAATGGCAGTGTCATGTTGCCATAGCAATTTTTTTAGTTCGAATTAAGTAAACACGCAGACTTTTAACATAAATTATTATTTATTAAACATATTATTCTCTTTTTTGTTTCAGATCATTGTTACCAGCTGCCGAAATATCACATTCCCAATGGTCACTGAGGGTGAAGTGAAAAATGATCGCTATTAATTACGAAAAAGTGATTTACTTAGTTTATGAAGTTCCCAGCCGTCGTTCTTTTCGAACGTTCGAGTGTATCGATTGTAATAGTGTATCTAGTATAATCAATTATTACAATCTTCGAAATTATTATTATCATTAGGTTACGTGTAAAAGTGGTCGTTTAAAATATCGTATTAATGTCATCGGAGGATACGATAATCGTATACCGGGATGGTGGCGATCATTGTGGGCATTGCTCTCACGCTGATATCCGCTGTCGGCCTCTTCCTCAATGGCTATATCATCGTTATCATCATCGTAACAAAACAGGTGAGTCAATTTTGGACAATAACTCAAATTTAGGAATAATTCAGAACCGGCGACCAACGAGACAAGTTTTAGAAAATAGCTTAATAATACCCAGAAGGAAAACATCATTTGGTCCAAGACATTACTCTTTCATTGCGCCGAGATTTTCCAATCTGATCAATATGGATATAAAAATGAATTTGACATTTAGGGAATTCAAAAATAAATTAAAGAAATGGTTATCGAATCATGACAGACTAACCATACATCAAATGTTAGAAATAATAGTATAATAAAACTTAGGTGCACAAAATATTAACATATTTTTAAACGTATATGTTAAGTATTTTTTAACATTGAGCTAACTACCAAAAATTATTTGACTTTGACAATGAATTATACTTTTAGACTAGGTATTTTTATATTCAATCCTATATTACTTAACATAATATTAAATATTAATGACTGTTTCTTTATTTTCTGACATATAACTTTATTTATTATTATATAATCGAATTTTGTATTATATTTATTGCCGATTTAATAATGGAATTGCATTTTATTTATTATATTTTTTTATATTTTTTTATTAATATTATTTTCTATTTTATTCTGAAGACCACATTTAAGGGCAATTTAATGTCATTAGTTTATTACTAAAACTTGTACATTTGTAAGCAACCAAGCAATCAAGCAAACTTGATTGTAGTATTGGAGTCCTGTCCACCCTAGAACGGGCTAGTCCCAGTTGGGTGACAGAAACAAATAAGCAAAAGGTTAAGGTTTTGCCATTCGGTTCCTGTTATTTTTGTAATCTAATCAATGTTTTATAGTAATTAATTCTTAAATAAATAAATAAATAAATAAATATATTATATTGTGATAATAGCCCTTAACTGTGTACACCGTTATTTCGGCCACCTGTAATTGACGTTTATTCACACTGGCCAATTTTTATTTGGATAGCTTCGGTGTAATGGTAAAATCCGGCTCGTAAGGACCAACTCTGTAATGTGAAGAATAAGTCCGGCTCGAAAGACCACCGATGTAGAGCTGTCCGGCTCCTAGGGATCCAGGATGTATTGTTATCCAATCCTAAGGACCAACGATATAATGATATCCGGCTTCATTTGCCGAACTCACCGCGTCTGCCACTACACATAATATATTCAGTCGCGGTGTTAATGGCCTACAGGCGAATCGAACCCACTGGGTTTTAAGGCCGGCGGTGACGTCGGGCGGCGTCGTCGAGATCCTCTTCGGTGAGCAGTCGGGTGGAGGAGGTTCCACTCGGTGCTGTGGCCAACTGCAACATTAGCTCCCGGAGCGGAAGAGCAGGTAGTAATTCATGTAAGAAGAAAGTTGCAAGCTTAAAATATGAAGCTGAAGAAGCATTTCAATATGGTGCCTGGAATCGCTGATTAACCAGTAAGTCGTTCAAATTGATTCGAAACGTTTTTATCGAAACGACTTTTCTCGAATTTGGGTACATTCTAGCTTAAAGACTTTTTATTCAATCATTTTAAAAGTTGGAATATATTTTCTTTATATAAATACTATCTAAATCCGAAAAAATATCTTTGTTAAAAATAAAATAAAAAATAAAAAATCCCCTCAAATGAATGGCGATTAGCTCGGGTTGCCTACGGCAAAATGTATATAAATTTATATTTACATTTACATTTACATTTACATAGAGCGGGGTTTACTATAGAGCTATAGCATTACTATAGAGCGGATTACTATAAAGCGGCGCACATTTACATTTATATTTACATTTATATAAATTTATATACATTTTGTATACATTTTGCCAAGGCATCCCTTAAGGGACGCCTCACATTTGAGGGGTTAAAGTATTTTTATTTCAAAAAACTGTATGATTTAAAAAAAAACATGCTTTATGTTCACATCCCTCTAAAAAATACTTTTTTTTTGCGAAAAGTGAGTTTCACACATTTAAAAGAAGAAAATTCTTTGTTCAATTGATTCCAGATGAAAATTGCGACCTTCAATATATTCACAAACTGCTCAGTCGGACCTCAGGTGACCTACAATGTGCGGCAGCTGATAACTCCGTAACTAGTGACCTCACAATATTAATAAATTATATTATTATGATATATTTATGTGTTAAAAAAATCATGAAAATCACTTTAAAATATGTAGACGAATAGCTGCATTGAGACCTCAGAAAAATATCCGAAATGGGCGGACACGCGAAGAAATAGGCGGGGTTAATTTTTTAGGGTTTCACAAATAAAAATCCAGCGTTGACGAAGCGTCAGGCACAGATTCCACGTCTGCTGGCGCCAGCTACCAGGCGCATACTAAACATTGAATCGCAGCGCTAGCACAGAATAACTGCCTTTGCGCAGTGGTAGTATAAGGTAAATCATATTTAGCGTAACTTCAGAGCGCTCTCACGTTTTAATTAATTGTAATTAATTTAGGGCCTAAATAAAAAATGTGTCTAAGCGCGACGCTAGAGAATTAACCAGTCAAAATATTAAAATTAAAATACAACACACTCACCGCTTACATTGTAGGAGTAATCGCGCCTCAAAGTTTTCGAAATCATTTTAAAGCCTTAATCTCCAAGGCAATAAGCAACCTTTTTGAGTCCAAATTGTAAATTGATTCCTTATCAAGGGATTCGCTAAGAAACTTTTAAAATTAATGCTTATATATTTTTTTTAAATTCTAAAGCTAAAATTCTTCAAATATTCTCGTTCCCATGTATCAGGTTGCCTTAAGGCACTCAGTAAGCATGAGCTAGACGCAAGATGAAATTGAAAGTGACGACGCAAGATGAAGACGAAAACGCACCATTGTGGACATACCTTACACCTTTAGTCGACGAAAATTGTACAGCAGAAGCTTTAATCAACTCTCATTAAAATGGCAAAAATGCATAGGAAAAAGGAGTTAATATCTCGATTAATCAATTACATATTTTGGGTGAGAAAATCGAGACCGCAGAGGCCGGCAAAAGCAAACTGATCGAGAGGCAGAGGCATGTAATGCCAAAACAGAAGACGCCCGAGGCAGTGCCGGATTAACTCTTGTAGAGGCCCTTACGCCGTTGAAATCTCGGGGCCCCTTTGCCCCCCCCCCCCCCCCTAGGGCTGTCAAACGTTCTGATGACAGCCAAAAGAGGTAGATTAATCCTGTATTCTACCCCTTTAAGTCTATTGAATCTAGTGTAAAAATGTAGCAAAAAGTAGACGTGTATATAATCGAAACACCATTGCACCGGAAAAGTTGGCCGTTAAACATTTCTGACAACACTTATTTCGCGTAGCAAAAATGCGCAAATAAACAAAATACGATTGCTAACCAAACACCCCTACCGTATCATCTCCTTTATCCTTCCCTGGAGAGAAATAGTTATAAATGGTTTATTGTAACTCTAACCTAACTTACTGAAATATATTGATAGTAGATTATTTTAAATTGAACTTAGATGTGTATAGTACGATGACATGATAAAATAAAAATTAGCTTATGAAATTGTCCACTGTAAGATATCGCTATAGTTTGAAGTCCGCCATTTTTGTATAAATTGTTTTTATCAAAACCATTTAAATATTTGATATGAAATGCTATTATAGCAAAAAGAAGTTATTCTGTCGCAAAAGCTATATCCGACCAACTGTAGAGAATTTAAAACAACTATACTGTCAGTCCAATCAAACAGTTTATTAATCAATTTCTCCTTAAAATTACAATTCAGTGTAGTTTTCCTATATATTAGAAACAATTTAAAAATATGATTGTAATGATCCATTGGGTTGGTGCCTACTTGGCATATTGGATAATCCGGCACTGGAGCGAGGGCGATATGGGCGCAATCTTTCGGAGGAGGTGGGGGCACGTGTTGTGGTTACTACCCAACCCCCTCCCCCTCTCGGTTTGCCACTGCCACTGCTATAAGTTTGTCTGTTTGCCGTACCCCCGGTACTAAATCAATAGACGTAACAGCAATTCAGTTACGCAAACATCAACAAAACTTAATGCAAAATCTTCCGCGATATCTGAGTGCAATTTACTGAAAGCCAACTTGGATTACATAACGGCATGGCAGCAGACATTCCAAACCATTAAGTTGTTGAGTTCCGCTCGGCACTCAAGTTTATTAATTTTAAACATAAGTGTACTTATGTTTAAAATTATGTACTCGCGCAGTATAAACTATTTTACGATAAGTGACATAAAGCTAGTTGACGTTGCTTCGTCGAGTTGTACCTACTCCATATATGGATAGTATCTGTTCCTTATATATTCATTGTGCATAATCATTGGAACTTTGAAAGGCACACATGAATAGAACCTTAAGTGGCTGCCAGCATTAATCAATATGTTACCTCTTGACATCCACCGACAGGCTGTTATAGCAATAAAAAAAATCGCTTTAGTCATCCCAAGACATTCCCGGCAAGTAGACAAGGACCCCTCTGCGCCATCTAGCGGAAGGTAACAATATTAGCGATATTTCAGGTACTGCTAGGTAATGCAACGGGCTCCGCGCTTTTTATACTGTTTTTCACAGAAGAGAATTTCCAAATTTTTGTTACTAAAATTGCTTTTTTTTTGTTGTTCCTAAAAATTACAATTCAGTGTAGTTTTCATATAATTAGAAACAATTTAAAAATATGATTGTAATGATCCATTGGGTTGGTGCCTACTTGGCATATTGGATAATCTTTGTAAACAAAACCTGGGTCTGTCTATGTTGGAACAGTTAGAAAATTATTTAAACAAACTAAATGACATTATTATCACTAATCCATCAGATAAATTCATCTTGTTGGGTGATTTCAACCTAAGTGGTATTGACTGGATACCCAGCTCTAATTTACATCTCTTGCCGTCTAGTTATTCGTCTATTGCTGAATCACTACTCATCGATGAACTGAATACTCATGATCTTCGCCAATTTAACGGTGTGAGGAATGTATATGGAAAAATCTTAGATCTCGTCTTGTCAAATGATGAAGTAACGGTAATTGAATGTCTCGACCCCCTGGTTCCCCTTGACCCTCACCACAAAGCTCTGCTAGCCAGTGTTAATTATATACATATTCCACACTTATAATCCAAGTCGTATATTAAGTTTCTGTATAATAATTGTAACTATGACTCTATTAACTCTAAATTAGCTGAAGTCGAATGGAGCACAGAATTCTCATCTAGGTCTCTTGAGGAAGCCGTTAAATATTTTTACTGTGTTCTTGACCAATTAATAACTCAATTCGTTCCTACCAAAATTATGTCTAATAGCTCATATCCTAAGTGGTATTCTCCAGCACTAATAAAGCTCATTAAAGAAAAATATAAATTCCATAAAAAAATCAAAACATATAATATGAAAACGGATCAAGAAACCTTTAAATTATTACGGGATAGGGTTCATTTATTAGAGAGTCAGTGTTTCAAATCATACATCACATCTATAGAAGATGGTATCGAAAAACATCCAAAAAACTTCTGGTCCTTTATAAATAATTGCTCTAAATCCAATAGCATTCCGACACCTCTCAAGTACCTTGACTTGATTGCGACCACTGGAGATTCCATGTGTGAAGCCTTTTCCCAGTACTTCTCTTCTACATTTTTGGTACCGGATATGCAGCCTACTGATTTGCCGCCACTCGACTTCAACGACGTTATTCCTTCCCAGGCAAATGATATCTATCTGTAGCATAGAGATCAATGATCACGACGTGGAAAAATTGTTACTTCATTTAGACACTTCCAAGTCGGCTGGACCTGATAATATCAGTCCAATATTTCTAATTGGCTGCGCTAAAACTGTTTGTGTTCCAATATCCCTGTTGTTTCGCAAATCCTTAGCTAATTGTGAATTCCCCAGTATCTGGAAGTCGGCTTTTGTTTCACCCATACATAAGAAGGGCTCGAAAACAGAAATTACTAATTATAGAACCATTTCGAAATTATGCGTTATTGCCAAAATATTCGAACGAGTCGTCTATAACCAAGTATATGCCGCTCTCCAAAACTCTATCAATCCGTCGCAACATGGTTTTATCAGGGGTCGCTCGACGGTGTCCAATCTTATCCTTTTTAATGACTTCTTAACTGAAGCTATGGATCACGGCTATCAAGTAGACGTAGTCTACACTGATTACAGTAAAGCCTTTGACAGGATTGACCACAGACTACTCTTGAACAAGCTTAAGTTTATGGGTATACAAGGGGACCTCCTCCGATGGTTCTCCTCCTATATCAGTAATCGCTCCCAAGCTATCGTCATCAAACACTATATTTCTATTTGGGTTGCTATCCCTAGCGGTGTACCGCAGGGCTCACTACTTGGTCCATTGCTGTTCTTAATTTTCATCAATGATATAGCTAGCTGTTTTCTAAATAGTCACTTACTATGTTTTGCTGATGACATGAAGATTTTCAAAATAATTAAATCGGTCGGTGATGTCGCCGATCTTCAGGCGGACCTTTCAAGATTGGACAGTTACTGTCTCTCTAATAAAATTGACCTCAATCCATCCAAGTGCACCGTTGTCACCTACACCCGTAAAAAAAATATTTACTCTAGCCTCATACTCATTAAAATTTCATAACTTGCAGAGGTGCAGCGTGGTTAAAGATCTTGGTGTCATTCATGATTCTCATCTACTGTTCGATAATCACGTTCAATCTATTGTTTCTAAAGCTTCCAAAGCTTTAGGCTTTGTTATTAGGAGTGCAGCTTGCTTTCACAGTGCTAAAACTTTCAAGATCCTTTACTGCACTTTTGTCAGAAGCATCTTGGAATATGCATCTCAGGTATGGAACCCTTGTTATGACAAATATATAAACAGAATCAAGCGCATTCAAATGAAGTTCATGAAATATCTCTGCTTCCATCTGAAAATCCCATACAGCTCATCTAACTATTTCAATTTATGCAAGAAATTTCATATCCTCCCCTTGATTAAGCGGCGTGAAACCGCGGACTTAACCTTTTTACTAAAAATTACCTCCAATAATATTGACTGTCCTGACTTACTAAATAAAATTAATCTCCGTGTTCCTTCCAAACTCAATAGATTTAACCCTGCTCTTCATGTTCCTCATGCTGGTACCAACTATAGGCAAAATGCATTTCTGTGGCGAACAAGTGACAATTTCAATGACATGATTAAACGCTTTGACTTTGATCTATTCTGTACGAGTGTTAACTCAGCTAGGCAGCGGCTGAACAGTGAATTTTTTAGCATTAATTGTTGAATAATTTTTTATGCATTATTAATCGATAGCTTTAATTGAAAGATCACATATGTTTCTACAACGTTATTTAAACGTGAAAACCTTTAATTGGCTCTCTGCTATGTTACTCCGGCATTGTTAAATTATAATTAGCTGTTGGTTTTCCTGAAAATAAATAAATAAATAAATAAATAAATAAATAAAATCCTGTTATAAAGTAGCTCACTTGCTCATGCTGATTCACCCCCTTTAAGGATGCCGGATAATTAATACTCATTCAGTATATTGTGGATATATACATAAACCACAAATATTGAATAGCAAACAGTAATAAAAATAATTATAAATACAATACTTTACTTTCTGTAACGGCAGTCGTGTTTTTTTATACTTTTTATTATATTTACTTATAGTTTATAGAGAAATGTCACAGAGTGGAGCTCACGTCTTTAGTTTAGTATAGTTTATTGATGCGTAATTTCACTATAAAAATTACTAAAAATCCTATATAATATTTATTTATTTTATTTATTTATTTATTTATTTATAACGTACAAGAACAAAAAAATACAAGGACATGCATACTGTTGTACATGAGGAATAATTAAGAACAAACATTATAATAGCGAAAAACATAGCTCTATGGATATAAATATGCTAGCATATCCGAATGAGGCGAAATCGCACAACCAACTAGACCTAGAAGGTCTGTCTCTGGCTGTGCTGTGTTATACCAACTGTATTTTTGTAACTCGCGAACTGACGAAGGTGATCAATATATCCTATAGATTATTTAGAACAGGGTTGTTCACCTGCAAGTGCCCCAAGGGCCGCTTTAAAAACAAGGCTGTTGGGAGGGCCGCATTATAATATACTTCGTATGCAACTTTATCAGTGAGTTTTAATAGGTAGGTAGATATACAACGGAAAAACGCGTTTGTATTATTATTTGAATTTATTTTAAAAATATGAATTTACAAAAAAAATGTGGGAAATTTGAGGACGTTGGTTTTAACTAACTAAGGCATAAATATTAACTTTAATACTTTTTGTTGATAAACGAAGCAACTGAGTAACTTGTGACGTCAGAGGGGGAACATATATTTTTATTTTATTTCATTTTATTCGGGAAACAAACAGTACAAACAACACGCCAGGGTTGAATCATTCCAAAGCGCTCATTAAGCCTTACGACCGTAAGACGGCCCGTGAGGCCCTATCGCTAAATAGGAACAATCTACGCATACTGGTAAGGGCGCTCACGGGGCATTGTGGCCTGAACAAACACATGTTCAACCTCAAGCTCAAAGACACAAAAATGTGCAGGTTCTGCCAAGGGGCAGAGGAAACTCCCCAGCACCTCATGTGCGAGTGTGGCCCGCTGATGCGTAAAAGATACAACCACCTGGGTGGTCACTACCTCCAACCTGAGGAGGTAAAACAATCTGGCGCCAAAAGCCTGCTGCGGTTCTTGAATGACACGGGGCTTAGCGCAGAACTATAGTAGGTGGCGAGCACAATAGATTAGCAATGGTCGCAGTGTTACAAGGCTCATAAAGACCTTAGAAAAGCCCCACTCAACAAATAAAAAAAAAAACAGTACAAAAAACATATTTACTAAATCAAAATATAACAAACATAAGCCATTTATATGTTTCCACCAATTAAACGGTCATATAGTATGTTATTCTATATACAAGAAAAGTTAAAATATACAAGCATTTTTTAAAGTGAAATTATTAGGGTTTTTTTAAATAAACAGAAAATTTTCTAAACATTAATTGCTAAGTTACATAACTGTCCAAAGTATTAAAAGAGTAAATATAAAGTAAATAGTATATAAAATCGATGACTATCGCGGTTGTTTGACATTATAAATGGGCCGAGCTCGCATGATCCGGGAAGCCATTGAAATAAGAAGAACCCCGAAGTTCAATAGAGACGACGGTTACAAACTCTCTTCTAAGTGGAATCGCCGCCGAACGCCGAACGCCGAATGCAAGGACGTAAGACAGGATACAGCATTGATTTTATAATAAAATCAACGGATACAGTGAGTGTTGTTTGCAAGACGGATTTTCAAAGTTCGCCCGCTCTGAGCTCGGCCCCCCACTACCGTTATAACCTACGCAGTGGCAGCAGCGGTATGCGGCCTACCCGCAAAACAACGGATTGACAGCTCTTCAGTCTACCCTAGACAACGGCGGCTGCAACGTCACCGAAACGTCGGGTGCTACAAATTTCACGCGGGTAATTCGTTTTCTATCCTATTTATAAGTAAATAGTATAATTTTGACTTTATAAATTTCCTAGTATATATTTATAGTATTTTATATATATTTATAGTATTTTCCAGTATATATTTATAGAATTTTCTAGTATATACATATTTATAGTATTTATTAGGACTGTATAGTATATATTTTGAGTTTATAAATTTCATGTTGGAAAAACTGATTTCGCAAATATACGTGCTTCCCAGCATTGTGCCCAGCGTAAGCCTTAAGTTTCGCAAGTTAGGGTATCTTTCTTCTGGCACCAACTTGAAAAAGCCAATTCAGTTTTAGTTCTTCCTTAGTGAAAAGGATCTTATTCCAAATCACACAATTCCAGTTGAAGGTCTCCTCTGCTTACGTTCTTAACTGAAATTATAAGGGGCTGAGTAAAAACTGATATCTCCTTCGATTTTTGAAAGTCGCAAAATCGATTTAAGAATTCTTCTGCAATTGTGTCGATGTATTCTTTGGAACAGACGAATTGGAAAATGTCTCTTCTACTAAATTTCTAAGTTTGCAGATCGACCAAAAATTGCAATGGTCCGATCACTTAGAAGAGCTTAGTAAAAAGCTGTGTAGGGCTGTTTACGCAATAAAAAAGATTAGAAATTTATGCGGCTTTGAGGCTGCGGCTTTGATCTGTATATTTTGCTTATTTTCATTCTTTGATGACATATGGCCTAATGTTTTGGGGAATGGCAGCAAATTCGAAGAGGATTCTTATCCTTCAGAAAAGGGCTTTACGCAGTCTATACAGAGCCTCTCCAAGAACTTCGTGGAAGCCGTTTTTCATCGAGTCGGGAATCGTAAGCACATATCGGATGTCCCGGCAAATAACGATTTCCATCAACACAATACAAGAAATAAATTTGATCTACATCTAAATCGGCACAGGCTTAGTAAAGTGCGCAACAGTTTCCTTCACCAAAGCCTATGTTATTATAACAAGGTCCCAACACATATCAGAAGTCTTGGAGAGAACCAATTCAAAAAAATCTTATTTAATGGCTTAGTCAAGAATCCAGTATATGGCTTAAGAGATTTGGATAATGCTGAATTCTTATTCCAAGAGCATCCTAATATAAAATAACGAAAAATTCATCAACTTTGCCAAAGAGCGTAATTTTTATTTTTATTTTTAACGACGACAGCTATATTGCTAGTTTTGACAATTAATTTAAATTTAGACATTTTTAGTATACCCTTATCTATTTTCATGACCATCATATCATTGCCTTGATAATTATGACTACAGACATTGAGCTCTTTTTTTGATCAGCAATTTTGATTATTAGATTATTTTCTATTTATCAATAGTTTTCAAACCAATTATAATTTACTAAAATTAATTTATATTGCCACAACTATATCATGATAGTTAATATTCTTTAATTAATTACATTATTTAAAATGTTAGAGGCAAAGACGCATCCAAGTGTAGGAAAGCCTACCTACTGGAGCAGAACTAAATTGTAATTGTAATAATTGTAATTGTATTTTATGTGAGGTAAATTTGAAAATTTCTCAAAATCCTTCATTTCTTCAAAATGCTACGCGGTCCGCAAGCGTTCCGCGGGCCGCATGTTGGACAGCCCTGATATACAATATAAACCAGCAAAAAATGTATTTTGTTTTAGATTTGAAATCGTGGTTAAATATGCCCCCTCTCCTCCCCCCCCCCCCCCCTCCTCCATTCGCGCATTAGTGTAACTTTTTTGACATGAGTAATTATAACTGTCGAATGTCCGACTCATTTATACGATAGGTAATAGACAATCAATGTGAAGCTCGTAAATTCTAGTATAAAAGAAGTGGGTCACTTTAGTGGTATATAATTGCATATACGATTTTTTTCCATTCAGTCTTAATCGATGTTTATCGTGACGTTGTATGCAAAGTAGAATAGGAAATTATACAAAATGAAGATAACGTCGATAAAATAAGCCACGACTGAAAAACTATTTCATAGTACAACAGACAAGGTTGATGATTGTGACGCTTACAGATTGAGAAATATTAATGTCAAAATTTGTTGGAATTTCGTGAAGATGTTTAAAATGAGGAACAAATATGCAAAAGCAAACTCATCAAATTCGTGTTCAATGCAGAAAAACCACAAAAAATTGGACCTAATTTCGGAAATTAAAATATATTTTGAAGATTTGTTGCCGTTGATCTAAATATACCGATCATTTAGTCAACTCCAAACAAAATGCATACACAGATGTAAGTGGTATTAGAAAACTATAGTTAAGCTTGGATTTTGCTCTGAAACTATTGTTCATCAGAAAACCAAATGACACCTTTGACTGATTTCGAAGACGCTGAATGACGCTTTGAACGCCTTTAACTTTGACGCATGACTGCCACAGCTTTATAGGAAACAAGCGGTTTCCAGATTCCCACGGCTATCAGTCGAAATGCACAGTCGATTGGCTGACGCCGAAAGTTACGCAAACTGTCCAGGGGCGCTCGCAGGAACTGGCCCGCAGGTAAGGATTCTACCCGGGCTCGCACTTCTGCTTGGAGGCTGCCGGAAGGGTGTTGACCCATAAGTTTGGCCGACTCTTACACATGGGTCTTAGTGGCCTAACAGTACGCGTACACCAAAACCGATTTTGTCGGCCGATGGCGGACGGAATTACCCGACCGAGTAACTCGGACGTGTACTGTGCTTACACTACAGACGACTTGTGCCGACATTGTACGTTGCCGGTATTCTGTAGTTGACTGTGTTGCTTAACCAATTTTTTTTTAATGTCTGGAACCGCTATATCCATTTCCGATGCAACTTCAGCCCATAAACGTTTCGAAACATCTTGATTATTGTAATTTTTTAATGTTTATCCCACATGGTTGGTCTATTATAAACACAACTAATTAATTTTTCAATATCCATAGTCGTTTAGGTAGATAACAACGCTGCCAGAAACTACAGAATGATTAAATTAAACTACAAATACACTCAATTTGCACTGTAGACGCCGGCAGACTGGCGAGAAATCCCAACAAGTTCGGATTCGACGGCTGATCGGCCGTTTTCGGGCGTCATCGGACGATGACGGCCGTGTTGGTGTGCGCGCTCTCTTTCTTTTACTAGTGTTTGATTCGATAGTCCGAGTTCGGCCGTCGTCGCCCGAGCAAACTTCGGCCGTTGACGGATTAGGTGTAAGCGAGCCCTAAGGCATGGGTCTTAGTGGCAGCAGGCCAGGCTCCGGGACTCCTGGCGCTGGTGTACTAGGAAAGGTGTAATTTAATTAGTACCCCCAAAAGTGTTTTGGAAAAGCTGAAAATTGATCAGTAGACAGTGGATGCAATACAGAACTCGAAAAGAATGGTCAGCATGCTTAACAATAGAATCCGTGGCGTCAGCGATCCTTTATACATCTCACAAAAATGAAGTGCCTGCAAATACGCCGGTACGTATTTGTCGGTTACTATAACGCATAGGTTTAATATGCAGCGCAATATGATGGGCTTCATTTTTGTGACATGTATACAGTAATGACGCCACGCATGTTATTGTTAACCCTCCAACCGCGGAAGACGCTCACCGAGCGTTCAGCTCTTTCCATACAATTCTGTACGCTATTATCGCGTTGTACCTATATAATTTCTGTATTTCCGCTAATTCCCCGTTGAATATTTTTATGTTGCTCTGTAACATCGAGAGTCGCATTTTCCACGTTCTCGATTCGCGAGGATATTGGGAACGGACAAGTTACGGCCTGTATCGTAGAATATAGACCAAAATCGATCGGAAAATCGCGCGCGGTTGGAGGGTTAAGCAGTCTGACCATTTGTTTCGAGTTCTGTATTGCATCCACTGTCTACTGATGAATTTTCAGCTTTTCCAAAACACTTTGGGGCAGCCCATTTTTTAAGGTACAAATGAGTGGGCAACTGCCCCCCCCCCCCCCCCAGTCGCGAGTTTTGCCTCCCCAGTGAAAGCTGTTTGACCACAATGACTGAGTAAGGTTCGGAATAGCTTTCTCTGCAAATCTTACTTATTTTACAACAAACTTCCATTACACATCAGGGGCCTTGGGGAGGTTCACTTTGAGAAAAAGGTACAGGGTATTCTGACTAAAAACCCCATTTATAGCATTGAGGATTTCGACAATATCAATTTTTCGCAGCTCTATTGACCTACTTGACTATTATTATTCCTTATTCTTTATAGTATTGACTATTTTACAATTGCGTTTTATTTTCTTCTTCTAACTATTGGCTATTGACTATAATTATTATTACTGATTTGTTTGTCTTTGTGATTTTCTTTAAAATATCTTCCCGTATGATAATTTGTGAAATTATCCAATATTTGTGTGATTATTTAGTACCATGAAAATTTTACGAAATTATTTAAGAATTTTGATTGAAAATATTGGATAATGTTGTTTCCTCTATATAGCCTAGAAAATCTGCGCTTGGATGTTCAACGTTGATACCTTGCAATACCGACGTTTACCTTAATAGGTATTTATTTAAACATTATACTTGTAATTTTTATTAGTTTTGACATAGTAGGAACTCCTATCAACTGGTGCAGTGGTCCGGGCTCCTCACCTTGATGAGGTGGTGCGACCCTGGTGGAGTCCGGCAACAAGTTCTCGGGACGCGCGTTCTTCTTCCTGCGTCTCGAGGGGGCCTGGGTAATATTGCTATCGTAGGCAATGTCTTAGAATCCCGTCCTAGGGACGAGCGGGCGCCATACCCAGGTCCTCTCGAGAGGCTTCCCCACCTATCGCACGTCCCCAGTTCTTTTCCCCTGTGCAGACACTGAGGAAATCCTCCAGTGTCGCTGCCTAAGTCCTAAGCCACCAGCTCAGCTATCCGGTTCGCTCAGCGGAAGGGGTGGGTGGTGAATAGCTGGTATTAGAATACGCGCTGGTGGCCGACTTGGCGTGTTCTATACCTTTAAGGAGTCGCACTTCTTCCCGTTCAAATGAGAAAAACTGTATTTTCGAAATTAAAGGTTTATTTCCCTAAATGCGGGATCAAAGGTTATTTTATAAAGTTTCGCAAAAACGCCTTCCAGATTCCTTATATTAATTTTTATAATATTATTACACAGTATTAATACTCTCGTATATCTCGCAGATGGCGATGATAAAGACGGATTCAAAATTAAATCATACTAAGTTGATTTTTAAGGTTTTACAATGATTATTATTTTTAGTTTATTAATATTGACATTTTTAAGTAGCACAACTTATTTACTTAGATACCCTAGATAATCGACACGCTTGATAATTGACACGACCATTGATGTACTTTTTGACCTTTTTCGCCGCGCGACACGCGGCAGATAATTTTCTAGTAACCTTTAATTATTTTAGACTTTTTGATTTGTCTTAATTTTGAAATATTTTAATGGATTACTTTTACTATGCCTTGATTGAAAATTGGTATCATTATCCGGTTTCTCACCGGGTCCTTAGCTTCAGGGTATTTTGAGCCTTACGCCCCTGCCCCGTTTTACACCCCTCTATTATATCAAATTCGGAACCTTCGAGGAAAACTAAAGAGTTGCCTAGACCTCACATAAAATCGGAGTACTTGTACCTTGACTGAATCCGCGGCGTACACGTGCTGCATCAGCCTGCTGGTCGAAACTCTATCTGCTTTGCTGCTACGTCGGGCGGATACTTTCGTCCTCAGAATTATATGGGTATGGTACATCCGTCTAGGGCGAGCACGTGGTTGAATTCAATCGCCGTCGCGCGTAGATAGTCTTTGCGGCGGCGAATTCTCAATTGATGTTACAGTTGATAGTGGAGGCGATAATCCAAGCCAATAGGAAAATAAAAAAACCCTCTAGAAAACAGAAAGGATGGTCTAAGCCAGAGTCCTATAAATTACTTTAGTACTAGAAATTTACTCACGCCAAAGGAAGGGAGCCACTTCTCGTAGGAGATGTCCGGGACAAGTGAATACGGATTCTCTCCGGTCTGCGCACGCGACCGCCGTCACCGAATAGGGACGTTTAAAGTACGGCGAATTATGTCGACGACATTTCGCCGGCAATGTTGGGGCCTATCGTACTACGTACGATTTTATAGAATCTAAATATGTAGAACCCCAAACATTACAACGCCGGCTAGTGAACGTCGTGCGCGACCTCGTGCACCCTAAACCAACAACAGGGACAACGCCTAAACCAAAAACAAAGTCCAAAATCGAGCGGAAAATGCTGACCTATCAGTGGAAAAGTAGAAGAAATTCAACTATATCCCTAATTCCAACCTTCATAGCTATATCATTAGCGTCTATAAATTATGACTTTTCTATAATTATACTCCAGTATTATCTCATTGAAAACTTAGCTGTCCTTTTTCAATTATATCATAGTCAATATTTTATTATTTATTCAAACTTTCTTTATATGTATTTATATTTTTAGATTGTTAAGTTATTTAATTAGTTTTCTTTTATATAGTACCATCAACGATCGTGTCCTTTACCATAAACCTTTAAATATTTTCTTTATATAGTTATTTTAATTTTACATTTCCAACCTTTCTTTAAAGATCTTGAAGTTACATTTTACATATTCTTTAACAATATCCTTTAGTATGATTAAACAATTACAA
The DNA here is from genome assembly GCA_944548615.1 of Micropterix aruncella. Taxonomy (NCBI): domain Eukaryota; kingdom Metazoa; phylum Arthropoda; class Insecta; order Lepidoptera; family Micropterigidae; genus Micropterix; species Micropterix aruncella. The sequence continues at coordinate 4,356,330 of OX155958.1, forward strand.
TATATTACATTTTTATACATCAGCAAGAAAAATTTTAGTACTCGATAATTATTACAACTTTTTAACATATGTGGTAATAACCACCAATCTTTAGTTATTAATCTTCAAAATAAACTTTATCATTAATTTACATGTACTTATTATACTAAAAATTGTTCTGTCCATTTCTTGCCACTTCAACCTTTCACCAAGATAGCTTAATTTCCTTTGAAATTTTCCTTTCGGACACGGAGGAGACTAGGTTGTGAACACATACGCGAGTTTAGTTCATTACGGGACTTTTGTGCACTCTAAAGCGTCTATTTTAAACTTTCATGCAAACTCGATTTTTGATTAAACTGTCACTCATTGAATGTCTAATTTATACCAATAAACCTTATTGCCGGCTGCGGAGTAGTACTCTTCCGATTTCTCGTACTTGCCGTTACTCTCTCTGGCAGCGTTTCTCCTTCTTATTATGGTGGTTTCGTCGCTGTCAGCTCCTTGCATGTTCGTTGTTATATGTGTTTGCCCGTCTTTCGCCAGTATGGTTCAACGCTCACCCCGCGTCCTGAAATTTAGAAAAAAACAGCAGCAGTATCTAGGAGTTACTTGATCTTCTGGTGTGTGTGGGTTGGTGTTTGACATCTCGGTAATATTTTGGTTCTTGAGGTTCTCAAGGACAAGTGCCATTTCTTGGTAAAGCCACCCCTTTAGTTTTCAATTTATTCCCCTTTTTAAATTTAATTTTTTTCCCCAATTTATGAATTTTCAAGTATTTACTTTTTAATAACTCCCAATGTATTCACAATGTCAATATCATCTTTCTATTATTTTTTTTTAAATGTTCTATTTCCATGTTTCTACAATAGTAGTATTTATTTTATTACTTCTATTTTACTCTGTATCGACTCCCGTGTTTTATTTTAATATTATTATGTAGACTTATTATTTAACAAAAACAGATTAATACCAAAAATATTATTAAGTGTAGGTAGTAATTAAGTGCAGTTACTTTTCTATTTTCCCCAGAAAGATTTAATAAAAACAAGAAAAACTTATTGTTACCCGTTACCTTTTATAACTATGACCTGTTTTATTTATAGAACAGTATACTTATAACTACTTTTTAATATTTACTTCCTACTTATCCTATGACTTGTCCCGTCTTTTCCTAAAACTAATATATTTTAATTTAAGCTCTATATTATTATAAATTTATTTATTTATAATTTTTTCTTTAAAAATTTATTTTTTTTAAAAAATATATTTATTTATTTATTTATTTTTTTTAATAATTATTTTTTTTGATATCATGGGTTATTTCTAAAACTATTTCTCCTTGCCAATTTTCTTTTGGCATCTTTCCTTTGGCAGGGTTTTGTTTTTAAGAGATAGGTTATTTTGTTCGCCTCCGCCACCTATTTTATAGCTCCGCTCCTTGTTATACATTAATTGTCATTTTTATGTAGTCTCATTTACTTTTTTTAAGTTCCTCATCCGTTATATTAATCACTTTATTATGTTCTTTACATTTATATAGTTCAATATTGTAGTTAATAATATCCCATCATCGGTTTTACATTGTTTTATTTTATCTTCGCCGTGCTTAATCACGTTACATTATTTAGTAGTTTTATTGTTCATAGTTTATTCGAAACAGGTTTATTTCCGGTTATCGGGGTATACTGGCGGTGTTTCAAACTCCCGCGACCCCTTATCGGTACACATATTTATTTTTTAATAATTATTTTATTTAACAGATTATTTCAGGTTTTATTTTCAATAATGTTATTTATAACTTCGAACTTTATATTCATCAGTATTTATTCATTCAGTAGTTCCATCAATGATCGTGCAAATTGTCCAAGTTTATCACCCAACTTATTTTATTGCCTACGTCTCGCAGTGTTGCATTTTATTATTTATCAGATCATTTATATGACTTTTATTTAGTTACATTGCTGCGGTTTTTAACGTATTAAGCTTGTATTTAATTATATATTTTTTTAAATTATTCTTTAACCTTTTATTTTCATAGTTTTGTTGTTTTTCGGTCTGGGAAAAATATGAATGAAATCTAGATCTTGCCAAATCGCAATTTATGGTCGATTTTTATAGCAAGGTGGTCGTAATGACCGCTTCTTGATGGAAAGAAAAGTATCATCTTTGCACCTGCCGACGATATCCTTTCTTCGCGACGTCTAGAGGTGCTCGACGCGATTTTATATTTTAGGTTACATGATGTCTCAATCTTCATTATATTATTTATATGCTATTTTTGTATATTATATGTTGTTTTTAAAATTTATATACACCCATTCGGTCCATTCATAACTTTTCATTCTTTATTCAGAGACACCTTTTATTCTCTTTTCATACTTTGTTTATAAACTTCTATGCATCCAAATAATTTGTAAAACTACAGCATGTTTCATAATTAATATTATGTGTCTTTATTGACTTTCGTGTTTTCCAAAATTCGTTTTTTAAAGAAGCATAAGGGAAAGGTTTTGGCTACTGAACTTACATAATTATGCGCTATATACCCTAGTTATTAATATTATTATTCGACCCTCCTACTGCACGTCATGCATTGGTCTTTTTAAATAAATATACTGCCGGTTTAATTATTATTATTTTCTTTTATTTTAGATGAGTGCCCGTTATTCGAGGAATTATCAATGTTCAGTTCGCTAGACGTCCCACTGTACCTCTCCTAAACAAAGCAGGGTAATGATACGGTTTGATGGCATACTTATGTATTGGCCGCCGTTCTCCCTCTTTACTCGAAATACATAATATTATTTTATATATATATACTTTTATTTCTCCCGTCTGAAGCTTTTGGGCTTGTGTAGGAGAGCCTCAACTCCTAATGTGCATTATTTCAGCACGCTTTCCATCAATCATCATATTTATTATTATTTATTTTATATTCCGGACAGTTTTGCGCTAATGTCAGTAATATGCCGTGCGATTTCAGCTACATATTAGCTTGCTACTTTTTAATTACTTATTTCGGGATTTTAATTTTTATTTCTAACCCATTTCTACAGATTCTAGAATGTATAAGCGATTACTAAGTCGGTTTAGCCGGCTTAGTGAACGTTTTAAAAAAAATAAAAATAAAATATCTCATTCATAAATAATAAATTTCGCCTATATCCACCATTTTCCCAGAGGAGGTGTTATGGACCTTCGTGTCTCTTTGTGCTATATTTTGCATTTTAAATTTACTAAATTTATTTATTTATGTTTATGTTTTACTTTTAATTTTAGTTGTCAGGATAGTATTTATATTTTATTTTTTATAATATTTTATTTTTAACCAAATTTAACACAAATTTTATTTTTTATTTTTTTAACCCTGTAATACTGATTTGACCTATTTATTATTTTCAATTTTACCGCTTTTAATATTATTATTTTGTGGAGCTTTCGGAACTATTTCAAGATGTGATTTTAGACATTACTCAGGATATAATTTTTGATTTTACATTAAGTGACTTATGTATGCTTTGCTATGTGCTCTTTTAACCCTTGCCATTTTATTCAAGATTTTTCGCCTTTGCGCCCATGAGTGCGTTTCTCCGTATTGTTTTACTCCTTATGGAGTGGACTTTTATAGACGTCAATCTGCCTTGACCATATCTTTGATGTGGAACAGCCCTTTCCGCTTTCCTGCCATATCCTCCAGCTCGTAGGCCACAGCTGACTTCTTTTCCGCAACTCTACATTTTAGGAATCTCGGGGCCAGTTTGCTCGAGAAAAATTCCGCCTTTTTTGATAGGTAGTGCTGTCTTACCCACACTATGTCACCAACATTATATTCAATTCGTTTTCGCCGTAGATTGTAACGCTGTGCATTTGTTTGAAAAGATTCGAGGATTTTTTTTGCTGTACCACGTCATACGTTTCTGCTAGCGTCTCGAGGCCTTTCGAGTGTTCGAACGCGTTGTTTACGTGCAAGGGTTCACCGTCCTTCGGGATATAGCCAAACGGTGCATGGAAACGCCCATCTATGTTCCCAATAAAATGCCCTACCTTGGCACAGTTAAATTAAGCAATGAGTATGTGAAAGTCAAAAAAATTTTTTTTTAAAAAATCGAAATGTAGACACCTGTGAAAAATTACATAAGTCCAAACGTCTAAGTCCCAAATATACACAATGTTAAAAATAAATGTACAAGAAACAAATTTACTACAACACCTTCATCCTTATTTTCAGTATTCCAAACTTCTAAGCATTTCCTAAATCCTCATTTCTTAAAAAAATTGAAATTTAAAAAAAAATTTAAGTGTTGTAAGTCCCCTTAAGTCTTAATTTTCCCAACTAATTTTAAAAATTTCAAAGTCCCCCTTATTTAACAAGATTAATTTCCGAAAAAAAAATTTATTCTATTATTTTATTTTTATAGCAACTTATTATTTGTTTTTAAGTAATATTCTTATACATTGTTCCTTTATTATTTACCCCTTTACTCTTACTAATATTATTTATTGATTTATTTTATTATCAAAGTGCGGCATATCTACTTTTTATCTATCACTCCAATGTCCTATGCGTGCATATTATTCCTGACGGTGTTATTTGGCCGGAGCGCCGTATTTTATTTTCCGCGGTTGCCGGTATGTACCTACTCGTCGTACGCTCGCATTCCTGTAATTTGATTATTCCGTTGTCGCTATCCTAATCGGTAATATTCGATGCGTCGTTTGACGGTAGAACTTCGCTGTGTGCGCCTATAACCGCGCCGTGCGTTGTCCGATCTCGATATCGTTATCTCGGAACCGGTTTATTTTTATTCGAGCCCTCGCCCACTTTCTCCGCTGAGAGTTTTATTTTAATCGCACTTTACATAGACATTTTATTTGTGTTACAGAACATGATTATTAATGTAGGCATATGAAAAATATCGTTACTTCAAATTATTTTGTATAATAGGGTTATATCATTTTATTTTCAACTTTGTACTTTTGCCATATTATATATAAAAAAATTCCCTATTTTGGCAATAGCACTATAAAATTATTTAACACTTATGATTATTTTATAGAATTCTGTTCCATCTTGCGAGGTATACTGTTTTGGGAATAATGTTTAGACGTATTGCATATAAGATATACCGGTTTCCGTATGGAACCGCCGGAATGTATTTTACTGGGTATGATTTTATATTTTACTGGGTAGATTTTATATTTGAGGTACACTTTATTTTACAGAAATTCTGATATTATGAAAAAATAATACTGGACAGAAAAATTTTTACTTTTTAAAAAGAGCTAGGTTCTATAGAAAAATAGGAAAAATTAGGAAAATATATCTTTTTTTTTTAAAAAAATTTTTGCCCCATGTTGGGAGCCATTTTATGTGCTACCGCACAAAATTGCGACCAACGCTATTGATGCTTATTTAGAGATTATACAATATTTTATATATGAATTAGTAGGTTTGATAAAAAAACCTGGTCTCACGTTGGAGCGCCAATTTATGCAGTGGTCCGGGCTCCTCACCTTGATGAGGTGGTGCGACCCTGGTGGAGTCCGGCAACAAGTTCTCGGGACGCGCGTTCTTCTTCCTGCGTCTCGAGGGGGCCTGGGTAATATTGCTATCGTAGGCAATGTCTTAGAATCCCGTCCTAGGGACGAGCGGGCGCCATACCCAGGTCCTCTCGAGAGGCTTCCCCACCTATCGCACGTCCCCAGTTCTTTTCCCCTGTGCAGACACTGAGGAAATCCTCCAGTGTCGCTGCCTAAGTCCTAAGCCACCAGCTCAGCTATCCGGTTCGCTCAGCGGAAGGGGTGGGTGGTGAATAGCTGGTATTAGAATACGCGCTGGTGGCCGACTTGGCGTGTTCTATACCTTTAAGGAGTCGCACTTCTTCCCGTTCAAATGAGAAAAACTGTATTTTCGAAATTAAAGGTTTATTTCCCTAAATGCGGGATCAAAGGTTATTTTATAAAGTTTCGCAAAAACGCCTTCCAGATTCCTTATATTAATTTTTATAATATTATTACACAGTATTAATACTCTCGTATATCTCGCAGATGGCGATGATAAAGACGGATTCAAAATTAAATCATACTAAGTTGATTTTTAAGGTTTTACAATGATTATTATTTTTAGTTTATTAATATTGACATTTTTAAGTAGCACAACTTATTTACTTAGATACCCTAGATAATCGACACGCTTGATAATTGACACGACCATTGATGTACTTTTTGACCTTTTTCGCCGCGCGACACGCGGCAGATAATTTTCTAGTAACCTTTAATTATTTTAGACTTTTTGATTTGTCTTAATTTTGAAATATTTTAATGGATTACTTTTACTATGCCTTGATCGAAAATTGGTATCATTATCCGGTTTCTCACCGGGTCCTTAGCTTCAGGGTATTTTGAGCCTTACGCCCCTGCCCCGTTTTACACCCCTCTATTATATCAAATTCGGAACCTTCGAGGAAAACTAAAGAGTTGCCTAGACCTCACATAAAATCGGAGTACTTGTACCTTGACTGAATCCGCGGCGTACACGTGCTGCATCAGCCTGCTGGTCGAAACTCTATCTGCTTTGCTGCTACGTCGGGCGGATACTTTCGTCCTCAGAATTATATGGGTATGGTACATCCGTCTAGGGCGAGCACGTGGTTGAATTCAATCGCCGTCGCGCGTAGATAGTCTTTGCGGCGGCGAATTATCAATTGATGTTACAGTTGATAGTGGAGGCGATAATCGAAGCCAATAGGAAAATAAAAAAACCCTCTAGAAAACAGAAAGGATGGTCTAAGCCAGAGTCCTATAAATTACTTTAGTACTAGAAATTTACTCACGCCAAAGGAAGGGAGCCACTTCTCGTAGGAGATGTCCGGGACAAGTGAATACGGATTCTCTCCGGTCTGCGCACGCGACCGCCGTCACCGAATAGGGACGTTTAAAGTACGGCGAATTATGTCGACGACATTTCGCCGGCAATGTTGGGGCCTATCGTACTACGTACGATTTTATAGAATCTAAATATGTAGAACCCCAAACATTACACTGGTTTAAAACAAAAAAAAATGTAAAAACGTTAAAACGTTGATTTTTTTTAAAGAACTTGTATTTTTATAAAATATGCTATGTACTTTATTTATTTTTTATTATATCTACTAAGTATACATATAGAAGAAGAAGGACTTCACAAATTCGCCTCCTTTCTAAAAAAAATCTTGATGAACTCTCTATTAGTATAAGCAGATAATTATGGTTCCCGGTAACGGCGTTCCTTTTTCAGTAAAAATTCGGCAACTGCCGGTCGTGGGTCGTAATGTGCCGTTAACAATCTGGCGTTGATTGTTTGGCCTGAGATGTAGATATTCGATGTGTCGATGTCATTTGATTGTGATGAGAAATAACTCTTTCAACTGTCATCGAATGTGGCGATAGCACCATGAGTGCGCAGATCAATTTCTGTAAAACTCCCATTGTTGCAGGAATAAGTTGTCGTAATTTATAAGACATTTTAACTCCTACATCGGAAATGTCCAGGTCGCCGATTTCTTTTATTTGAGGCCAGCAATCACAAACGTTAGAGGAAAATTCAGATACAACTTCTTCACCAAAAATATTCTCAACCAATGTTCTGCCGCCATCAATCATCTCCTTAGGCGTCTTGGCGTTTAAGAATAAAGTGAACGCTGCTTTCTTCAATATTTAAACGGTCCTCTAAAAAGTTTATGAAGGACAAAACAACTTCTTTCCTGACTACCGACCATTCTCTGACGCCAGTAGTGACGAACATGTTACCAACTTTTTCGCACCTGCGATTCGCACCTCCCCCAACTAATTTTTGAATTTGTCGTTAAAAATCGTTACAGATTCGTTTGACATCGACATTAGAAAAATCTTGAAAATTGATTTGCACCCCTCCCCCCACCCCCAGGACATCAGCAAGCCTAGTTAAAATACATGAAATTCCACTTTTTCGCTGAAAATCCGCGTTTTTAAAGCACTGGTACTGCGTTTTCTGTTTTTCCATCTGGCAACACTGGCTGCCGCGTACGCCGTACGTCCGTCCAATGGGGAAGGGGGGGGGGGGGGGGGGTACGGCGCGGAGGTTTTTTTTTCCGGCGTGGAACCTCGGTGCCCCCCCAGTGGATACTTATGTCTTAAAAAATGCCCTGCTTTGGGGGTACTAATTAAACTCACACCTTTCTTAGTAAGCCAGCGCCAGGTGTCCCGGAGTCTGGCCTGCTGACTGTTACCCCAGCATTGCATGTTCAAAATACTGTCTGATCTCAGAGTATCAGCTTTTACAAAACTCTTCCACTTTTTTGTCGCTGCTTCCTGGACTATTTTACTTGAGAGCTCCTCAAATGATCAGTATCTCTAGCTGTACTACCAACGAGTCTGAATTTTGTTTTAAAAAAATTTTTAGTCGGAGGTTTGGATGGGACTCTCAAATACTTTTTATGGATAAAGATGAGCACGTTTAGTGCAGTTAAAATACGCGAATCACTGGGTGACGACGGGTCGCTAACCCTACCGAAATAACCTATTTAACGATGATATCTGTCGCGTGCGCCACCCACTTGGATATGACAGCAAGGGGACTGGATTAACGACCTCGTATGAATGAACGAATAATAATACCAAGCTTCTTCCCGGAAGAGCTTTAAAAAAACTATTTATCACTCGTAGTATATGCGCGTCTCTTAATCATAAAATTATTCTATACTAGCTGCGCCCCGCGGTTTCACCCGCGTGGTGATGAAAAATTGTGATAATGATGATAGAAAATTATATGTCTTTATAAATTATAGCTTATGTGTTATTCTGATGTGTAAGCTATATTATTGTAAAGTTTCATTAAAATCCATTCAGTAGTTTCTGCGTGAAAGAGTAACAAACATCCATACATACATTCTTACAAACTTTCGCGATTATAATAGTAGTAGGATAGGGGGAACCTCTAACGCCGGACGGCACTTATCGTCGGACACTAATAGTAGGTATCTCGACAAGTCGTGGCGCGATCGATACAAAGACGTAGGAAAAGGAAAAGCGTACGCTTCCCCGCACCCTTTTCACCCGTCCTTGTATCAATCGCGCTGCGACTTGTCAAGATACTATTAGTGTTCGACGCTAGGTGCCGTCCGGCGTTAAGGGACTTCCCCCTACACGTGGCCCAAAAAACGTTGACAAAATTAAAAGAAAAAAATCGGTAGGGTCCTCCAAGACTTTACCGGACAAGTCACCCCCCTCCCCTTCTCCCCGCGTCAACCCTCAACTCCCTTCCCTGCTCGCCAATCCTCCCCCCCCCCGCCCGATAGTTAATGTGCTCGATTACAATCGCGAATGTATTTCTAAGATTTTGTAGTATTTCGCGAATGTATTTCTAAGATTTTTAGTAGTATTTCGTATTGTATTTCTAGTATTTTCTGTGGTATTAAAATAGTATTTTTCCAAAAATTATGTTTTATTTTCTACGGTATTTAATTTTTTTTGCGTCACTTTATATACGAGATATTTGGACCAAAATTTCACAATTTGATTTCGGTCCAACAAAGCATCTGAATGTCAAGTCTCTGACTGCAATATTTCGAGATTGGAGTAGCGCGCCCTCTGGTGGACCGATTTCAACTACAATCTTTTCAACTCTTGCCATGATCGAATGATGTCTGCATGCCAAATTTCAGCTCAATTAGGAGGAATACACATACACAGACACACAGACTCACTTCATACTATTGTATCTGAGGAAGACTGTGTAAGCGTGAGCAAACAGATGTTTAAAAAGATATTAAAAAGCTACCTGTTGGATGTTTATAGTGAAATTATTGGTAATAAGTAAATTTGTTATACGTTTCTATAATTTAAGCTTGTAGTAATACTGGCCTAATTTAAGCCTGTAGTAAGACCAGTAGTAATACTGCTGTGCATTGTTTTTTACATTTTAATAATGTCTTTTTGTATCACAAAATTAGAAGTGTAAGACTAGAAAAAAAGGAGTTTGTCTCGTCAATAAACTGTATACCAGTTTGGCAAGATTGTAATATTTTTAAAAATGGATCTTTTTCTATGAATAAATTTATAAAAAAAAAAAAAAAAATCTGGCAACAGACTCATCTCATTCCTAATCGTCTCCGGAGGTGTCAACATGGATATTTCCGTCTTCGTCTCGATTTTTTTAGCGCGTTCACAATACTTTCCTTAGTGCCAGGAAATAATAAAAAAAATAGTAAACAAACGAACCTATCAACCCGCCCGAGGCTAGCCGAGAAACGAACCAAATTGAAAAATATATATTTTAATACCACGGAAATACTACAAAGATACTAGATTTGCTGTCGGGGAAGGGGGGTGGGGGGTGATTGGGGGTGAAGGGTGAGGGGGGGGGGCGAAAATGTTCTTCTTCCTTCGATATTCTTTTTCTTCCGTAGGTTCCTTTTTCGCCTTATCTAAAATGCTTAACTTTGAAGATAATAGACCTAGAATTAATCAGAATGTATAAAGTTCCTCACGAAAATATTGTTCTTATTCCGTGGGTTGCTATGCCGCCTTATCTAGAGTGCTTCAACATGGATTTTGAGGGTGGTTTTGGAGGGGGGGGCTAAGGTTGGGTAAGGTTTTTTATAGGGGGGTTGGGGGAGGGGCTTAAGAGGGAGGAGGTTGAAGGAGGGGGTTGGGGGGTTAAGAGTGGGGTTGAAGGGAGGGAGGGAGAGGAGGGTTGGAGGGGGGATGTAAAGTGGGGTGACGGAAAAGAAGAAGAAGAAGAAAAAAAAGAATCATCTTACTCCTCCTCTTCCTCTTCCTGTTGCTTTAATATATACCTAAGTACTCGGAATGTATAAAGTTTCGGACGACAATATTCTTCTCTTTCCGTTATTCTACTTCTTTCGTGGATTAATATCCCGCTTTATCTAGAGTGCTTGAATAGGTACTTAAGTACTATGGGGATATACAGTTTCGCCGAAAACAAATTGGCTATCGGGAAAGGGGAAAGGGGGGGGGGGGGGAGTGTAATAGTATTCGGATGAAACAGTCATTGGCTACTTGCCGGGAAAGTCTTGACACAATCGATTTTTTTAGTTACGTTACTATGATATACGTATGGAATATCGCTCGATTATAGGCTTCAAATTCTTGCAATCGCGGGAAGAAAAATCCTCGTAGCATGGTCCTGTATCAGCCAGAATTTACGGTCACAGTCTGCCCTCGCTGCGTCGCAATGGAGAATGTTACTAGGTCTGCAAATTCGCTTGAAACTTCGTCATATTAGAGCTTATATGTATACAAATACATTAGCTTTTGTTTCATTCAAAAATACCAAGTAGTTTTTGTTTTGCACACATTTAAAACTCCCGTAAATATCGAATCCGGCGCTCGGGCGGTCGGCTACTGTGTGACGTCATTTTCCAACACCGATCGCTCGCGCGCTCTCGTTATTAGACTACTGCCAGTTGTCAGCGGTTGCAATAAGTATTTTGCTCTGAATTAACGAAATCTACTCTTCAATGGATTTCATTTTGTTTTGTTTCGTCCGAGCATTATACCGTTACGTTCATATAGTGCAGTGGTGCCCAACTGATATTGCTGCAAGGGCTATTTTGAAAACCCCAATACGCCACGCGGGCTCCGCCGAGTTGATAAAAAAACATAAGTGATATAAAGGAAACTACATTATACAATTACACCACTTTTTATTTATTATGTTAATATGACACACATACTACACTTCAAACATAATATACACTGTATAATATACAGGAACAGCAAAAAGCTAATGCGATACCTACTTGGCTGTTCACATTTTCAGAAAGCTTTTTAAAGTCTGGTTGGTAATCTTCTGTGCAACCCAAAATCATACAATTTTTGACGTGTTCGTTAGTTAACATAGGTACTTCTGTATTTGGTTTTAATTACTTTTAGTTGAGAAAAAGCACGTTCACATAGATATGTTGACCCAAAAAATGCATTAATGATGAGAGCATAGTTTTGTATTTAACACTGGAAAAAAATTCCAGCTCATGGACCCCCATGAGCTGGAAATTTTTTCCAGCTCATGGCCCGCTTTCTCTTTTATTGTCTGTGCTTTTAAGGGTGATATCACTGCGAAGTGTAATAATGTCTAATTCAGCTTCCTCTTTATTAACGAAGCAATGGGATTCCATCAACGAAGCTAGTTGTGAAACATCGCTATCGATGAATGGATTTTTGACAAAAATAAACAGAGGTTCTGTACAGATAATGTTGTCAAAACGCCTTTGGAATTCCGATTTTAACTGGTGAAACAGCTCCACATGTTTAACTGGGTTTAACTCCACAAGATATTCAGCGTCCAAAAGGAGAGTAGGTAAACGAAGGAAAATGTTGAAATTTTTTCTCCTCTAACTGCCTCTTCCATAGATCGATTTTTTTTACGAATGCTGAAATTGCCCTCATCATGTCTGATATGTGTTTTTCTCTTCCTTGTAGAATTTCGTTGAGTTTATTTAGTTTCGCAGTTACATCAGTTAGAAATGCCAAGTCGGCCAGCCATACTTTATCATCGAGTTTTTCTTCGTAGCTATCTTTAGATTGCAAAAATATTTCTATTTCTGTCATTAAAACAACAAATATTGTCAGCACTTTACCACGACTGAGCCACCTTACTTCAGCGAAGTAGATCAAATCCCCATGTTCACTGTCCAATTCATCAGCAAATCTTTTCACGATATTGTGTATTCCTTAACCGATTTTGTTCGCGGGCGCCTAGAAAACAGGCCGCGGGCTACCAGGTGCCCGCGAGCTACCGGTTGGGCACCACTGATATAGTGTATTCAATTAATTAAGTGCAGTACAATGGACGAAGGATTTGAAAAAGGGCAATCGGATAATCTACCTAAATTACATGGATTTATGGTAGCCCATTATTTTTCGAATAATAATGATTTTTTGCCGCCAAAATGCGAGGAGTAATAATGCAAAAGTAAGTTAATATACCTGTCGGCCGCCTAACATAGCTATTTTGAAAATCTAATATAACGATACCATATAATAACCAATTTCGCTAACGCGGCGCAAGTACCAAATCTTTTAAGTTTTGTGTAATATATAAATAGTGAAATGTTAATACATACATACCTAATTATTCTTTTTAATAAAATTTTACTAAATAATTTGACTTATTGCGAATACAGTGAATCGGACACATGTACTAAACGTTTTCTTATTATGTCATTAATAAAATACGTGAATCGTCTTCTTATATATATTTTTTTATTTAGGTAAAAACAGTCATACGTTTGTGTGAAAATAATACATAATACAAATAGACTAAGTCTTCTGCGCTCACTCCAGGGAGATAGAACGACTAATCGTTAAAACTTCCTGAGGTGACGGGATCGCCCGCTGTAGTCGACAACTCTAGTTAATTCCATGGCCGAATAAAGATACCGAGAGTCGAATTGGCGGCGTGCTCGGCCCGAAATACAACGGAAATTGGCTGTGCCGTATTATTTATTGCCTTTGCCACACGAAGTTATGACATTGAGTAGTAGTCAGGTAGTCACTCTCCTATCCAATTATTGTTTTGGAATCGGATTACGCGGGATATAACGTGATTGCATAGTACTTGTATCAGATGGTTATAGCTAGGATAACGAATACTGGAATAAAAGATATCGTCGGTGGTATACTGATATGGGGGAATGCCACAGACAGTTCTAGGGTTTTCATTTTACAGAAAAGTGCACTGAGAGCAATTGCAGGAGTATCCCGTGACACGCACTGCGAACCATATTTTCTTAAGTACAAAATACTGAGTTTTACGTCTGAATATATTTTACAATGTCTACTATATGCTAAATCAAATATTAACGAACAAGAGGTAAACGGGAATATGCACTCCCACAATACACGCAGACGTGATGACGTTATCCTGCCTAAAGTACGCCTTACGCAGACACATAAGTCCTTTGGATATTTCAGCTATAGGTAAGCTCTTTAACCAGCTACCACTCTCCACAAGAAAGATGGAAACAAAGGCGTTTAAAAGATTTATTAAACAAAAGCCGCAATCCACACATGCTTTCTATAAGCTGGGTGATTTTTTTGAGCATGCTAATTCTTTCAAATGGGAATAACATTAATATGTAACTTTCAGGTACCTCATTTTAGTTCTTATTGTTTAATAATAATATTATGAATTTAATATTTAATATGTAGATTACAATGTGTAATGTGACATACCTGATCATATACTTACGCTGTTTTTTCCAATTTTGTTTTGATACTTCCTATTGCGTGATTATTTTTTGTACAAAGTGCTTGATGACTATTAATATTCTTATAATAATTATCTATTTTATATGTATACTCATGTACATGGATTCAGCTCTATATTTTTTTTATTTTATTTGTGTGCCGTGTAAAGCCGACTTTAGTCAACGCTATTGTCGAATTAATATTTAGGCTTTAATAGTTTTATATCTAGGTACATATAAACTGACGAATTCTAATATGCGATAATTAGCTTTAATTCATAATTCATGCTTTTATTGTATATTCTGAATGAATAAATTGAATACTGAATACCTGCAATATCTTCTATGTCAAAAACTGACTATCTTCTATGCCAAGTACAGGAGGGCATAAAAACTAAAAAAATATAATCAATCAGTTCTTTATAAAAAAAAACATTCATTATCAATGTTATTATACGTAGGTAAATATTAGTTTTACCGAACCTTGCTATCAGCGACACCTGCATGTCGGCGGGGCAGAATGGTTGGCAGAAATTAATATAGCATTGTTCAATCAATAGTTTTAGGGTAGGAAGACAAATTTACTATTACTCAATTCAGCTTTCTACAAATATATATTTTATTGATGAATGATGGATGAATGGAATTTTAATGAATATCGACCAAATTCCAAATAAAGCATGTCATCGCATTTTGTTGACCTACATTGGCTACGGTCTCTAGCTACCGTTCCGCGCCTATTGATGGCTTAATGATCCCCTACCT
>OX155958.1:4371504-4689922 GCA_944548615.1 Micropterix aruncella
TTTAAAAAAATTGTTAGTCGGAGGTTTGGATGGGACTCTCAAATACTTTTTATGGATTATGAGCAAGTTCAGTGCAGTAAAATACGCGAATCACTGGGTGACGACGGGTCGCTAACCCTACCGAAATAACCCATTCTGTCGCGTGCGCCACCCACTTGGATATGACAGCAAGGGGACTGGATTAACGACCTCGTATGAATGAACGAATAATAATACCAAGCTTCTTCCCGGAAGAGCTTTAAAAAAAACTATTTATCACTCGTAGTATATGCGCGTCTCTTAATCATAAAATTATTCTATACTAGCTGCGCCCAGCGGTTTCACCCGCGCGGCCGCGTGGTGATGACAAATTGTGATAATGATGATAGAAAATTATATATGTTTATAAATTATACCTTATGTGTTATTCTGATGTGTAAGCTATATTATTGTAAAGTTTCATTAAAATCCATTAAGTAGTTTCTGCGTGAAAGAGTAACAAACATCCATACATACATTCTTACAAACTTTCGCGATTATAATAGTAGTAGGATAGGGGAAACCTCTAACGCCGGACGGCACTTAGCGTCGGACACTAATAATAGGTATCTCGACAAGTCGTGGCGCGATCGATACAAAGACGTAGGAAAAGGAAAAGCGTACGCTTCCCCGCACCCTTTTCACCCGTCCTTGTTTCAATCGCGCCGCGACTTGTCAAGATACTACTAGTGTTCGACGCTAGGTGCCGTCGGGCGTTAAGGGACTTCCCCCTACACGTGGCCCAAAAAACGTTGACAAAATTAAAAGAAAAAAGTCGGTAGGGTCCTCCAAGACTTTACCGGACGAGTCATCCCCCCTCCCCTTCTCCCCGCGTCAACCCTCAACTCCCTCCTCTGCTCGCCAATCCCCCCCCCCCCCCCCGCCCGATTGTTAATGTGCTCGATTACAATCGCGAATGTATTTCTAAGATTTTGTAGTATTTCGCGAATGTATTTCTAAGATTTTTAGTAGTATTTCGTATTGTATTTCCTGTGGTATTAAAATAGTATTTTTCCAAAAATTATGTTTTATTTTCTTAGGTACGGTATTTAATTTTTTTTGCGTCACTTATATACGAGATATTTGGACCAAAATTTCACAATGTGATTTCGGTCCAACAAAGCATCTGAATGTCATAGTAATACTGGCCTAATTTAAGCCTGCAGTAAGACCAGTAGTAATACTGCTGTACATTGTTTTTTATATTTTAATAATGTATTTTTGTATCACAAAATTAGAAGTGTAAGACTAGAAAAATAAGAGTTTGTCTCGCCAACAAACTGTATACCAGTTTGGCGAGATTGTAATATTTTAAAAAATGTATCTTTTTCTATAAATTAATTTATTAAAAAAAAAAAACTGGCAACATACTCACTTCATTCCTAATCGTCTCCGGGGGTGTCAACATGGATATTTCCGTCTTCGTCTCGATTTTTTTAGCGCGTTCACAATACTTTCCTTAGTGCCAGGAAATTAAAAAAAAATAGTAAACAAACAAACCTATCAAGCCGCCCGAGGCTAGCCGAGAAACGAACTAAATTGAAAAATATATATTTTAATACCACGGAAATACTACAAAGATACTAGATTTGCTGTTGGGGAAGGGGGGTGGGGGGTGATTGGGGGTGAAGGGTGAGGGGGGGGGGCGAAAATGTTCTTCTTCCTTCGATATTCTTTTTCTTCCGTAGGTTCCTTTTTCGCCTTATCTAAAATGCTTAACTTTGAAGATAATAGGTGGTTTTGGAGGGGGGGGGGGCTAAGGTTGGGTAAGGTTTTTTATAGGGGGGTTGGGGAGGGGCTTAAGAGGGAGGAGGTTGAAGGAGGGGGTTGGGGGGTTAAGAGTGGGGTTGAAGGGAGGGAGGGAGAGGAGGGTTGGAGGGGGGATGTAAAGTGGGGTGACGGGAAAGAAGAAAAAAAAAGAATCCTCTTACTCCTCCTCTTCCTCTTCCTGTTGCTTTAATATATACCTAAGTACTCGGAATGTATGAAGTTTCGGACGAAAATATTCTTCTCTTTCCGTTATTCTACTTCTTTCGTGGATAAATATCCCGCTTTATCTAGAGTGCTTGAATAGTTACTTAAGTACTATGGGGATATACAGTTTCGCCGAAAACAAATTGGCTATCGGGAAAGGGGAAAGGGGGGGGGGGAGAGTGTAATAGTATTCGGATGAAACAGTCATTGGCTACTTGCCGGGAAAGTCTTGGGGTGACAATCGATTTTTTTAGTTACGTTACTGTGTTAGACGTATGGAATATCGCTCGATTATAGGCTTCAAATTCTTGCAATCGCGGGAAGAAAAATCCTCGTAGCATGGTCCTGTATCAGCCGGAATTTACGGTCACAGTCTGCCCTCGCTGCGTCGCAATGGAGAATGTTACTAGGTCTGCAAATTCGCTTGAAACTTCGTCATATTAGAGCTTATATGTATACAAATACATTAGCTTTTGTTTCATTCAAAAATACCAAGTAGTTTTTGTTTTGCACACATTTAAGAGGCCGTACACGAAATTTTGCGCATTTCGTGAATTTACGTAATTTTGCAGACGTGCATTTAAGGTTGAAATACTGTATTTCTATAAGTTTTATTGCACAACATAAAAGATCATTTATATTATTGTCCAATGAGTGAGCTACTTTTTTGAAAATTATTATAGAATTTTGATTAATTGACCTTAAACCGGCGACTGTTTGTGAATTTTTGCTCTAAGAGGTTTAGAATATAACATATTTACGAATCGTTTTGACATCTAAACGGTATAAAAAATTATAATGTATTGTTGTGAAAGTCCTCTATATAATAAGTAAATCACTTTTTACTACTTTCATATAAAATTGTTGATATAAAAAATATTTAACTTTGTCAATTTTTTTAGAAAATGGGCGACGAAATGCTTTTGATTTTGGCCTTTTAGAACTCTCGTTGGTAAAATAAAAACAACAGAAATAAACTTTAGTTTAATATCAACCCATTTCCTCAAAAAAAAATGCAAAACATTAATTAAAATTGGCAATAAAGTCTTTCACAATCTAATTCTCGCGTTATGATACTCGCCTATGATACGATTCACGCCTCAAGTCAGCTAGTCCCCGCCGAGCGCTTCCAAAGGGTGGACGTATCTCTTTGGCTCCGAAAATCCTACCTACCTATAGTTATATTATACCATTGATTATAGAGGTATCACGGCCCACATCGATTTCGTACACGGCCTCTTAAAACTCCCGTAAATATCGAATCCGGCGCTCGGGCGTCCGGCTACTGTGTGACGTCATTTTCCAACACCAATCGCTCGCGCGCTCTCGTTATTAGACTACTGCCAGTTGTCAGCGGTTGTAGTAAGTATTTTGCTCTGAATTAACGAAATCTACTCTTCAATGGATTTCATTTTGTTTTGTTTCGTCTGAGCATTAAACCGTTACGTTCATATAGTGTATTCAATTAATTAAGTGCAGTACAATGGACGAAGGATTTGAAAAAGGGCAATCGGATAATCTACCTAAATTAGATGGATTTATGGTAGCCCATTATTTTTCGAATAATAATGATTTTTTGCCGCCGAAATGCGAGGAGTAATAATGCAAAAGTAAGTTAATATACCTGTCGGCCGCCTAACATAGCTATTTTGAAAATCTAATATAACGATAGCATATATTAATAACCAATTTCGCGAACGCGGCGCAAGTACCAAATCTTTTAAGTTTTGTGTAATATATAAATAGTGAGATGTTAATACCTAATAGTGGTATGTATATACCTAATTATTATTTTTAATAAAATTTTACTAAATAATTTGACTTATTGCGAATACAGTGAATCGGACAGATGTACTAAACGTTTTTTTATTTTGTCATTAATAAAATGCGTTAATCGTCTTCTTATACAGGGTGTTATTACAGCACGGGCTTTTTTTTCTGTTGGTGAATCAGTATAACGTAGTAAGCAACTTTTGATAAAAAAAATATTTTTTGTTTTTTTTTTAATTCGAAAATTTGAAGAAGTTGACTGATAAAGGTTTGAGAAGCGTTTGAGCGTGCTGCGCCATCTAGCGGTAGGTAATAAGTCGTAAATAAACAATATCAGCGACATTTTACCAACCGCTAGATAGCGCATCGTGATCATAGCTTTTCATAATATTTAAAAATAAAATTAAAAAAACAAATTTTAAAAAAAAAAAAAAAAAAAAAAAAAACTTTATTTTTCAGTTTTTTCTAAAAATTTTTATCAAAAGTTGCTTACTACGTTATACTGATTATCCCACAGAAAAAAAAGCCCGTGCTGTAATAACACCCCGTATATATTTTTTTATTTAGGTAAAAACAGTCATATACGTTTGTGTGAAAATAATACATAATACAAATAGACTAAGTCTTCTGCGCTCACTCCAGGGAGATAGAACGACTAATCGTTAAAACTTCCTGAGGTGACGGGCTCGCCCGCTGTAGTCGACAACTCTAGTTAATTCCATGGCCGAATAAAGATACCGGGAGTCGAATTGGCGGCGTGCTCGGCCCGAAATACAACGGAAATTGGCTGTGCCGTATTATTCATTGCCTTTGCCACACGAAGTTATGACATTGAGTAGTAGTCAGGTAGTCACTCTCCTATCCAATTATTGTTTCGGAATCGGATTACGCGGGATATAACGTGATTGCATAGTACTTGTATCAGACGGTTATAGCTAGGATAATTACGAATACTGGAATAAAAGATATCGTCGGTGGTATACTGATATGGGGGAATGCCACAGACAGTTCTAGGGTTTTCATTTTACAGAAAAGTGCACTGAGAGCAATTGCAGGAGTATCCCGTGACACGCACTGCGAACCATATTTTCTTAAGTACAAAATACTGACTTTTACGTCTGAATATATTTTGCAATGTCTACTATATGCTAAAACAAATATTAACGAACAAGAGGTAAACGGGAATATGCACTCCCACAATACACGCAGACGTGATGACGTTATCCTGCCTAAAGTACGCCTTACGCAGACACAAAAGTCCTTTGGATATTTCAGCTATAAGCTTTTAACCAGTTACCACTCTCCACAAGAAAGATGGAAACAAAGGCGTTTAAAAGATTTATTAAACAAAAGCTGCAATCCACACATGCTTTCTATAAGCTGGGTGATTTTTTTGAGCATGCCAATTCCTTCAAATGGGAATAACATTAATATGTAACTTTCAGGTACCTCATTTTAGTTCTTATTGTTTAATAATAATATTATGAATTTAATATTTAATATGTAGATTACAATGTGTAATGTAACATACCTGATCATATACATACGTTGTTTTTTCCAATTTTGTTTTGATACTTCCTATTGTGTGATTATTTTTTGTACAAAGTACTTGATGACTATTAATATTCTTATAATAATTATATATTTTATATGTAGGTATACTCATGTACATGGATTCAGCTCAATTTTTTTATTATTTTTTATTTGTGTGCCGTGTAAAGCCGACTTTAGTCAACGCTATTGTCGAATTAATATTTAGGCTTTAATAGTTTTATATCTACATGTAAACTGACGAATTCTAATATGCGATAATTAGCTTTAATTCATAATTCATGCTTTTATTGTATATTCTGAATGAATAAATTGAATACTGAATACCTGCAATATCTTCTATGTCAAAAACTGACTATCTTCTATGCCAAGTACAGGAGGGCATAAAAACTAAAAAAATGTTAGGAGACCCATTAGCACCGATTTCCCGCACATCTCTTTTTGTTTTATTTAGAGACAACGTTATACCATTGGCACGTCTATGGGGCATTGACTTTATCAATGCCGTACTACACGGTGGCATAATGGCTAGGTAGTCTAATCTTACATTGTAAGTGCCGAGTTCGATTTCTTGCTGGGTCACCATTTTCCGTTGGGATCAAATTAACGTAATTGAATTTTTAATATTCACACTTACAAATATGTTACACGCACACATACATACAAACAAGACGTAGTAAGGTTGGTCGTAAGAGATTATTATATGACAATAAACCCGTCTATTGTAAAATTTCACAATAAAGAGTAGAAACAAACAAACAAACTACGTTTTGGCAGCTAGTATTTTACTACGAAACGCAACGCATATATAATATAGCATTCATAGTTTCAAACATTGATTAATCTTCTCTTATGTTCAGTAGCTCAATAAATGCCGTTCTAACTATGCCTATGCGATCAAAATAAAACAATAATTTAACGATTTTTTAAATCATAGCTCTTATTATTTTAATATTAATTACATAAATATGTTTTTTTAATTAGGTATACATGTTTCAATAAGTAATAAGTACGTGCTTTAATGTTTAACTAAGTATTTACATAAGGATGGTAGGTATACTGGTTTTAATACATAATAGTTACGCTCATTATTATTTAGATAGAGTAGATGGCATTCTATTATTTCCGTATTATTTATGTTATATATTTAATTATTTATTTATTTATTTAGCAAATCAACATTACAGTACATACCAATTCGTTGAGATGCATATACATAAATATGAAAGGCATTAAATATGCAAGATAAAGCATTAAAAATAGTAACAGTAACAGAATGCTCAGAATTCGACGACCAAAAATTATAAATAGGATAGAAAACGAATTTACCGCGTGAAATTTGTAGCACCCGACGTTTCGGTGACGTTGCAGCCGCCGTTGTCCAGGGTAGACTGAAGGGCTGTCAATCCGTTGTTTTGCGGGTAGGCCGCGTACCGCTTCCGCCACTGCAGCCAATCGGAATGTACCACGGTGCTATGTGAGGAGTCGCATAATGCCAAGTTTCTGCGCCTGGCAAACGCAGGGCATTCCCGAAAGGAGGTACCGAAATACGCTGTAAGTACCGTTATTAATCTTTCGAAAATTGACATTGACCAGCCGACGACAGAAATTCTTAGCAGGGGATTAAATTATGTACCGACACCGAACCGTTTGCCTGTGGAAAGTATTATCGGTGGTGTTGAGGAAGTCATCTCTCGAAACAAGATCCCTGCGCCAGAGGCCGTCTTACTGCGACAGGATGTGGCTGTCTTTGTACGCAAGGCCAAGCTCCCACAGTCGAACACCACAGCCGCCCAGAGAAAAAGCTTAAAATCTCTGCGGGATAATAAGGACGTAGTTGTGTTGCGGGCCGATAAAGACAACGCAACTGTGATACTTGATACTGTGGACTACGAGCGAAAAATTGGGACGCTCTTAGAAGACGCCAACACTTACGAGAAGGTGAATTACGATCCCACGAACAGAATTACCAGGCAAACGAGAGTTTTAATTGATAAATCTGTCACTTCCCTCTCAGAAATAGCTTATCTCACTAAACCACGTAACGTACAGCCACCGAAATTATATGGCTTGCCTAAAATCCATAAGGATAATGCACCATTGAGACCGACTGTAAGCCAAATCGACAGCCCCACATATCCTCTGTCAAAATACTTAGATGGTGTCCTCCAACCGCTTACGGGCAAAACGACGTCTTACGTGAAAGACTCGCGACATTTCGTAAGCATTATTAGAAGCTTAAAACTGGCCGAAGACGAAATAATGGTGAGCTTTGACGTCGAATCTCTATTTACGAATTTGCCCATTTCGGAGTGTCTTACAGTGGGGAGAGATAAACTAAGGTCTGAGGACCTCCCTATTAGCTACGCCGACATGCTTCAACATTGCCCGACATCCTGCTACTTTCTATGGAGTGGCGATTTTACAAACAAATCGACGGAGTAGCAATGGGATGCCCTGTATCGCCGATAGTTAGCGACTTATATATGGAACATTTTGAGGAATTAGCCATAAAAACCTCCAAAATCAAGCCCATTCTCTGGCTTCGCTACGTGGACGATACCTTCTGCATCCTAAAAGGCAACATTCTAACGGTGAATGAATTCCTGGGTCATCTAAACTCCATACACCCAAAAATCGGATTCACCTATGAAGTAGAGAAGGACGGCTCCCTACCATTTTTGGATGTCAAAGTGACGAGTAGAAGTGACAATACTCTCGGACATACGGTATATCGGAAGCCCACACATACGGACAGATATTTACATGCAAGCTCACACCATCATCCCTATCATCTACGTTCAGTGCAAACGTCCCTCTTGAATCGAGCACGCGATCTATGCGACGCTGAGCATTTTCCGAAGGAGATGGAACATGTCAATGATGTCCTTAGGAAAAATGGATACGGTAACTATCACGAGATACGCCACGATCTAATACAGACGAAACTCAGAAACCGAGCAGATCAAGAGCATTCTTACCATATGTCAAGGGCGTGACAGATCGAATAAGTAAGATGCTAAACAGATTCGATATAAAAACGATCTTCAAACCGACCCAAAATATAGCTCGATTTTTGAGGCCTGTAAAAGATGTAATACCACTGCAAACCCCGGGTGTGTATAAAGTCGAATACAGTTGCGGTCTAGCCTACGTTGGACAAACGAAACGGCCCATAGCCACGCGACTGTCAGAACACATCAAAGGTGTTAAAAACGTTCAGCGAGAAAAATCGGCGATCTGCGAACATATATTCTATAGTGGAAGTAACCACTGGATGCAGTTTCAAAATCCCATTGTGCTATCCAAATAACAATTCTACTTTCCTCGCATGATCCGGGAAGCCATTGAAATAAGAAGAACCCCGAACTTTAACAGAGACGACGGTTACAAACTCTCTTCTACGTGGAACCCTCTTCTTAAAATGTTCCCGCCGCCGAACGCCGAACGCAAAGACGTAAAACAGGATACAGTGAGTGTTGCGTGCAGGACGGATTTTCAAAATTCTCGCGCTCCGAGCCCGGCCCCCCACCACCGTTATAACCTACGCAGTGGCGGAAGCGGTACGCGGCCTACCCGCAAAACAACGGATTGACAGCCCTTCAGTCTACCCTGGACAACGGCGACTGCAACGTCACCGAAACGTCGGGTGCTACAAATTTCACTCGGTAAATTCGTTTTCTATCCTATTTATAATGTCAAATAACCGCGATAGTCTTCGATTTTATACCAAAAATTATTTGACTTTGACAATGAATTATACTTTTTTGACTAGGTATTTTTATATTAAATCCTATATTACTTAACATATATTAAATATTAATGACTGTTTCTTTCTTTTCTCACATAAAACTTTATTTATATTATTTAATCGAATTTTATATTATATTTATTGCCGATTATATAATGGAAATGCATTTTATTTATTATAATATCTTTTAATATTTTTTTATTATTATTTTTTTTAATTTGATTCTAAAGATCCGCATACATCGCTTGTCCGGAGTAGACTGGAGTTTGGCAGTGTGATTTGGAATCCATGTTACGAACAATATGTTTCAGACATTGAAAGAGTTCAGAAAACGGTTCTGAGGTGGATGCGTTTTAAATTCTTTCACGAAATAGAATTCGCCGATTACAACGCCCAAACTCACTTTTTTAAATGTCAATCTCTGAAGACGAGACGTACTCTTACAGATCTTCTCCTCATTAATTCACTCTTTACCCATAAACTCGACTGCCCTGATCTGCTCAGTTGTTTCCCGCTGAACGTTCCGTCGATCCACAGAACTCGTCGTTGTGATGTCTTCCGCCCGCCGCATTGTTCAACCAATAACGCTCTATTCTCGCCGGTGCCCCGTATAATGCACTCATATGTGAAAATTGTTAATTGCTTTGATGGTATGCTTCTCAGTAAATCACAATTCAAGCAACTCGCCTCTGCTAAAATAACTGACTAAAAAAAAAAAAACACCAAACTGAAATTAAAATAAAATATTTAAGGTATTAGAAGAGTATAACAAAATAGGTAAATTATCAATAAGTAGAAAACGTTTTTAGATTTATATCAAATAACTTAATGTAATATGATCTCTAGTACGTAAGACTGATGTAAATCTGTTGTTTTTTCAAATAAAGCGAAAAAAGAAAAAAAAAAAAAGATCATATTTTAGGGCAATTTAGTGTTATTAGCTTTTTACTAAAACTTGTACATTTGTAAGCAACCAAGCAATCAAGCAAACTTGATTGTAATATTGGAGTCCTGTCCACCCTAGAACGGGCTAGTACCAGTTGGGTGACAGAAACAAATAAGCAATAGGTTAAGGTTTTGCCATTCGGTTCCTGTTATTTTTGTAAGCTAATCAATGTTTTATAGTAATTAATTCTTAAATAATTAAATTAAATAAAATACACTAAAAAAATAATCGATCTTATTCTAGCATAAACAGATAGCGCATTGCCCATACCTTGAAGATATGTGGGCTCGCTGTAAAAATGTCTAGGTCTAACGCTGTCGAAAATATCAGTAATCAGTCTATATCAAAATGCGATAGATGGAACTAATAATTTCATGTAATTATTGTTATCATTGGGTTTATATAATCAATCAGTTCTTTATAAAAAAAGACATTCATTATCAATGTTATTATACGTAAATATTAGTTTTACCGAACCTTGCTATCAGCGACACCTGTATGTCGGCGGGGCAGAATGGTTGGCAGAAATTAATATAGCATTGTTGCAAGACAAATTTACTATTACTCAATTCAGCTTTCTACAAATATATATTTTATTGATGAATGATGGATGAATGGAATTTTAATGAATATTGACCAAATTCCACATAAAGCATGTCATCGCATTTTGTTGACCTACATTGGCTACGGTCTCTAGCTACCGTTCCGCCCCTATTGATGGCTTAATGATCCCCTACCTGTCTGCCAATACGTAGCTAAATATTACGATTCTATGGCCGAATAAAGATACCAGATACGCTCGGCCCGAAATACAACGGAAATTGGCTGTGCCGTATTATTGCCTTTGCCATAAGAAGATATGGCATTGAGTAGCAGTCAGACAGTCACTCTTCTATCCAATTATTGCTATGGAATCGAATTAGGCGGGATATAACGTGACGCCATAGTATCAGACGGTTATAGCTAGGATAACTACGAAATATGAGACAAAATATATAGTCGGTGATACTGCGATACATGAGTATCAAATACTTCTTTCTTTTCTTAACAATTTCACAATTGTGTAGGAATGCCAAAGTGTATTAAATGAATCCTATATTAGTTACTCAATTTAACAAAGATGCAGTAAATTACTTCAACATCATTTAAATTAACAAAAAAAAACACTCTAATAAAATAGTTGACAATAATAAAACATCGGTTTCCCGGCAAGTAGCCAAGGACGTCATATCATTCAATTTGAAAATCGAATTACAAACACGCGTCGCCGTAAAATTTAACGGTTTATTTATTTATTTTTTAGTTTCAAATATTATTCAAGAGCACTACAGACGAATCCAATTCGCCATTAAATATTAAATCTAGAGTGTGTCTAAAAATAAATGACTTACATAACTAAATTAATGTTAACATTGAACAAGAAAAAACATAAAAATATAAAACTAAATAAAAGTCAGATTATGATAAACATGAGATAGCAGGGAGTTGCCTTTATAGCCTCCAACGGGATATACAAAAGATGTCTATTTCTGTGGGTAAGGAATTAAGAAGAGCTATAACCCTCCCCACTGGCCTGTTTACAAAAATATTTGTACGATGGTACGGCACATTAAACAATAGATTCGATCTCCTCGCTGTGTAATTTACCGGTACGTACAATTTAAACTTACGTAGTATCTCTGGCAAATAAATAGTTCCTTGAATTAATTTATATGCAAATATAATTAGAAAAATATATCGACGCGTTTCCTAGCACAAAATCGGACTTACAGCTCTGTTAAATTCTTAAATTAATATTATTCTACCATTTCTAGCACAAAAACGTTATACATTTCAATTCCGAGCAAGCGACACAACGCAATAAAGATTTGAATTTTGAACGTACCTACGTCGTGGGATATCAAAATGCGCGACGTCGCAAATTTAAATATTTGATTCCCCGATACATTTGTATGGCCGACTTTAAATATTAGTTGTGTCGCTTGTATAAGAGATATTCCAACCTGAATTTCACAATGTGATTTCAGCCCAATAAGACGCCTCTTTACCGATTTTCAAGTCTCTTTATCTAAGTACAATATTTCGAGATTGAAGTATCGCTAGCTCTATTCATTCGACCACAATCATTTCATCTCTTGCCATGACTAAATTATGCCTGCATGACAAATTTCAGGTCAATAGATAAAGCATTTGGGCGCTTTCGTGGAGAAATTACACACACAGAGACACAGACATACAGATACATAGACAGACTTTTGACTGGAGATGCACAAAAAAAATGATGTGGTTAATTTTACGAAACGGAAAATTGTTAAAATAAATTTTGTAATGTTAACGTATGTTCTTGTAAAATGTACAAAAGTCACTACAAAACAAGAATGTTAAATTACCTAAAAGTTATTGTTAACTTAATTACAAAAGCAAGTCTATCTACCGATCAATCTACCATTAGGTACTTATAAGTAATGGAGATTTTATATATTTTTTAATTTATGTAATTTACTTATTTCAACAAGTACAATGAATCGTAAAGCTGTAACGTTGCCCGTTTAACCTTTCATATTCCTAAATAAGTAATATTGATAAATCTGAAAAACAATGTGTCTGGAACGCCGAGAAAAAGATGAATGTGGTAATTTTGATACTTATAAATAAGTGGGCGCCATCCCGGCTCCAGGAAGTGGCTATTCGGGACGTTATCAGAACGCAGAACCAGGACGCCGACTATCCTATGAGGACGCAGAGAGGAGTGCAGACGCGGGCCAGGGCGCACCGTGCTACACTCAGCGATGGGCGTGGGTCATACCCTGATTCGCCTCGCGCGCAGAAATGAGGGCTTTCCCGTGGGAAAGGACGACCTTGAATTTACTGTGGAATCTATCTTACCGAAATGCAGGAGAATCTCAGCGGCAGCAGCAATCTCAGATAGTGGCGAATTTTACCGCCCGCCTCACGTCGGAGGAGTACCTATCTCTCTCAGATAAGCAGGGGAATCTTATCCCTCTGTTTTAACCAGAATTTACAATGGGCCCCGCCCTTGAATCCCGAGTTCTTTTATTTATGACTGAAAGATGTACTGCGCTACATACATGCTATTTATTCGGATATTATATATTCACAAATGAGTATCATAGAGTATTTTATTTATATTACGTGGAGGATTTGCAGAACTCGCTGTAATGGTCGTTCAGGAGGAAAATGGGAATTCTGACCTGCGGGTAATTGTTAGGTAGGTAGGAATGGATGGGATGAAATGACGATTCCCTTTTCCCTTTACGTCTCCTGTAAATGCCGCTACCGAACGTTGACTAATAGTTTTATATCCCTAGTTATACTAAAGGGTTGATTATAGGGAATTGTCCAACGAACCCGGCGTGTTCGCGCGGGTGGCGCGCGATCTACCTGACGCTTCAGGCGCGTGATGAATATTCATTTTATTCCGATTCTAGTGGTTTTCGGGATGGAAAATATTCGCTGAACCCTGGGTGCGTCTATAGTGATCACGGGAAATAGAAATTAACTAGAACTTGAATCTATGATTTATAGTTATCGCCTTCGCACAAGACGGTCGCCTTTAGGAGGCGATCCGTTGAATATAAAAATAAGATGGCTTTACAGACTTTAAAACTTACGTAAACATTACTGGGAGAGAGACTCGCCTGGTAGGGTTTTGTCGACGTCCTGGGATACTGGGTTTCCTGAACTGGGCGGCGCGAATCCCACTGGCTTTATTGTCGTTTGGTGGCGACATATATATTTGACTATTGTTCAAGACTTTATAGAATGTGGTTTGCTGGTGTGATCTAGCGGGTAGCAGATCCTAATGGCGACCTCGGCCTTTCGGCCGAGGTCCCCAGCGCCTTCCGTCTGTTTCCGTCGGAATCCACTCGAAGAAGCAAAAAGATATTTATTCGACTGGCAATCGATGTCGTTCCGGTCGATTTTGAACTAGGGATGTCTTTTTACAATCGACTTAATATCGTGTTATAACGTACGATTGATAATGGCTCAAGTGAGAGTTTATTTGAAATTACAATTTTAGTAGTAGTTATATGGTGTTTTAGAGTTTGTATATTATAAACCTAAATACGTGACGGCTAGTTCGTCACAAAGCATAATAAAGTAAAAAAATATTTTTAATCTTGAATAAAATATATCTTAATTTATCAACAACTACTGACAATACTGGTAAGCCTTACTGTCGTTATTAGTTAAGTTTACATATTATGTATTTACTAAAGTAAATTTAACAGGGACTCATTTCCTAAAAAAAAATTTTCAATGTATATAAATTGAAAAATCAACTAGAATCAGTTCAAACCATTACTTTGTTAAATTAATTTTATCAAATCCATCAAAAGAGTTGTACTTCTTAATAAACTGTAATTGCATTATCAATTAGACAAGCTGAAATAATTCGTAAAATTAACACAAATATATCTGGTGACATTAACTTAAATATTGGTATGTCATACAAGATGTGTTAGTAAACAATTTAACCAGAATGTTTGGTAGTATCAACATTTTTCTCGATAGGACCTATATTAACGTATAGATTTTGTAAAATATGCAAAGAATTTCGTAATATTAATCAACATTTTTTTTCCATGTATTAATCGTCTCAAGGGGGGGTTATGTTAAGGAGGGGGTGAGGGGTGGGGGTTGTGGTGGGGGTGGGGTTGGGGGTGGGGGATGAGGATGGGGGTGGGGGTTGGGGGTGGGGGTGGAGGGTGGGGGTGGGGGGAAGGGGGAGGTAAAATGTATTATTTATCTGTATCTCGAAAAATAGATTTAGCGCTTCCACAAATTAGTCCGTGTGAACGAGACAGAGCAATACGCTAGAGCGGAATGTGAAATTAACGCTTGTCACTTTTTCGCATTAAAACTATCTACAAAAGATTAAGCATCTGAATCTAACACCGCACGAAATGTGTAGAAATTTATTCGGACGAGTATATGTTGGAAAGGTAGTTTTTATCGACGGTCGTTCGATTCATATTCCGCTCTAACGTATTGCTCTATCTCGTTCGCTTGAACTAATTTCAGTTTTAGTTCACAAAGAAACGCAATCGGACCCAGTAGGTACATTACGATGTTATTTTCAAAGTATTTTTAAATGTTGTTATGATTAAAATGTATAAATGTTGATTTTAAACAGATACCCCCCCCCGCTGATGGATCTCTTGTAAATACCGATGTTTTTATTCGCCTTTAAATAATTTATTTAAATTTTCCAGGCAAATTATTAAAAAGTTTAATTCCTATGTAAACACCAGTCTATTACTTTTGCCGCCCGAAGGTATGGCATGGCATTGACGAGCAGTCAGTCACTCTCCTATCCAATTATTGTTATGGAATCGAATTACGCGTGATATCTCGTGACTGCTTAGAAGGATACATACTAGGGTGTCTACGAAAACCGAGAAAAAAGATATCGTTGGTGACACTATAACATTTTATACTATAACTACCACACGATACCTTAACTAAATGACGACAGGTGATACCATACATAAGTAACTATTTGTGTTAAAGCGAAAATCGAACGCCTTGGAGAAAATTCTTCCAATAAATAAAATATATATGAAAAACGCTTGCGGCGCAATAAGGGAGGCTCTCACGCAGGCGGTGGATTCATTTATCAAATATCAAAAAAATAGTATTAGTCGAAAACTTTCTTCTTCTTCCGTGGGTTCCTATCGCGCCTTATCTAGAATGCTTAGCTTCGAAGAAAATAGTCCAAGTACTTAGGATGTATAAAGTTTTCGGACGAAAATATTATTCTTCGTACTTCGTACTTCATATTCTTCCTCTTCAGTAAGTTGCTATGCTGCCTTATCTAGAATGCTTTAACTTCGAAGAAAATAGACCTCAGAAGACAATAGACTTTGGATGTATAAAGTTCCGGACGAAAATATTCCTCTTCTTCCAATATTCTTCTTATTCCGTGGGTTTCTATCCCGCATTATCTAGAATGCTTTAATAGATACCTAAGTACTTAGGATGCAATAGGGGCAGGGGCGGACCGTGCGTTTGAGGGGGCCTGGGCTAATACTACTTGGGGGCCTGCCTAATTAATCAACTAATTGCCATTTTGCCAAAAAACTGTTTTCAATAATGATGTAGGTACACAATATATAAAAAAAGAGGACAATACAATATTTTATTTGTTTAATATGACAGACACACAAACACAACTGACACACACAAACATTTAACTTTTCATTAAAATAGACAAAACAACATTAATACTAATTGTAATAATATCTTAATTAGTAGCTTAATTAAGCAAGTAGTAATATTATTTATAAAGCTAGTCAATATAAGTGAAATTTAAACAAACATTCATTACAAGTTACCTATTGACTAGGCACTAGCCTCGGTAGGAACTCAACCGCTATACATAGATGTTATTTTTTTTAATAAAATTTAAAAAAAAAAGGAATTGCAAAAGAATTTGTCGCTAGCGGTCCGCCCCATCCACCGAAAAATTGATACACGAAGCTAGTTCGCTGGGAATGACTGCGTTTGCGAGAAAATACACTGAAAACAAGCGGCAGGGAGTCCCCCGGAATAGATGCGAGAATTTGATCTCAGGGTTGCCAACCTTATAATAGGATTTTTGAAAATTTGAGATTTTGTTTTTTAATTCTCAATATTGTCCATTATTTTCAAGGGAGACTGGGGCCCTTTATATCCACGGGGCCCTGGGTTGCAGCCCAAAAAGACCTTATATAGATCCGCCCCTGAATAGGGGTGGCGTTTTGGCGGGTGAGGTTTAGGGGGGAGGCTTTAGGTGGAAGAGAGTATTGTTTGTCGGTGGGGGGAGGTTAGGGGGGAAAGGAGGGCGTCACCGGGGGAGGCGTTGGGGGTGGGGAGGGAAGGTTGAGGGGAAGAGTGGGTTTTAAGGGAGTGTTTTAACTGTGGGGTTGGGGTGGGAGTTGGGGGAGGTTCGGGCGGGTTAGGGGTAGTTGGAGAGTATCTGCTTGCCGGGAAGGTATTGGGGTGACACAACCGATACTGTTAATATAATGTTAGGACGCATCCCAATAGAAACAGGCCTAATTTTAGATTCGAAAGACTTGTGCAAGTTGTGTAATGCTCAAAGAGCAGCTATAGAAGTGTTTGCACTTTTTTCGATTTTTGCTCAATATTTCCTAAGGTATAAGTTCTTCAGAAAAAGGTTTTTTTTATGTTTTAAGTACATTCAATTTGCTACAATTTAGGTCTAAAACGACAACCGTATATCCAGAAGTTTCGGATATCTGAGGATGTTAACACAGCGGGCGTACCCGTCACTCCAGAGAGTGTTAACGGCATCAGGTCGTTTTGTTGCCCATGGAGTGAGCATGTCCTATATCGTGTACTCACCCAATTAACACCATCCTATCTCCTGGAGCTTGTTGAACCACTAAGTTCCCACGGTCTCGTACTTCGGTCAGCCTCTGACAGTTTATTAAAAATTCCGAGTCATAATAGTGATTTCTATTCCTATTCTTTCTGTGTCCATGGTGCAAGACTCTGGAACGATCTCCCAGCAAATATACGAAACTCGCCTTCTTTACCATCGTTCAAGACTCACCTTAAGGATTACTACCTTTCTAAGAAGTAACCAGTCCTTCCCTTTCTCTCCTGTTCCTCTCCCAATTTCCTCTCCTCGGGCACTATTAGTCTTAAATTCTTCCACTTGTCTGTATGTTATGTAATAATCTTTATTTTCACTATGCGCGCATGTACCACTATGTTTAGGTTAGCTGTAAGACATTGCCATGTGGCAATAAGCTCGCCTTTTTTGTATACTTTTTTAAGTGCAAATAAAGAGTTTATTATTATTATTATTATTATTATTAGCATGAAAGACTTAGCAGACAACACAATCCACTGTCTAACTACGCCAAGAAGCCCGTAAGAGTCCAACGCCTTGCCGCGAAATCTCGTGTCATTTAAGAGCCGCAACAGGCTTTTGGCGCCAGATTGTTTTACCTCCTCAGTTTGGAGGTAATGACCACCCAAGTGTGGTGTATCTTTTACGCATCTTCGGGCCACACTCGCACATAAGGTGAAGGGAAGTTTCCTCTGCCTCTTGATGGAACCTGCACATTTTCATGTTGTACATGTACTTAAGGTTGTACATGTACTGTGTGGTATACTGTGCCTTTACTCTATCTATGGCTAAGCTATTTTCAATATAAGGAAATTGACCCGATCTACATACCTGAGAGCGTATTATTATGATTTGCCAAATATTCCATTCCCTCTTTCCGATAGGACGCCCGGACGTTGATCCAGTTTCACGAGATTACCTACCTTTTTATTAAATTTGCCACCCCTCCAAATATTTGCAGCTATTGCAGGAATTCTCTATTGCCGGAAACAAGTAGGAGTTATTTATTATTAGGTAAAATTAGGATGTTTTAGAATATCGGTAGATACCATGGTACAACCATTGGACCATTGATTATATAGGGATTGATAGATACATAGATTGCTCAATTCCATAGTACTCGTTGGTAAATCCTCCGTAGCTAGCAATGATAGCATTGTCCGGCGAAACAAATACCAATTTATTTAGCCAACTATAATCACATTGATAATGAATAGTTTTTAAAAAGGACTGACACACTATAAACACCTATTTTTTAACCAATGATAACAAATAATAACATTTATTTATTAGTACTTTCTATCGCCTTTTTTTATATAATACCTACTATATGACCCGGTGAACTTCGTACCACCTAAATTTGATTTGATTGTAACTCTTCATAAGCGTTTCTTGATCGTAATCAACCTTCCAAATCCAATTCATTGAAATCTATAATATGGCCGAATCATGTATGTAGGTACGGTTTGAGTTTTTCGACTTTTTCGGCTTTTTCGACTTTTTCGACTTGTCCGATGTTTTGGCATTTTTCGACTTTTCGGACTTTTTTGACTTTTTCGACTTTTTCGACTTTTTTGACTTTTTCGACTCTTGACTTTTTCGACTTTTTGAAATTTTACACAATCGCACGGAATGAATAACAGTTATGAATGGCGCAGCAATAGGATCGCCGCGAACGCCATCTATTGAAAGTGGCCAATTTCCCAAAATTACCAATTTCGATTTTTTCGATTTTCAGTTGTTTCTTTTAATTTTTCCTAAATAGTTTTTGTAAACCACCCCTGAATCAAGGCAAACAAAACAAAAAAAAATAATAATTCAAATCGGTCGAGTCATTTTCGAGATCTTGCGAGACTAACGCACGGCGATTCATTTTTATATATAAGAATATGTTTTGGCAACCTTTCTACGCCGGCGACATGCAGGTAGCGCTGGCAGCATTAACCTACGATTAACCTACGATTGCTTCATACATTGCTAACTGGTCCTAAATACGGAATTTACGCGACGCATTATTACATCTGGCTCATGAATTTGCGAGAGAGTAGACACACCTATTCCTCGCAACGTTGCGTGGGATAAGTGTGTCTGATTTCATGTAAAATCAAGGGCTAGATGTCATAATACGTGGCGTACGTAGGACCAGTGTGGCCCTGCCCTTACTATATAACGAAAGTTCTGACAATGAACATATTCTCATTTCAGAGACGTATCTGCCTACATTAAATAAGTGTCAAATATGTCGCAATTGTAAACAGTTAGAGAACGCTACCAGATTAGAGCTGAACCGTTTTTATTATATATTTGTTGGGCCGACCAACTAAATACTCTTAATTCTTAGTTCTATTTTCTTGCTAATTCATCGAATCCCTCCGATAACTAATAGCTATCGTTGTTGTTGCAGCCGGTATCGGCGAACAGCGTTCTGTTGCTGCACCTGGGCGCTGTGGGCGCGCTGCTGTCAGGCGCGGCGCTGTCGGGCGCGGCGGACGGCGCGCTGGGCGCGCTGGGCGCGCCGGGAGCGACGGCGGCAGCGGCGGCGCCGTCCGTCGCGGGCGGCGCCGCGTGCGTCGCTCGCGCCTTCCTCCTCGTGCTGCTGCACCCCGTGCAGCTGTGGACGGTGTGCGCGCTGCACGCCGACCGCTGCGCCGCTATCGCAGCGCCGCTCCACTACGCGGCCATGGTCAATCCCAAGAAGGTCAGTACTTCTCGATTAATCTCAATTTATTAGGCAGGCATTGCCTCACTATGTCTACTATAGAGAAATTCGGTGAGCAAAATTAATTTCCATTTAAATTATTTTATTTATTTTATAAGGAGTAGTTGTTGCTACCGAAAAGTTCAAAAATGTCGAGCCCGTCGTTTAGTTGCTCACCGCTATTAGTGACGCTGCGTCGTATTTAGTATTTTTATGGAATGTGTTTGTTTATTAAATTAATCGTGTTATGAACTATACAATACTAGGTTTCAATAGGTATATAAAAATCGGTTGTGTCACCCCAAGACTTTCCCGGCAAGCAGCAACGCCCCTCGCTCGCTAAACCCCCTAAACACCCCCAAATCCCACCCCCACTCCCCTCTCAAACCTCTCGACCCTCATCCCCAGCAACCCCCTGCTCCCTCTGCCGTTCCCCTCCCTTATCAACCCTAACCTCCCCCTCACTCTCATCCCCTCTCCCCCTCTCCACTTACCATTCCACTTTCCCCCTTCACCTCCCTTTCCTTCCCCCTACTCCTTAACCCCCCCGCAACCCCCCCTATTCAAACCCCCTCAACCCTCCCTAACCCCCCTACCCCTTCCCCTCCTACCAAGTCCACCTACCCCCTCTCCCCCTCTCTCCTACCACCACTTCTTCCCCCTAACCCCCTCTCCCTCCTTTCCATTCCCCACTTCTTCCCTTTAACCCTCCCTCTCCCCCTTATCCTTCCACCCTCCTTCACCCCCTCCCTCCCCCCTCCTCCCTCCTCCCCTTACTCACCCTCCTATCCCTTCCCCAAACTCCCCCTAAACCCCTCCACCCCTTCCTTCAACCCTCCCCCCCACCCCTTCATTAAAACCCCCTTACCCCGACTCCCATCCGTCAACCTTCCTTTCTTAAACCCTCTCCCTCAACCCCCTAACGCTACCCCCCGCAACGCCCCCCTTCCACCCTAACACCCCCTAACTCCTAAAACCTCCCCCCAACAGCTCCCCCCCCTCCCACCAAACCCTTTTTGCATTCTAAGTACTTGGGTATCTCTTAAAGCAATCTAGATAAGGCTGGATAAGAACCCACAAAAGAAAAAAAAATATCGTTAGAAAAATAATATTTTTGTCCGTAACTATACATCCTGAGTACTTGGGTATCTTTTAGAACACTCTAAAAATGCGGGAGAGGAACTTACGGAAGAAGAACATACGAAGAAGAAGAATATTTTAGTCCGAAACTATGCATCCTGAGTGAGTACTTACTCAGGATGCATAGTTTCGGACTAACCAAGTGGTATGTCGTCGATATACCAAGTGGTATATCGTCTTCAAAGGTAAAGCAGTTTAGATAAGTCGGGATAGGAACTCAAGGATGAAGAAGAACATCGGAAAAAGATAAACATCTTCGTCCGAAACGTAAAATGAATTGTGCGATACCTTCGGAAAAATATCCACCATTCAAATGTACCTACCATTCGAGCGTGACATGTTTGTGTAGTATTTCCGTAGTATTAAAATGGTATTTTCCCAAAAAGGAAGTAGTTTGTTTTCCATGTTGATGATGAATGTAATGCGTAAAGTTTTAAACATAATGGTATTATGATAGCTGACATTCTAATTTTCATATAATTTATTATACATCTATTCATTTTTTTTAAAAATACGAAGGCATATTGCTGGATTGACAATAAAATATATTTTTTTTGATTATTCTACATAGAATTTGCATTTCTATTTTAATATATTATTCTCCCTGACTTTTAAATAACATTAGTATATTTTGATTATTTGTATGTAGGTCATATTGAATATAATATTACAGCCATGACAACTATCACGATAGTTATGTTTTTAATAATTAAATTTATATCATTTAATTTTGTGACGCATCCAAGTGTAGGAATGCCTATCTACTGGAGTAGTTGATTGTATTGTATTGTATTGTATTGTATTATGCGATACTTCAACTTAAAATATCTGAATACTTAACCACAGCAAAATTATCATTTCATTTTATCAAAGGAGGCAAATGAAATTTCCTGGTTTCCGTGGTTTATTTCATTCCATGATTTTACTTCTTTTGTGACGGAAAATTCGCGATTTCTCTCTGCCCGTCTCGCAACCAGAATGTTGATTTTATCCGAGGAGGGTAGAAATGATTCTACCGTAATACAATATATTTGCGCAGGTTAGTATATGTGAGAAATCTTATGCAATAACCGTTAAACCCACACGGTCTAAAAAATTGTTAAACGCATGCAGGTGATCCCAGACACCAAACTTTACTACAACAGGTGAAATATACTTTTTCGTAACCTAGGAAAAGTGTTTTTTTAAATTCAACTTTCGGATATTCACATTTTTTCTCAGTAACAAAGGCCTAAACCAAAAAAAAGTTGCAGATGGCTTTTTTAACTTTGACAACTCCGTTTTTATGCAGAAAAACCTCCTGAACATGCACAATCTCTAAAAATCCAAAAACATATTTTTCAGAATCACCCATACGAAGGTGCAGAATCACCCCTACGAATGCGACACTTATTTACTCAGTCATATTGCAAAAGTTTGTATAAATTCAAAATACTATTTAATTTAATTTTAGCAATTGACAAACAATAGTACAATTGAAAACATTAAATAAAAAAGTATGTCTCTATATTACTCTTAATCCACGTAAAGAAATTATACTTAATTATTATATGATGTTTACTGTCCGATGTCGCCCAACTAATCAAAGCGTATGCTTGGGCGGACATTCTACAAACAACGAGTTACATTATTTGAATCGCTTATTTGAGAAACCCGCTTTTTTGGCAAAATCACTTTTTTACGGGAATCTGTTCTACGAAGGTAAATACACATTTCAGAGAGAAACCACGCAAGTCACGTGACTGGAAAGAAAGTTATAGGCGATGTTTCGAGCGAAACATCCAAATTTAAATGTAAAATATTCCTTTTACATAAAGGTTTTCAAGGAACAATATTCTCTTCGATTTGGACGGCCCCAGGTGGATAGCTGCTGTACTTGTGAGGAGTTGGAGGTAAAAATAAAGAGCAAATTCCTTAATGACACAGCTAAACGTGTGGCGGTAGCTGAAAAAATGGTTCACTTGAGACGAGCAAGCAAATTTTTTGCAAAAATGAAATCGGTTACGCGGCTAGTTCGAGATGATGAATCTAAAAAAAATTAAGGTATTTGCATCGATTATATGCAGAATATTGGCCTTCCCCTTATACCAGTCCAAGAAACGTTTTATTTAAGGCAATTAACTGTGAGCGTATGCTGCATCCATAACCTCAAGAATAACAGTGCAACTTTTATAGTATACCATGAAGGCGTAGGAGGAAAAGGGCCTAATAAAGTCAGCTCATTTTTGTATCAGTATTTAAAGGAAAATATGGGAAATGTTGAAAACTTGCATGTTTTCAGTGACGGCTGGGTTGGGCAGAATAAAAACCACACAGTTGTCAGAGTTCTGTCAGCATTTGTGTCCCTAGGTATGTTCAAGAATATTGAGCAATATTTTCCAGTTCGAGGTCACTCATTCTTACCTTGTGACCGTGACTTCGCCGTCGTGAAGAAGAAGATTAGACGATCTGACCGTATTTACAGGGTAAAGGAGGTTGCAGAATTGATTTTAAAGTCAACAGCGAAAAATCAATACGGTGTTATGTTGCCTACATCTGACGACATTACTGACTTCAAAACATGGTGGCCTAGGTTTTACAAAAAAATATGCTCTCCGTTGACACACTAGGTAGGCAAGTATCTAAAGACCAAAAAGTACAATTCAAGATTAGCCAATATTGCTATTTTCACCATTCCCACGAAAGGGATAGAGTAGTGGTGCTAAAGGACTATATTGACGGTCTGGTTCACCATGCTTATGAACTTAGGAACTCCAATGGCGGACAAACTAGTTTTACCAAGTAATACAGCTAAAATTCCCATAAACAAAAAAAAATGGAAGACTTGATAAAACTAAGAAATTACTTGCCTGAAGAAAAAAAAATCCAGAAATTTTACAAAATAATATACAAGTGGCCGGTAACGGACCGGGAAATAAAAGAGACGATAAGGTAAAAGGTATACTTGAAAATTGTAATTATTTGAATATGTTATAATTTTCTAAAATAGTAAGTTCTATATGTTTGTCATGTATGTAATAGTGTTTAATAAATAATTATAAATAATGCAAACCTGTTTTATATTCATTTATTTGAGAAACCCCATGAGTCAACGACCTTTATGATTTTTTTTTACATAGAAAATGTAAGTCAAAGTTAATTTATCCATGGTAAGAAAGTCAATAGTACTCCAAACAATCAAACTGCATATTAAAATCAATTATGGTAGTGTATTTTTTTTTCACCAAGAAGTTTTTTTCGTCTCCTGTAAAGTTGGGCTCTGTTGACTCATGGGGTTTCTCAAATAAGCGATTCATTTAGTGTGTTAATACGTTAAAAAAATCTACAAAGTTAAAAGCAGTTTTATTTAATACATACGTAAAATTTAATAAAGAGAAAATTTCAGCAATCAGCAAGAATCACATTTTATTTTAATAATTACAAAAAAAATATGACTTTAAAGTAGTTATACTTATAAAATAGTAATAAAAAAATAAGCGCAATATCAAAAATTCATAATGGAGAATAATTATTTAAAAATATTAATTTTTAAAATTAAAGAATATAAAGAAGAATAATTTTTAATTAAAAAGGGGAGGAACAATAACTTAAAGTTATTGTTAAGAAACAGAAATAAGATAAAAAGATTATAAGCTAAAAAAACAAAATCACAAATAAATAAGTTTAATTATAGAAATTAGAACAATTACAGTAATAAAAAAATATTATATTTATTTAATAATCATAATCAAATAATAATATTAATAATAATATTAGTATAAAAATTATATGCAGTTATAAAAAATAGCAATATGTACTACGCTGACCCATGATCTGTTTAGGTGTAATACGATATTTACAGAACGACTAACTGAATATGTTGACCTGCCTTTTTAGGGTCCACGTTAGCGGACGCCATTTAGGCATCGATATATAAGGCCTAGATATGCTCCCAGGCCCCAGGTACAAATAAGTTGGGTCATATCCGTTGCACGTAAAAACATATGAGCAATACATTGAACAGTATGCAATAGAATAGCACGGCATTCGTCGCGGGATCGCTCACACCGGCAAGTACAGGCGGGACTACTACTATTGGCGGCGATCTGTATTGGTATTGAAGTGCCCATTTTCGCACGCAAAATGCCTATCTAGGTCATTATATATCGATGCATGTAGACAGGTTTTTTCTCGATGACATGGACGAAATCGACCCCTATGGGTTATACAGCCCCGGATCTATGATTTTTCAGGGCTGGGGCAAAAACTTGACATATGCGCCCCTTCCTCCCAGTATTTATTGCTGCGTACAGACTTAAGTACGCAATGTAACATGAAATGAAAGAATTTACCGTCCACATTAATGCAATGTATCATGCAATGTAACACACTTTGTAACAAATTCTCATACCGTATTCTCATTCTCATACCAAATTCTCAGTACCGTATTTTGCGATTTATCAAAAGCGTTCGATATGGTAGACCATCAAACACTGCTAACTAAACTCGACAGATATGGAATCCGAGGAAATAGCTTAAAATGGTTCAGCAGCTATCTCTCAAAAAGAAAACAAGTTGTACAATTAGACGACTGCACATGTGGCGTATTGAAGAGAACCATTTCAGATGAGTGTGAAACGAAGAGCGGTGTTCCTCAGGGAAGCATCCTGGGACCGACCCTTTTCATTCTATATATTAATGATCTCCCATCTATAGTAGCTCACTCAAATATAACTTTGTATGCAGATGACACTAGCATAAGCTTTGCTACCAAAATAGAGAATGTAGTGAAAACGTTAAACCATGAAATGGCTCTGTTGAATAAAGTAAAGTAAAGTAAAAGGTATTTATTTCCAATACAACCATACAATTGTGTAGGAATGACAGTAATTAATCTTAAATTAGTTACTCAATTTAGACAAGAGATGATATACAATATATAGTTTTAAACTTACCAATTTACGAAAACATAGACTATATGATAACAGTTTACAACAAAACAATTAACGGTAAATAATATGTATTAGATTAAATGGATAGATACGATGCTATGTATTTTCAAAATATTTTAAGAAGTCGTTATGGGCATACATGTTGATTTTAAGCAGATAGACTCGGATGGATCTCTTGAAAATATCGATGTTTTTAATTTCTTTTAATCTTTCGGGCAATTTATTGAAAAGTTTGAGGCCTAAGTATCGACTAGTCGCCTGGAACTTGGCAGTACGTGCTACGAACGGTTGGAGATACAGGGTTTTATTCCTGGTGTCATGCCGATGTACTTCCTCGTGGGATATGGCCGAGCTCTTATTGCAATAGAATTCGCAAAGAGCTTCTTGAGCAAAAATCGCATATACGGTCAATATCCCTAGTTTTTGGAAGTGTTCACGACATGACTGCCGTGGACCAATACCTACTATCGCACGTATGGCTCTTTTCTGGAGAGTGAATACACTGTTGATGTGTGCTGCATTACCCCATAATAGCTGGTTCGAGAAAAATAATCTGTCTCTTAACACATCCAAGACAGTATCCATCTTCCTATCTTGTAGAAAAAATAAGGTTATAAACAGTCAAAATTTAATTATCGGTTCAAACACAGTAGCCAATATTAAAAGCCATAAATTTCTGGGTTTAGTTTTAGATGAAAATTTAAGGTGGAATGCTCACGGAGAGGAATTAAGCGACAGACTATCCAGCGCCTGTTTCTTACTAAGGCAAATAAGGAAACTGATCAGTGTTAAACACACCAAAATAATATACTTTGCCTATTTCGAGTCAATTCTTCGTTACGGGATTCCCTTCAGGACACAGTGTACAGTAGTTTTAAGGCAACATATTTTCTCTCTCCAAAAACGAGCCATA
The DNA here is from genome assembly GCA_944548615.1 of Micropterix aruncella. NCBI lineage: Eukaryota > Metazoa > Arthropoda > Insecta > Lepidoptera > Micropterigidae > Micropterix > Micropterix aruncella. The sequence goes on from OX155958.1 coordinate 4,398,581, forward strand.
AGAATATTGAGAAACCTTAAACATAATGAATCATGTCGTGGTCACTTCAAAAATCTCAGTATTCTAACGCTACCATCACTATACATATTTGAATGCATAAAATTAATATTAAAAAACATAGGAAAAATAAAGACCGAAAAAGAAATTCACTCGCATTTCACCAGATGTAGGCACAATTTAGCATTACCCCGTCCATCTCTGGAATTATTCAAAAGGGATCCAAATTACGTTGGAATGGCGTGTTACAATAAACTGCCTGAGAATATCAAAAGTATATGTAGAAACGGAAATATCACCCAATTTAAATCGAAATTAAAAGGCTACCTTATTGCGAGAGAATTATATAATATTAACGAATTATAAATAGATTACTAACAATTTCCATCTCGATTTTTTAAAATTTAATTTGACATTTGTACCATTTTATTGATTATTATATTATTACTATTATTTTTAATTGTCTCTCATAATCAATTATAATTCTTACTTACAGGACCATTTAATTTTAATATTATAATTTCATGACTATCTGTAGTTATAAATATCTAATATAACTCAATTATGTGGTGAGTCTCTAATGAAATATTTAGTATACATTTTAAAGTTATTTTAACATTAAGCGGCTATATAAAATGTCTAAACAACTATGTAAAGTTTTTTGAAGACAATAAATGCGATTTGATTTGATTTGATTCATAGTCTTGACGCCTTTTTCGGTTTTTCGAACGACAGGTTGTGTTGAGACGCGCGCAAACACGAACTAAACCAGATATGGATACAGCTACGGACGAATCGTGGAGTGAAAAAAAAGCCATACAATTAATCAAAGCGTACAGAACACGAGCAATTTTATGGAATATACAAAATTGGTCGTCACACTCCATTTTCTTCGCGTGTTCTCAGCAGACTAGCGCTACGTTCACGCTCACGCCTGAAAAAGATGCGAGTAGGTACATGTTCGGTTCGTGCGCACGTTGCGTCCACACTGATGAAATGCTTCTTGCATTACCTTTCGTCTGTCTGGACGCAGCATAAGATTAATGATTTTAGAAAACTCACAAAACAAATATTTTAGGTCTTTTGTAAATGGGGAATAAAAACTCTCAAATAAATAAGTACTCCATATTACCTTTTGCTTATGTGTGACATACATTATATGTGTATAGAATACATGCAACCAGTGTAGATAACCCTCAAGCCTGACTGAACACACACACCTATAATTCTTAGGTCTCAGCAGAATTTATTATCTAATCTTGATACAGCTTTACACGTCGAGCTTTGTATTCCGCGAAAGAATCTATTACCACATCAACTAATAATTATACTGACACATTTGAAAGAGTAGTTGTTAACAAAGAAAATCAATGCGAATTAGTCGTACACGTAATCAGCCGCATAAATACCGACCGTCGCGTCGCTTGAAGTTCAGCCGTTCGTGCTTATTCGGCTCCGCTCGTATTTCTCCGTCCCATTCTGTCTGTAGCGAGGATTTTTTCTCGACGCGAGGGAAATTCCCCTGACAGAGACATCACACACACACTGCGCACGCGTTCAGAAATTAACTTAGGAAGCTTTCTAAAATCCAATGAACAATCGATAGTACGACGCGTTCTGGATTCTCAGCGCTTTAGTGAAAGAAGTTTTTTTCAAATACATGAATTTAGCGCCCTCTTAAATTACCGCCCGGGACAGGTACTCCGGTTTACCCCTCCACCCCACTCCCCCTTCTCTCCCCCACCCCCCCCCCCCCCCTTCTCCCCCCACCCGAATCAATGCTATATTTTTTATTCGTTCGCGATAGATTCGGTACACATGCAGAATCACCGTTACGTAAAGGAGAGGCGGTCGGGCGTATCCTAATGGTTAAGTCTTGACGGAGATATTCTGTCAAAACTGGTAGTCAGGGGGCGAGGCTGCCCGCCAGTTAGGTCACCTACCCTGTGCCCCGCCGTAAGGCGTTGGCCTCTGGCGGACATGTTGGCTATGCTGGCCGGTAGATTTGTACTCGTCCCAAAGTCTTCTACGCTCACTCCGTGCACGGGAAATTTGGTTGACGGGTTCACATGTTATAGTCGAAAGCTCCAAACTGGGATGACGGGTTTGCCCGATCTAGGTCACTCATTCATAATGCTCTTATTGTTTATTTGTTTGCAGGTCATGTGTGCTCTGGCAGGCAGTTGGGCGGTGTCAGTGGCTCTGTCCGCGCCGGTGCTGCTCTCCAGGCCTGCCCTGCTGCGTCCAGCACTGACCTTGGCTGGCTGTGCCCCCGACTGTGCGGCAGACAACGCTGCACTAGCCTACTGCGTAGCATACACAGCCATCACTCTGCTGATTCCGGCTGCTCTCATCTTTGTTTGCAATTTGAAGGTTATTACAATTGGTTATTTTTTATATTGCTTGCAAGAAAAAAACGTACTTGCTAGACCTAGCTCCGATAGAGTTATTTTTTTCAGTATTTAGATAGCTTTTTACAAGGGAACAAAATCAACTTTGAAGAGTTGGTGAAAATCGCCTTCAAAGCATTTATTGGTTCCTGTCCACGTGAGTTCTACAGCAGAGGAATTAAGCAACTCCCATTAAAATGAGAAATCTGCATTAATAATAGAGGTCATTATTTCTATTAATCATATAATATATAAATATATATTCAATTCAATTCAATTCAATTCTTTATTGAGAAATCACACAGTATTACAGTAATATTATTTTTTTAAATGTATACAGATTTACAACAAATAAAACCGGTTACGGATTTCAATAAAATTACATAAATTAAGTTTTTTTTAACTACTTAATAAAACTAACGTACCTTCAATTTAAGTTTTTTCAATTTTAGAAGTACATAAGAGTCGAGTATGCAGGGTGTGTGTATGTGTTTGTGGGAGTGTGTTGAGCGTGTAAGTGTGGAGTGTGAGCGGGTATGATATTAGTAATGGCGTATATAAAATATAATAATAATAATAATAATAATCAATAAAAATAGCTAAAAACCAAGTCAGCTTATTGTATCGGTTAGGGTTTGATTTACGGAGTATTTGTAAGTGATTATGGAATTATTAAACATATCAATACCATTTAAATGGGCATTATAAAGCTCACAACAGCGTGTGAGTACTCCATTCCTTGATGCATTAGTTTTAAAGCGCGGCAATCGAAACAGGTCAAATTGGCGTTTGGTCCTCATTGGGGCGTTAATATTGATCGCTCCCACCAGGTCAGAGCAATCGAATATACCGTTCATTATTTTATAGAGGCACAGAGCATCATTCAAGTTGCGCCGATAACATAGCGAATTTATTTTAAATAGTAAGGCCTCCTCATTAGTAGTATTACAATAACTTTTCGTCTTGAAATTTAAGTATCGAACGAACTTATTTTGGATATTTTGCAGTCTGTTAATGTGGACCTGATAATAGGGAGACCATATTGGAGAAGCAAACTCAAGGTGAGATCGAACAAACGCATTGTATAATACCTTCAATATTAATGGATCGGTGAATGGTTTCGATATATATTCATACAAAGTTTTCGTTTCATACAAAGTTTCATACTTAAATTTCCTTTATTTATACAGCAACTTCATAGGATAGGACCTAATTATTATTCAAAAAATAAGAGGAAATAGAAAAAAGTTTTAAAAAAAATAAAAAGTAACCCTTCGCCTTCTTAAATTAATAAATATCAAAAATATTTTATCTAAATATTTGTCATAAATTATATAATTTTATTAATTCTTAGAAAAAATAAAGTACATACATAGATAGAAAATACACATATGTATATAGATACACATTTCTAATAATTCTCCTCATACTACACGTATAATTGGTAAAAGTTAATTCTTCATACGCAGGTATCCAATTTCTATCAGCCATCTGTTTATTTGAAATTTAAGCCTATCCATATAGTCGGCACAGTATACCCAGACGGTAGCTTCTCTTAGAACAATATTGAAATCAAAGCGAATGCGTCACGAGTCGTAAGGGCTCGGATATGGTCGCCAAATGTTCCACTACTCTGCTTACGCAGATATCCGAACGCTCTAAAAGAACGGCAGCCTTTACCTGCTCGTAATGTTAACCGTTCGCGGTCATCGGGACGTGCCCCTCTGCCCACATTCCTCGCACCCTCTTCCCGCATTGCCCTGTAGCTCGAGAGTAAAGCTACTGGTTGGTATACTGGCTGTAGTCGGGGAGGTATTGAATATTTTTAGGACTTATTTTCCCAGTTTGTAAAGTAATTAAATCTGGTTTATTATGGATGCTAATCAAGAAATTCCGAGGAGTCTGCCGAGGATTATGCGATGAGTGGGTGCTTTCGATCTGCACTTATTTTCCCAGTTATAAATATTTTCCATTCACTAGAGTCGATTATTAAATGCCCAAAACAGCAACCTGGCTTATTTACAATTGAACGAAGCTAGTCTGGCAGGAACATTTCTACAATTACAAAAATGGAAAAAATCGATGTGATTTACGGATAATTAGGCCTAATTTTTTCAGGCTTAAATCTTACAATACAAATTGATATTCTCACAGAATATCATTTGAAAGTAGTCTGGCTACTTTAAAAAGTCGCGGAATGTGTCTCGCGGGATTTAGAAATTCGACCAAAATACAAACTCTTTGTTCACATTGTCACAATATTGGACTTTTTGTACAGGATAATCGATCATATAATACCATAAACAAACACATCTGGCTAATGTTCATTACTAAAGCCTCCCCAGACTCTACTGAAGAGTATGGCAGTGCGCAGTATTTTATGCGCGTAATTCTTTTAACATACGCGGGTCAGCAACATTTAATGCGTTGCACTCTGACGAGAATTAAATTACTAGTTTTAAAAAAAACACTAAAAACACGCTTTTGGGCTATGATACGATATTCACATACACACTTCATTACTAAAGCCTCCCCAGACTCTACTGAAGAGTATGGCAGTGCGCAGTATTTTATGCGCGTAATTCTTTTAACATAGGTACGCGGGTCAGCAACATTTAATGCGTTGCACTCTGTCGAGAATTAAATAACTAGTTTAAAAAAAAACACTAAAAACACGCTTTTGGGCTATGATACGATATTCCATCATGGAATGCCAGTGCCTATCTTCCGGCTTCATCATCAGACCTTGAAACCTAATCGTGGTCAAAGTTCATTCCAAGACTTTTCTAACAAGTCCATACACAGCTATGATACGATGTTCCATCATGAAGTTTCAGTTCATATCTTCCGACTCCATCATCAGATCAGTTCGACAGTACCATATTATTGTATTGTCATCAGAACTACATATAGCTGCCAATTTTCATGACGCTACGATCCTTGGAAGATGGTTAAATTAGTTACCTTAGATTCCATTACATAGTTAGTTACATACAGGTCGACCTAATAAAAGTGTTAAAAATGTAAAATTCCAGATTTCATCATATCTCCACGTTTTGAGATCCCGAGAATAAAAAAGTGATTTATGTGTGTTTCTGTGTATGTCTGTGTGTGTGTGTGTGTGTCCTTGTGTCTGTACCCCCCTGTATCTCAGAGATCACTCGAGTAAGTATAACCAAATTATGTACAAAAAAGATCACCCTGATGTCAAGATTTGAAAAACTGATATATCCGCTGATATGAGAGATATTCGCGATTAAAAAAAAAATAATAGAGGACTATCTTCTATGGGGTACTGCGGCTATTAGACAGATCAATTTGGGTGTATCTGCTTAAAAGCAACACTTTATAATACTTTGATAACATCGTATTTACCAAGTAATTTAATGTACTTATTTTTTATTGTCAAATGTTATATTTGTATACGATTGCCCAAAAAAATGAGTGTAATGAGTTCAGGATTCATCTATGTATGTTTTCTGTTTCTTTATTATACTATAACTTCTAAACGCTTGGACCGATTTAGAAGTGTGTGGTATTATTAGAACCGTTATTCCCCCCAATTGTCGTAAAGTACCTTAACCCCTCAAATGAATGGCGATTAGCTCGGGTTGCCTACGGCAAAATGTATATAAATTTATATTTACATTTACATTTACATAGAGCGGGGTTTACTATAGAGCTATAGCATTACTATAGAGCGGATTACTATAAAGCGGCGCACATTTACATTTATATTTACATTTATATAAATTTATATACATTTTGTATACATTTTGCCAAGGCATCCCTTAAGGGACGCCTCACATTGAGGGGTTAACTGTCAACATATCAAGTAAGTAGATGACTAAATATCCAAATGTCAAAATATTGACATAAATATATCGTGTTTAGTGTCAAATGAAAGGTCTGATTGAAAACGTACCGGAAATATACATCTATCTATATGGATAACATACATATGCTACAATATTTCATAGAAAACCTTCATAAAAATAATTATGTATACAATACTTCACTTTCTGTATCTTTTTTATGTTAATTAGAATAATTTTGGAGTAATTCTTGTGAAGTTGTAATGAAAATAAATAAATAAATCAATATTCAAAATTCAAATTAACATATGGTAGTTATTCTTGTGTTTCTTGAGTTCTAGTGTATATTATACACTGTACTTCAAGAAAAAATGTTTTAGAACGGAATTCTAGAATATTGTACGCATTCTGAATTGAACATACGAGCACACTACCCATTTAGGTTTTACCTGGATATAGACAGGTTTTACTTGGATTGAACCCACTTAACCTGACCTGGTCAAACTTTCTGACGATGATGATGACCTACCTATATGAAAAAATCTATGCGGCCCAAAAACATCGGGAGCTTCACATAAATTCCTTAAAATTTTATGGAAGCCATAAATAAAATATCGTTTCTGTTATGTTTAGAAAAGTCGCTTTTATGATGGCCATAACGCTTCTCTCGAAGTGTTCCAGATGTTTGCTGATTGCGGAATAGTCGGATTGAAATTAATATTATTCTTAAAATAAGATTTGTGACAGGATCTCGTTCCGTCACACGTACCCGCCATACATGGAGGAACTAGTTTACTGGTTGGACACTTTCCAGCTGTCATCTGCAACGTGCGAACCGACACCCCAGGCTGGTATAACGATATAGATAATTCTGTGATTACACAGAGACTTAGGGACAACACCGTCCACAGTCTAGCTCCGTCAACGTGCCCGAAAGAGATCGTCACTTCACAGCAAGGCACTAGGAAGTAAACCCACCGTGTCGATTTCACGCCCTTACTAACCAGATTTGGCCGAAATTATCTGTCCCTTAGTCTCATCACGGGTTCGAGGTCACTTGCGCGGCCTCTTCCTGACGTAAGCGGCTATTCAATTTGAATATTTTGGGGACCGAAGGGCCCCTTGCCCACCATGGTCACTCGGATCGATTTAATGGTTGAAGACGAGTTCGAGAGAGAGAAGAGAGATCGATTCAGGTTGACGACTACCCTCCGCTGTCATAGGAAACATACGTCTCCAGATCCTCCCCCCCCCCCCCCTCTCGGTATTTGCAGGCTGGGCATTCAACACCTAGCAAACCGGGTGTTGCACCAACCGCCTAATTCCGCCCGATGTTACCCAGAATCCGCGATCTTCGGATCCCAATCGCCTCCGACTGCAACCCGACTGCAACCCTTACCCGGGAGCTAATGGGCCCTTGCTGAGTTGGCCACGAAGACCCATTCTGTTTCAGGGTCGGTCACACTCACGGGTCAACACCCATCCGATGGCCTCCACGCATGGGGTGCGAGCCTGGGTAGGACACTGGGTCAACCAGTCTCCCCTGGGAACAATCCTCTGGCGCTCCTGGACGTTCTGCGCACCGAGCGGCGCAAGCCAATCGATTGTGCTCTCCGACTAACAATCGGGGGAGTCTGGGAACTGTATTGTTTCCTATAGAGCGGGGGTAGTTGTCTACCTTACGGCGACTGCTCTTGAAATGACCATTGGCCATCCGATCCCGGTTCAGAGTCGGGCAAAGGACGCCTTGGTCCGCGACAGATTCGGTGCACTCCGTTTCACCGCTTCGTAAGGGAGAGGACCGCGCAAGCGACCTCGAACTCGGAACCAATCGAGAGACCGGAGAAATCTGGTCACAATTGGTAGTTAGGGCGCGAGTGCCGCCCGCCAGGTAACATACTGGCTATCTCGCGGTAAAGGCGTTGGCTTCTTGCGGGTTGTGGCGTAGCTAGACGTCGGATTTGTTATGTCCAAAGTCTTCTACGCTCACAGCACGGTCGATAGAACGAAGAATCGTTAAAACGTCCTGCGGTGACGGGTTCGCCCGTTGTGGTTGACATCTCAATATGCAACCCTTACCCGACCCAACCGGGCTGGGTAAGGGGTTTGTGGGGGGGGGGGGGGGGGGAAGAGGGAGTTAGGCGATGTTTTGGGAGGAAAGTAGAGTTTGGAAATGTAGCGCTTAGCCAGCAGGGGGGGAGGGGAGGGGGGGAGGTCCTCAGATTGCAGGGAAAGTCTTGTGGTGCGCAACCGATTTTTATATTTTCTTATTAAAGTTTATTTAGGGGAACAACGCATAAATAATACGAAACTTTAATTAGAATTATAGGGATTATGGCCTTCTAGGTAATAGGCACTTGGATAAGTTTGATTTATGAGCGATATAAATGCACTTTGGGGAATACTCAAATGTTCGAATGATCACTTATCCACGCTTGGTTTCTGATAATTAGTGGAAAATATTATTTCAGATTAGTCTCCAGTCCTAGAAAATGTTCCTTGATAAGAACTGAAGTATGATGCGGCAATGAATGACGTGCCACTCCATTCAATCATTCACGTTTACGGTTACGGGACAGAAGTCGCTTGCGCGGCCTCTACCTGATGTATTACAGCGGTAATTCAATTTGAGTTTATCGCGGACCTGGGCGTCTTTTGCCCGTATTGCCACACGGATTCTTGTGGCCTATAGGTCGTTTCAAGAGTGGCATGACGACAATAGGTCAACATCCACCCCAGCTGCTTAGGAGACAGTATATTGCCATAGTCTCCACACTCCTTCAGTCAGAGTACACAACCGATTGGCTGATGCCGCAGGGTGCGCAAACCGTCCAGTAAAACCGGACGGCCTTCCCCCAGGGGAAAACGATCCACAATCTGTGAGGCCTGGGTCGCAAGAGTCCTACCCGGAGTAGACCCTCGCACGATGAGGCTCCTGAATAGGAGCTGAATCGTGAGTTGGGCCGACACGAAACCACGAACTGGATCTGGTCGGACGATTGGGATCTTATGGCCCAAGCTGCACGAAACTATTCACTACCACATACCCGACCACATCCTAATGTGGCAGTGACATCGTGCAGACTATCATACATAGTTTTTATTTTACATCCACAGATCCTGATGATCGCCCGTTACCACAGGCACAGAATAGCTTCAGCAATATACGAAGTAACCTTATCGGCCCAGGTCACCATCACCCACCAGAGAAACCCCTTCTACGTCCCGGCGCTCCCTCCAGCCCCTCCTAAAGTACGCAGCAGAAGCGCCCTCTCCTCGATCATCCAGCTCCTGGGCTCGCTGGTGCTGCTTTACTTCCCCTACTACGGCGTCCTCGTGTGGAGGTCAGCGGCCGCGCCGCCAAACCTCATCGTGATCATCGCTACCACCCTCCTGTCCTGCGCGCCGCCTATCAACGGCCTCTTGTACGGCGTGAGGAGCAAGCCGCTGCGAAAGTCATTCCAGAACTACTGGCGGAAGAAGATGACCAAGAGCGAGATGTCGCAGGAGATACAGGCGCGCACGCCCAGCACCTGCGGATCGAGGAGACCGTCGCTCACGCCGCTGGGATTCCTCACCAGGCCGAGGAGGATGAGCGATGCCGGTGAATTGAAACCAGGTTTTTAAAAGTGCACTTTTATTTGACCCGCCACTATTTGTCCGTAATCTTTCCGAAGCTAGCCTTCGTGCGCGAAAATTGCGCCGCACCTCTTTTGGTCGAATCTGTAAATCGCCTAACAATATCGTATTTTTACACGACTGCCTAAAAAAAAGGAATATAATGTGTTCAGCGTTCATCTGCGTATGTTTTCCATTTATTTATTCCACCATAACTTCTAAACGCGTGAACCGATTCAGAAGTGTGTAATATGATTAAAATCGTTATATCATCCCGAGTGTCATAGGGTACATTAACTGTCCAAATATCAAGTAAGTAGATATCAAAATGTCCAAATGTTCAAATGTCAATAAATTTACTTCAATATGTTTGTTTGTTTGTTTGTTTATACTCTTTATTGTGAAAATGTCACAATGGGCGAGTTTATTGACATATGACAATCTCTTACAACCAACCCTACTATGTGTGCGTGTAACATGTCTGTAAGTGTGTGTCTTGTTATTGCATTCGATCGACAGAATTGAAAATGCGATTCCGTTAATTAGATCCCAACGGAAAATGGTGACCCAGCCGGGAATCAAACCCAGGACCTTACAATGTAAGATCAGGCGACCTAACCACTATGCCACCGGGCCGTTAAATATATCGTGTTTAGTGTCAAATGAAAGGTCTGATTGAGTACATTTCGGAAATATACATCTATATATATATAGATAAATACATAAGCAAAAATAACTATAAGTACAATAGTTTAGTTACTGTAACGGCAGTCGTGTTTTTATCCGTTTTAATATATTTACTTGTTTATGAAGTCTCTCTTGTTAAATATTAATTAATCTTGCTAGTCATGTATGATATATATTTATATAATACATATGGAGGCCAGCCGAAACGGCTACATGCGAATCTGTCAACCACCTCAACCGATCGGCCTTTTTGGCGCCCCAGTGCAGAATAGATGCACATGGATTTTACTAGTTGCAACTCTCATCGCCGCCTCCTTAAGCACAGGTCCTTAATTATACGTCTATATTCAACCCTGTCTTTCGCTTTGACCCTAATTTTACCCCAGTTTTCCCTACTGACGAACTTCGTCTGCAATGGATCGTCACCAAGTTTACTTCGCGTGTCCTCTCTAGATGCTGTCCTGAAATCCAGTCGGAGACTTGTTAGGTTATGTTTCTGGCCTCTACATGGATTGACTCCTAGTTTATTGTACATCCATAATTATTGTACATCCATTAGTCCATGGGAGCTAATGGGCCCTTGCCCGTGGCCACGAAGACCCATATGTACAGGGTTGGTCACACTCACGGGTCAACACCCATCCTTCGGCCTCCACGCATGAAGTGCGGGCCCGGGTAGGACTCTTGCCTTGGGGCTAGATTCCACTAAGAGTCAATCTTCTGGCGCTCCTGGACGGTCTGCGCGCCGTGCGGAGTAAGCCAATCGATTGTGTATTCTGACTAGCAGTCGGGGGAGTCTGGAAGCAGTACTGTTTCTTATAGAGCGGGGGTGGTTGCTGACCTTACGGCTACTGCTCTTGAAACGACTATCGGCTACCCGATTCCGGGTGAACAGCCGGGCAAAGGACGCCGTAGTCCGCGATAGATTAGGTGTACACCGTTTCACCGCTTCGTAAGGGAGAGGACCGCGCAAGCGACCTCGAACTCGTAACCAGTCGAGAGACCGGAGTAATCTGGTCGCAATTGGAAGTAAGGGCATGAGTGTAAGACCCACGAGATAACCAGGTATGTTACCCGCTTGGTAACATACCTGGTTATCTCGCGGATAAGACGTTGGCCTCTTAGGGGCATGTGGCGGAGCTTGACGGTGGACTGTTTTGTCCAAGTCTTCTGCGTTCACTTCACGGAAGATAGAACGAACAATCGTTAGAACTTCTTGAGGTGGCAGGTTCGCCTGTTGTAGCCTACAGCTCTATATGTACATACATGATTTTCCAGTGCTCGTACTCTTAGTTTCAGACGTTTGATCTGTAAGTTACAGTTGTTATATTTTCGTTTTTATATCCATAGATTACGGTTTGGTCATCATGTATGTGTACTATGCATAAGGAGATTTCCTACCTGAGATTTCTTAGTGTATTATCGAAGTCCCATTGAATTTGTAATTGCACGTTATTTCGTGCTTCTCCTAAGAATATCATGCAAAACTGGAAAAAGTTTTTCCATATTTAGGAATAAGCCATATTTAGCAATATTTTCCTGTTTGTCCATATTTAATAGTCCCTCTTTGTCCATATTTAGGAATAAGTCATATCTGGGTCTATTTCTAAATACGCCGGAGATCTCCATTAGGTTAGTCATAACTAGGCCATAGCGAGTCAGGCCTCCAATATGGAAATACGGGTAATATTCCTTCGATTCAGCTCCATTGTAAGGAAGTGAATGCTTCAATTTGGAGCCCCTCAGAGAATACTTATGTACTCATCTTAGATAAAGATTTTTTAAAGGTTTCTCTACTGGAAACTGTTTGTATATTATCTATTTTTATATACCACCGATTTAATTTTGGAAATGGTCAGGAATTCACTTCACCTGCGGAAGGATACGTTGGCCCCTTGCAACGTGTTGAAACTGCTAAAAGAAGTGGCGAGTAAGCCCACGATCCAAATGAAATTAGTTCTGTATGTATCCGATAACTTTCGAGCGGAGCCCGGATCTACATTTTTTTCGGGTCCGGGTAAAACATTCACATTGGCGCCTCTTCCCTCCAGCATTTAAGATTATTGATTTTAAAAACTCACTAAAAATATATACCGGATAGCATTTTTTGTGACGGGTGGAATAAAACCCTTAAATAAATTTGTTCTCTTGATAAACTATTTGCTAATATATATTCCTTATGTGTGACAAAGAGTCTGAATTGTGCGTTGCATGCAGTGGATTGTCTTGTTTATGTCAACATGTTTTCTAATGTACAATTTAGTATCTTCTTGTTTAATATCTTCTTTATACTTAATATCAGTTCTAAATTCACGTTATTATTATTGTCATTATCAGTGGTAACTTGAAATGGCTCTAAGCTTCCTATTATTGTTCACTAAAAAAATATTGGCTGTAAGTTATCCTTAAGAAAATAAAAAATAAAATAAAAAAAATAAAATAAAATAGGTAATCAAGAGAACAAATTTATTTAAGGGTTTTATTCCACCGGTCACAAAAAATGCTATCCAGTATATATTTTTAGTGAGTTTTTAAAATACTGTACAGTACTGTACACACACCAGACTGTACTGTACACACAGCTCCATTCCTTACGCCCCAGCAAATTTTACTATCTAATCTTGCTACAGCTTTACACGTCTAGATTTCCTTTTCGTAAAAAAAGCCACGTCAACTAATAATTACAGTCACACTTTTAAATGAGTAGTTGTTAACAAGGAAACCAACGGGAATTACTCGCATACCTAATCATCTACATAAATACCGACCGTCGCTTGACGTTCGGCCGTTCGGGTTTATTCGGCTCCGCTCGTGTAGCCCCGTCCCCTTCTATCTACGGGAATGGTTTTTTCTAGATGCGACAGGAATTCCCCTGACAGAGACTTTACACACACCACGCACGCGTTCAAAAATCACTTTAGGATGCGTTCGAAAATCAAATGAACAATCGATAGTATCCCGAGCCCTGGACGCTACGCATTATAATGAAACAAGTTTTTTTCGAACACATGAATTTGTCGCCCCTAGAATACACGATTGAAAAGATGATCACACGATGTGGTATAAAGAAAATAGGATTAAAGCATAATAAAATTATATAAACATTTAAATAACAAATATTGTTTAGTTCGTTTCCTGAATTTTTATAGGTTGTTATAATAATGTACACTTCTAAATACCGTTGTGATTGAATATACAGGGTGAGTTTTTAATTAGTGACAGCTTGTAGTGGGTGAATCAGTACGATGAAGTAAAGCACTTTGGATTTTGGAAAAAAAAATATTCTGTTTTGGTTTTTGTTTATCAAATTCGTAAATCTTATCTATTATAGAAAAGTTTGAGAAGCGTTAAGCGCGCTGCGCCATCTCGCGGTAGGTAAAATATCGCTAAAAAACAATATTAGCGATATTTTAGGTAAACTCGTGCATCGTGCTCATATATAGCTTTTATATTATACTACTAGCTGCGCCCCGCGGTTTCACCCGTGGGTGATAGAAAATTTTGATAATGATAATAGAAAGTATTTTATATTTTCGTCAATTTTTCAATGTTTTTATATTATTCTGATATTCGGGACGGGGACAATCCAACAAATTGAAAATATAGATATATTCTATCGCGGGCTTTTTGTAGGACTATTTAAGATAAACATTTCCATTATACATTACTTACGTGTAACTCCAAGGGTTTTTGCGGCGCACGCCAGAATAGTTCGCAGATGGCAGATTTTTTTCCTACTTACTTGACACTTATCGTTATATTTTGGATAATTCACACTATATATTTATAAATTGTAGCCTATGTGTTATTCTGATGTGTAAGCTATATTATTGTAAAGTTTCATCAAAATCCATTTAGTAGTTTTTGCGTGAAAGAGTAACAAACATCCATGCATACATTCTTACAAACTTTCGCGTTTATAATAGTTTAAAAAAAAAACAAAAATTTTCAAAAAAATCTTTTCAAAAGTTATTTAGTTTGTCGTATCGATTCACCCCTTACAATGATGTGACTAATTAAAAACTCACCTGTTGAGTGATTTGTTTTGTGTATCGTGTGTATGTATATGCGATTGCTAAAATATGTCTACTTTTGTAGATTTCACATACACATTCATGAACTAAAATGTCATATATAATTGAAACGTGTAGTTCTATAAATACGGGTTTGCACGATTCTCTTTCATGTATGCCCCTAATGGCTCTCACTGCTCGTTTTTGCAAGATAGCACCTTCATATTTTAATTCCTTCTTTTCTTGCGCAGGCGGTTTGAAGAGGATAGCCTCCGACCAGTCCTGGCGGGACATCGAAGGTACGACCCCGAGAGCAGCTAGCTGCAACACGCTGCAAGTGCCAAGCCCCGACGGGGAAAGAATTTCAAGAAATTGCGCCATTCCCTTTCCGAGGCCCACGACCAATATGCTCCTCCAAAAGGTCTTCGGACTCGAAAGTAGCAAGCAGGCCAAGAATAGATCGAATCGGCCGCGCATCAAGGTCACCAGGGCCATGTCGGACGACAGCGAAGCCCCGTCACCAGGGTCCATCAGGAAACCCGTTTTGACCAGGTAATGATCTCCTTGTGCATAGACAATATTATATGGATGCGCACAGAAGTTCGTAGAGCAGCAACTTTGCTCTTGTACAAGGTTCGCTTATTAGGGAGATAAGACACAAAACAAGTTGGACGGGATACTTAGATGTGTCGACTACAACTGGCCAACCCGTCACCGCAGGAAGTTTTAACGATCGTTCTGTCTTCCGTGGAGTGAGCGTAGAAGACTTCGGGACGATACAAATCTACCGTCCAGCAAAGCCAACAGCCCGTCAGAGTCCGACACCTTTCGGCGAGGCACTAGGAAGGTTTCAGCGTGATATTTCCGTCTGGTCACGGATTAGAAGTCGCTTGCGCGGACCTCTACCTGTCGTGTGTTCAGCGGTGATTAAGTTTGAATGGTCCATTCGAATTTTAAGTAATCTGGGTTATGTAGAATCATGCCGTGGTCATTTCAGAAGGCTTAAAATCCTCACCCTTCCATCTCTATACGTTTTAGAATGCGTTAAATTGATCATAAAAAACCTAGCTCAGCTGCCGATACATTCAGATACCCATAAACAATTTACCAGGGGGAGAAATAATCTGATTCTTGCTCGTCCAAATCTAGAACTTTTTAAAAGGGATCGGAACTACATCGGAATTATATGCTAAAATAAGCTACCCTCTAGTTTTAAAAAAATATGCCGCGAAGGAAAAATGCTCCAATTTAAAAATAAACTCAAATTATATCTCATTGAAAGAGAATTGTACAACATTAATGATCTCTAAAAACTGTATGCATCTCGACTATATCTCTTTCTGTAATAGGTTTTTAATCGATTTTCAATTTGACTAAAATGTATTGACTATTTCTATTATTAAGTAGGCACATATTATTTATACCTCGACTATTTTTATTTGCAATATAATCCCTAAGACATTTTATTTTACTTTTTGACAATCGTCGCATTTTTTTTTGTTATTTTTGACATTACATTTATTATTTTTTTACAAAAAAAACTTATTTTTATCGGTATTTTAGAGAATTAATTACTCTGTGTTTTTATCTGGTACACTAAATGGTGAGACTCGATTTAATTCTACCATAATACCTTCTTTATTCTTACGAGTAACCTTTTATGTTTTGATTATTGATAGAAGATTTTGATCATTAATGAAGAATTCAATCATATCACGGCCAAATGTAAATGTAATACAACTGTCTATACAACTACATATGTATTAGTTTTTAGGACAATAAATTATTTGATTTGATTTGATTTGAATCTTTCGCGGTCCATGGTTTCCTTTGCCCGGCTCTGAACTTGATATCAGGTAGTCAACTGGTCGTTCCAAGTGTGTGACGACAGTTAAAAATCGACCACCCGCTGCTTAGGAAATAGTATTTATCCATAGTCTTCCGACTCCTTCAGTAATTAGTCAGACTGCTCATGCCGATTGGCTGTCGCCGAACGATGCGCAACCCGCCCAGTAACGTAGGGAGGCAATCCCCCAGGGAAAACCGATCCACCAGCTATGAGGCCTTGGACGCTAGAGTCCTTCTCGGAGTAGTCTGCCACACGAGGAGGCTACTAATTAGGAGCTGAAACGTGAGCTGGACCGGCCCTAAAACACAGTAGATCCAAGCTGCACGAAACCGTTCGCTACAGTTGGACGGATAGTATTAAGTGTGATACTTGCCGTTGTCGGTAGTGATACCTACTCAGCCCAGCAACTGCTGGCTTACGGACTAATGCGGACTTCCGACCGCCAGGTGTGCAACGGGACATGATCGTGATCGTGCTCTGGTATCTAACGAGTTGTCTGTGGTACACCTTGAGAGTAAGTCTCTTCATAATGGTTGGAGGTCACGGGTGATTTGAAGAGCAAGTTTTTTGATTTTGAGCCGTGTCTGTTTTTGAGGGTGTTTGTGAAACTGGTCGCCAGAGAGATGCTGCTGTATGTTTTCAGACGCACGCGAGTCAGTTCCTCGCGGAATTTTCAGAATGCTTTGCCAGATCCAGTACAAACGTAACGAAAACAACCCGTCAATATATCTGTGGAGTTCTTATATTCAAGAAACTTTTTTCCTTAACGGTTGTCGGTTCTTAGACCTATATGGCTTACCCATGTTTTACGAGCTGTCAGTAACCTTGGTTCTTCTGCCGATTTTCTCATTTCGGCTCCTATCACGCAGTGAAACTCCAAACTCGTTCCATTCCATTCAGTTCTTTCCATGGCTCGTTGCGCGGCTTTAGCTTGTGTATGAGGCCAATAGTTAACGACCAGGTCTCAGTGTCGTATGTCATCACTGGCAACAAGCACTGATTATAGTGATTTGTATACTTATTCTTAATTATTACATTTATTTTCTGACTCTTATTGCATTACTTTGATTTTGATTATTTATTCCTAATTTAATTATATAAATTTTCATATTTCTAGAATATTTTTTTTGTTTTTTATTTATTTTTATCTTTATTATTTCAATAATTAGATTTTTAATACACTTTTTTATAATTGTATACGTTATTGTGAAATGTAATTTTATTTTTAATAATATTATTGGAAATGTAATGTCTATACCCAGATCGGGTTTTTGAAAATAACTACTTACATACTTACTTACTATAAGCGTCATCCTTTACACTCTTCTTATCTTCTCCACCAGACAACAATCTCGCTCGAGCGCCGCTTTGCTCCAGCGGCTAGACGACAGCGACGGCGAGGTGATCAAGGAGGAAGTGGCCAAGAAGCGACAGGCCATGTTCTCCGTCATCGCCGGAGACAGCTGCTCGTCGTCCAGCTCGGAGGACGCGCGGCCCTACTTCTCCATGGAAGCCAAGGGCCGCTCCGAGGAACGGGACCGCCTGGAGGAACAGCTCCCGCTGACCTGGCCCGCCGCCAAGGGCCCCCCGGGCAGAAGACCGCTGTACCAGAACGGGAATGCCATCAGGAACGGCGGACCGGACCTTATCAGGACCATCGCCGATACGCTGGAGTGAGAAAAGTCCCATAAAATTGATATTTACGAGGAATATAAATATTACAGGGTGAGCTTAGAATGTTGGAAGTTTCTCGATGGATATTCTACTTGGATTGTTCCAGGAACTAGGAATTCTAAAACCCCTCAAAAATAAGGCTGGTGCCTACAACTCGGTTAATCGCACCATTTAAATTATTATTGTTAATCGCGAGACGATCCTGGACATCCTTCATCCTATCGATAACCTATTAAATCTTGATATTTGAATCCACTATACCAACCGACTTCCATTGGTCTGTCCAGGTCTCCGTCTTATTGAAATAGTTTCAGTTTGTGTACGCTAAATGAGGTTATAAATGAGATAATAACGAATTTCACCGCGTAGCACCCGACGTTTCAGCGATGCCATTAGCCAGGGTAGACTGTATATCCTAGACATCAGTCTAACTTGGACAACGGCGGTTGCATCATTGCCGAACGTTTCGTGCTACACATTTTACGCGGTAAAAATCTTATTTATAATGTCAAACAATCGCGTTAGTCCTTGATTTCACGATGGATGAGGATTCACGATTACCTTAATTCTCATCGAGAATGGGCTGGTCATATCATTCCACACCTATGTTTAGGAGAATAGAAACTTTGGTCGTCACAAATACTAGGCGTTTTAGTTTCAACGTGTTGAAGAATTGGGAAGCAGACCTTACCGTTTTATTATTTGGCATTGATTAATTTACGTTTATTAACGAACCTGTCGCCCCATGGACATTTGCAGAAAAAAGTCGCCACTGTTTTCTTACCACCGCTAGGTCCAAGTTATTTACAATAAAATACTCTAATCTCCTACAAATTAGTTACTTTTGATTGTGTTCGGGTAGCGTGGTGACCCGAAATGGTATTCAACTATGCCATAGCGTTACGCATCATGTCGTCTCTCGATTCAAATCAGTCTCTTTCAGTGAGTCGCATTTTCAACTTGGCGAATAGCAAAACATTACAGGGATTAGGGGTTCTGATAAACCATTGATCAACGCGACCACAGTCGACACTTGGTCAGTGAAATTGTTGTTTCGGCTTTAAAAACCAACCGGGTCCTGGTCCGCTGTCCATTGACTTAAACCGTGGGGCCGTTATCAGTGAAATGCTCATGGCGTCGTCCTTAAAAGCCTGTTGGATCTTTTGAAATATCTCCATTTTCATATTACCATTGATTATAAAACGTATTAGATTTCCCAAGAGCATACTACGATAGAGAAACCAGTATTTTACTACGAAACACAAAATGTAGATGGCGCTCATCTTCCTAAAATAGATTATTATGTTCAATTTGGCAATTTTCATAATACAACATTATAGATGCGCACTGTAGATGGCGCTCTTAAAACGCCTATACGGTATAAAATAATAAAATCTCATCATTTTAATATTATTTACTTGAGGATGTAAATTTTAATTAGGTATACAGGTTTCAATACGTAATAATTATTCACTTTATTGTTCAGAGTCACTTATTAGTCTATCTAGATTGAATGCCATCTATTGATAGCATTCTAACCGACATAAAAAATCCGATAGATGACGATAATTGAACGTTATCATTGTCATCGCTGGTTAAATTTTTGGGTGGTTATAATCAAACGGTTCTTTATAAAAAAACGTTCATAATCAATGTCATTATAGATGGCTAAATAAATTGCTATTACTTTCGACGTCAATGCTAACAGCACCACCTGCATTTCGACGCAAAAAAATGGTTTCCAAAATGGGGTGAGCAATCTAATACAAGTACCTAATCAATGGTTTCACTAAGATTTTGGTAAAATTTGATACAATTTCTAATTAGTCATTCCATCTTTGACACTCTAACGGACGCTCACTAATAAGTCGATTGCCAGCGACTGACCTTTTCGTAACCTCTTCGCACGATCTATGAAAGTCAAACACTATATTTTAATTGGAATTAAAATTAAACACCTTAAGTTAGGTAATCCAACAATTAGTGACATTCAACACGCTTACCTTAAATTAATTAGACATTTTTTTTAAAACTGTGATGTATTGCAGACACGAAAATAAACCTATCAAATAGCTAGGCGAGAGACACACGGCTATTGTCTTACGACTATCGACAGTTTATACTCTTAAAACTCAATCTATTACAAATAGTATAAAAACGAATTTACAGCGTGAAGATTGTAGCAAGTGACGTTTCGACAATGTTGCAACCGCCGCTGTCCAGGGTAGACGGAAATGCTCTAAGAGTCATCCGTTGTTTTGCGGGTAGGTGGAAAACTGCTGCTGTTACTATGCAGATTATAGCAGGGGCGTATCTTGGGTTACGTCCTTGCGCTCGGCGATGGGCACTGAGAACATTGTAAGAAGAGGGTTACACGTAGTAAAAAGTTTGAAACTATCGTCCATTGAAATCCGGCGCTCTATTAATATCAACTGCTTCCCAGATCATGTGGGGAAAGTAAAACTATTCTTTTGATTTTGAAACTGCAAACAGTGGTTAGTTCCTCTATCCAATATGTGTTCGTAGATCGCCAAATTTTCTCGCTGAACAGCTCTTATGTGGTGTGTTTCGTATGTCTAACGTAGGCTAAACCACAGCTGCACTCAGTTTTTTACACAGTATTATATCCTTTACAGGTCTCAAATATGGAGCTATATTTTGGGTCGGTTTGAAGATTGTTTTTATATCGAATTTGTTAACATCTCACTTATTGGATCAGTCACGCCCTTGACGTATGGTAAGATTGCTCGTGATCTGCACGGTTTCTGGGTTAGGTCTGTTATGGATTGTGATTTTGCGAACTTCAAATAACATGGCCTTCTAGAGTGGTTTTAAATCGACGATTCACCAGGATATTGCAATTTCGACACCGTCCCTTTCCTCCACGCTCTATCCTACACTGACAGCAAAGCTACTAATATGGCAAATGCGTCTAGGTTTATTTACTTCATTTAGAAACCGACTATAATTTGCATCGGGGGAGTCAAGTCATGATCGGGCAGCAATTTCGGGAGGACATAAGGGTGGCTTGTTCAGAAGGAATAGCAGAATCAGATATATATATATATATATATATATATATATATATATATATATATATATATATATATATATATATATATATATATATATATATATATATATATATATATATATATATATATATATATATATATATATATATATATATATATATATATATATATATATATATATATATATATATATATATATATATATATATATATATATATATATATATATATATATATATATATATATATATATATATATATATATATATATATATATATATATATATTTGATTGTAAATGTGTAAATTATTATTTTTTCAAATTGAAATTATGTTTATCACTAAATAAATGATAAAATAATGAAAGGGCACTTATCTGGTCTGTGGTGACCAGGAGCGACTCCACGCCTTTTTCGTTTTCTCTTCTTTCAGTATTTGCGGTTTCCTACTGTGCCTTATTCGAACCTTTCTACTTTATCCTACAGCGGCAACACAACAATGCGAAAGACGAGAATGAATAAGGTTTATCCAATTATCATAATCATCAAATGCTTTTTCTTTTAATTTATAATCATTCATTTTAAAATAACGTTTTACACGGCTGGTTATGGTACCTTAACTAAATCGTGTAAAATATTATTAATCCATTTCTTTTTGTTCGATTCCTTGAATTTAAATTTTCAACGAATTGTTCGATTTCAGAAATGTCATATATCTTGACGACGGCTGAGCCGAAATATTGATATACATTTTATAAAAATCATTAATATTTAAGAAACACTAATCGCCTATTATTTTCCAGCATTCATTCTCGTCTTTCGCATTGTTGTGTTGCCGCTGTAGGATAAAGTAGAAAGGTTCGAATAAGGCACAGTAGGAAACCGCAAATACTGAAAGAAGAGAAAACGAAAAAGGCGTGGAGTCGCTCCTGGTCACCACAGACCAGATAAGTGCCCTTTCATTATTTTATCATTTATATATATATATATACATATATATATATATATATATATATATATATATATATATATATATATATATATATATATATATATATATATATATATATATATATATATATATATATATATATATATATATATATATATATATATATATATATATATATATATATATATATATATATATATATATATATATATATATATATATATATATATATATATATATATATATATATATATATATATATATATATATATATATATATATATATATATATATATATATATATATATATATATATATATATATATATATATATATATATATATATATATATATATATATATATATATATATATATAGAATGTTCCTGCCTCGGGATTCTGAATTGAATTCCATATCGTCCTTGACTTGACTGATTTTGTTTCAGAATCTTCGGCTAATCTCGGAACTCGATACTTCCCACGTGATTCCCATCCCAACATCGTATTCTGATTGGCCGGGGTCGGCCGTTTACCAGTGAGCGGCATATGCTTAATTCAGGCCGGGCTCTGAGCGTGCTTACAGTTCTTTGAGCTAAGAGCAATTCGGAACGTGTCCTTTATTTAATAAATCGAATATCCTTATTTCTCGGCACTATATTCAAATTTCAATGGTCTTGGTTTGGAAATGTCAGCAATTATTGCTGAATGGTGGTTTTTTACTGCTATTTCCCAGCTATCTCCTAGAGCGACGACATGCAGACGACACCTCATGTGCTATCGTCTGTCCTACTTTACTTCTGGTGATTGAAGGGCTGTCAAATCGCTTTCAGAATCGCAAATATCGTCGAGTGAAGACAATTGTGTATCGTATCGTCGCTTCAGAATCCGGGGGCTAGCATACTGGGCCCGATTGCGTTTCTTCGTGAACTAAATTCGGAAATTAGATCATGGGAACGAGATGGATGGAGCGATATGTTGGAGCGGAATGTGAAATGAACGGTTGTCACTTTCCGTATTAATACTACCCACCAAAGGTAAAGCATCTGAATCTAACACTACACGAAATGTGTTCAAATTTATTCGGACGGGTATAAGTTCGACAGGTAGTTTTTATCGACGATCGTTCGTTTTATATTCCGCTCTAACGTATTGCTTTATCTCGGTCGCTTGAACTAATTTCAGTTTTAGTTCACAAAGGGCTCGATTGCGTTTCTTCGTGAACTAAAATCAGAAATTAGTCCGTGTGAACGAGACAGGGCAATACGCTAGAGCGAAGTGTGAGATGACTGGTTGTCACTTTTTGCTTTAAAACTGCCCGCCAAGGTCAAATCTTACACCGCACGAAATATGCTCGAATTTATTCGGACGAGTATAAGTTCGGCAGGTAGTATTTATCGACGATCAGTCGTTTCACATACCGCTCTCACGTATTGCTCTGTCTCGTTCGCTTGGACTAATTTTAGTTTTAGTTCACAAAGAAACGCAATCGGCCCCAAAGAAACGCAATTAGGCCCACTATATCATTAATTTAGTCCATAGCTGTCAGAAAAACGTCCAACATAAGACCGATTCACATTATCGTCTTTATTAAGCCTAGCCTGTATTTGCGCTCAGCAAAACCATCACTTTTAGGCAATTTACTCGTATATACAGCTGCTGGGTTCGATTTTTTGAACCTCTTTGATAGCAATGTTAAAAAGATTTTGTATTCTTCGAAACATGGAGCCACCACGGAATACTGAAGTGTAAAAAGTATTCCAATAAATAGTAAACGAAGAGAATTAAACCCAGCTTCTATAAATCCGCCATTAATTTACTTCCTCTGTTTGTAAAAGTGATGGTCGTGGTTTCATGGAACGCCAGAGAAATTTACTTCTTAGATAATTATTAGATACTCTCTATCATTTTATTCTAGTCACTGTTTTAAATAGTCTGAAACTTTAGTCTGTTTTATCTAGTCTACAAGTTTATATTAGAATATATTTTATTTCTACATGTATGTAAATAACTAAACTAAGCGGTGTCGTATTTATTCGTAGTAATATAGGTTTTATTGAATGTGTTCTACATCCAAGTGTATTGAATATTTTATGTGATAATAGTTTATTCGGGTCGCCATTATTGAATTCTGTTATGTGAGTAAAATATTTATTGCGGGTTTCTTACGTCAAATCGATTGTTGATTGTTGCATTGGCGAAGGTAGCAGACTTTTACAGACGTTTTCACAGTTGACACTTAAGGGGTCCCTTATCTAAAGTGTGCCTTAACTTGACTTATTACTATTCAGAAACCCTTGGGAGCTAATGGGCCCTTGCTGAGTTGGCCACGAAGACCCATTCTGTTTCAGGGTCGGTCACACTCACGGGTCAACACCCATCCGATGGCCTCCACGCATGGGGTGCGAGCCCGGGTAGGACACTGGGTCAACCAGTCTCCCCTGGGATATCAATCCTCTGGCGCTCCTGGACGGTCTGCGCACCGAGCGGCGCAAGCTAATCGATTGTGCTCTCCGATTAACAATCGGGGGAGTCTGGGAACTGTATTGTTTCCTATAGAGCGGGGGTAGTTGTCTACCTTGCGGCGACTGCTCTTGAAATGACCATTGGCCATCCGATCCCGGTTCAGAGTCGGGCAAAGGACGCCTTGGTCCGCGACTGATTCGGTATACTCCGTTTCACCGCTTCGTAAGGGAGAGGACCGCGCAAGCGACCTCGAACTCGGAACCAATCGAGAGACCGGAGAAATCTGGTCACAATTGGTAGTTAGGGCGCGAGTGCCGCCCGCCAGGTAACATACCTGGCTACTCGCGGTAAGGCGTTGGTCTCTAACGGGTTGTGGCGTAGCTAGACGTCGGATTTGTTATGTCCAAAGTCTTCTACGTTCACTGCACGGTCGATAGAACGATCAATCGTTAAAACGTCCTGCGGTGACGGGTTCGCCCGTTGTGGTTGACATCTCAATATATTCAGAAACCGTACTTAAGTAGCCACTCAAATAGGCCACTCAAGTGTGCCCTTAAAGAAGACATCTTACGTATATTTTTGTATTCACGGGCAATACTTCAGTGTCGAGGGAGTGAACACAGACTAAATTTCTCGAGTTTTAACAGTCAAGTTTAAGTGTAGTTAAATTCAAATTTAAGTGTGGTTCAAATTCGAACTCACCCTGCCGAGTTCGAGTACCGCTTTCCTCTGATACACCCGTGTTTATTGGGAATTGAATTCACGATTTAGTTATCAGTATACGAGTAGCTTATAATGATTTGGCTGATTTTATAAGCTATGTTAAAGCTAATCCATGTGATTATTCCGTCATGAATTTACCGCGTCGTTATGTGTGGTACCACAACAATCTCCACTGATAATGTAAGCTTTAACAATGCGGTGAGCAAACCTCAGTCACAGTCAGCTGTCTCGCGGGGATTTTCTAATCATAAAGCACAATAATTTTTATCAAAATCAACGAATTTTTAGAATCAACAAATATTAGAATGAAGCAGATTCGAAGTAGAAATGAATCCAATTGCTTGACTGTCACTTGAGTGCATACTCACTGAAGGGAGTACATAAGTAACGATTATGGCAATTTCGAGGGTGGTACTTGAATATCACTTGAGTGAGGGTTCCCTTAAATAGCAATTTTGAGAGCGGCACTTGAGTTTCACTTGAGTGAGAGTTCCCTTAAGGTGCACTTAAGTATCGGATGTGAATACGGCTGTCAGTAGTAGAGCCTCTCCCCAAATAATACAAATATGTCTACCAACGCCGATAGTTTAAAATCGAGCTTTTTAAAAAGAAACTTAATGTCTAAAAACGACCTAATGAGCTTTTAGAGAAGTCGCATTTAATAAAAATATTTAAAAATAGACAATGATCTCATTAAAATTATATAATGGAATTCGTTAGTCTTTAATTAGCACGTAGGACGTTTTGATTGGGCGTGGGAATATTATAGACGGACGGGATTTAATTAAATATTAATTAGTTACATAATGGAAAAATATAATCAACAAGCAATTCGATAAAATTACGTCAAAAACGACATTATGGAAATGGAAATTTTCACTGTTATATAAGTTTGATAAATTGTAAGATTGGGCATTTTTAAATCTTCCACCTACACGAGAATCGCAAAATCGAAAGTGTAAATTATTGATTTTATTGCTATTTTTGAAAAAAGCTATTTATTATTAGTTTGCCTTTGAATTGTGTCAAATATGAATTATGCACTTCATAATATATTTTCATAAATAACAAAAGAATATATTTTTACATACAGCAGATTTTCTATATACAATTATTGACAATAAATATATAAATTATTATTGCTCCTGGTTTGTTTCAAAACTTATCAAAAAAAAAAAATATTTTGCTATGTATATATAAAAAACCACATTCGATTTAGTGAATTGTTGAGAAAATGTAGATAATCAAGATAATTTGCGCTGTTTCAGTATTCGTTTCTATTAGTTATTTAAATAGAGTACGTATCTTACTACATACAAATTAGTACGCTTATTATTATGTTATTTTCTAAAGTATCGATAAGAATTAATGAATATCAGAACTCAACACGTTTTATTGATGTAGTAAATTAAATATTGACATATCTATGACTGTAAGCCGAAATGGAAATAATGTACCTACCTATTTATTTTCGATTAAATGTATTTTCCAAAATAGTGTTTTTATTTTTTTGCGTTCCGTCTAATTTTATTGGCCGCTCTTCACGTCAGCCAGCATATGTGCCATTGACTATGTCTCTCTCGCTCTTTCCCATACATTTTTAAAAGCTTTTAATTTACTTGCAAAGTGTCTCAGTTTGTTTTTGGTCGAATCTTAGAAGCTGAATTAGAACCACTTCCTCTTATACTATGCGGTTGAAATTTTACATGTTGGTTCAGTTGCGATGATAATGCATGACGATATTCTACACCCAGGATTGGCTCCAGACGAGGCCACTCTTCCACGTTCAACAGCACAGACCCAAAATTTTGTATACGCATTCAATTATGATAGCCCGTTCTAAATTTTACCATGATATGGCTGCTGCACCCAGGATTGGCTTCAAACGAGGAGACTGCTCAACAGTCAATAGCACATTCACGAAATTTTGTATAGCGTTCAATTATCATAGCCCGTTCTAAGTTGATATTATAGCCACCGTGACAAGACTACTGCAGTTTAGTGGTATCAAGGCGGCAGGTGAGGGTGGAGAACCCACCCACCGCCTGGGCAGTTATAACGACGGTGGTCGTCTTATCTGCCCGGGATGTCATGCAACGACACCCCGCGCGTACCAGAAGGGTATACGCGCGGGGGGTAAAGAAAGGTAGCCACCCCCCCCCCCCCCCCGTACCACCCCGAGAACCCATTTATTCAGTATTAAACATCAAGAAAAAAAAATAACAAAAGAAGATAACAAATAGGAGTAAAAATAAAAATAAAAGAAACACAAAACAGAGTTGAAGCTAAACGAAGACAGGCTACCAAACACAGACAGGATGTCGGGGGACTAAGTGGCTGATGAGGGGGTATGTAGACGTATGGATCATGGGGCGGTCTCATGGGGGACGGCCTAACCAAGGTCCTCAGGCAGGGGACGCGCCCGCGGGGGCGGTTTGGGGGACGGCACATAGACGGGCACTTCGGGCTGGAAGTGGCCCCCGCATCACTCCACTGGTGTCGGGGGGGACCCCAAAACTGGGGTTCCCGGAAGCCTTAACTCCTCCTAAAGGGAAACCCACTTCTCCACGAAGCATCGGAACGCGCCGAAACAACGCCCACACTCGACCAGATCCGCATACCATATCGGTAGGCGCCGACCTCACGCACCAATTCATCCCGTGCGGTCGAGAGCTTTGGGCATATCCAAATGACGTGTTTTGCCGTTTGAAGTCCATGCCCACACACGCACCAAGGGTCACGGGAGAGTCCAAAGTCAGACAGCTTGGCTTTGAACTCCCCATGGCCCTCGACCAGACAAGACTACTGCAACCAGGGTTGGTTCCCGACGAGAGAACTCATCATTACATTACATTACATTACATTTACGTCGTGTCCAATTGGTGGCTAAAAACCGCTCTTGGACGTGTCAAAATATTTGTGTTTTAAGTAGTAAAGTGTCATTACTACTTTAATCTTTACGTTACATACATATATTAATTTTAAAAAATATATAGTATCTAAGAAACTTTAGAACCTACTAAAAGTTATTCGTCGTAGAATCGTATTACAAAACAAATTAAATAATAGTCAATGGCTACCTACTAAACACACAATAATTAAAATAGTCAGTTAAAAAGTTGAATAATCAAAGCAGAAGCCTAACAATTGAAATAGTCAATAAATCAAATATATACGTACTAAAAACTGTACATAGTAACATCCAAAGTAGTAAGTAATTTGTTAAATAATCAAACTAAAACTAAATCTTAAATTTAAATACTGGAAGTACATATATAATTATCATTCAAATTGGTACCATATTTGCAAAGTCATGGCCCTCGAATTCGGTCAGATTATAGAAAGGGTGGACTATCAGCATCTCCTTAATGTTTTTTTTAAGGTTTAATGCATCAACGGTCAACAGCACATACACACAAATTTGTATACGCATTCAATTATGGTAGCCCGTTCTTTCAACTTTTCAATGCATTTTAATAAAATATTGTTTTTAAAAATGCTTTTTTTATTGATTTATACGCGTGACGCAATTAATTAATGACGCATGAATAAGATTTGACGTGACGCGTCACATTGGGGCCGACTCGCTTCCACTAGCGTCCAGATGGTAAACTAAAAAGTCCTGACAAGACGCCTGATTTGTAAAAAAAGTCCTGACATTTTGCTGTGCGCGCAATGCGGACTTAGGTATGTATTTTGCCGGTTAAACCGACTGAAGTTAGCATCCGTAAGGGCTTTGCTGTTAACTCAGTATAATTTAAAAGTGTGTCGTGCGATTTATTTTTCAGTATAATAATTAAATGCAAGAATAAGGTAAGAGGGGGCAACTAGAGCTGTCAATTACAACGGGCGAACCCGTCACCTCAGGAAGTTTCAACGAAATTTGATCGTTCTGTCTCCCGTGAGGTGAGCGCAGAAGACTTAGGACAAAACAGCCACCGTCAAGCTCCGCCACATGCCCGTAAGAGGCCAACGCCTTATCCGCGAGATAGCCAGGTATGTTACCGAGGGTTACACTCACACCCTTACTTCCAGTTGCGACCAGATTACTCCGATCTCTCGACTGGATCGTGAGTATCAAAGGACATCTAAACTGTCCAAATGTCATATAGATAAAGGTCTAAATGTCCAAATATCAATAAATCAAGATAAATATATCGTTTTTATCATCAAATGAAAGGTCTGATTGAGTACATTTCGAAAATATATATGTCTATATGGATACAGACAAAAACCACAAATATAACATAAAACCCGTTTTATACCTTGAGCATATACCTTGAGCACCGAGGGCGACCGACTGAGTGGGGCGACAGCGGCGCGCAGCCGTTTTGAGATACCTGCCGCAGGGCGGAGGACCCTGCGACTCACGTTTGACCCTGTTTAAAGGTCCTTGGACAAGTCCCGACGACTGACCGTCGTCAATTCGCAATCGTCTTTTGGATGTTTATAGAAAAAACACGCGACAACGGGGACGTAGCAGATCTTCCGTGAATTGGGTTTACTTTTTATATGGGTAGTCGTGTTTTATTATTTTTTTAATTATTGTTTCTGTTTTATGACACGTTTTTACGAAATAAAATAAAACACGATTATAGTAACCTATATAAGGATGGCGAGGATTTTTTTCGAGAATCTATCCCGAATGATCATTACATCGCAGGCTTCGATTTGACTGCGTCATTCATTCACAATTTCCCACTGCGGCAATCGGCGCTCAAAATTAAATTTTCGGAAAGAAAATTCGCTCAGAATGACTCGACATTTTTACGAGTAATAATTCAAAGGTTCTTTTGACGTATTCGTGTTGGTCGCGACTGCTACTAATCCGAGAGCTCGCTGCGGAAATCAATAACCGACTGATAATTTTATGATATATCGGACTGCTAATTACCGCGGGGTAATGTAATCTGCCTATAAAGAAATGCGATAGGTGGCACTGATAATTGAATGTTATTAGTGTAATCAATAATTAAATTAATGAATGTTCCAGTACTTCATAAAAAAACATTCATTAATTATCATATCATGTTATTATAGACGGCCAAATACATTGCTATTAATTTCACTGGACAATGCTATCAGCACCACCTGCATGTCGCCGGCGTTAAAGGGTTGCCAAATCGCACTATCGCAACGAGCAGGAAGCTGATGGGCCCAGTGCAGTTAGGTCATTATGGCCCACGTGTTTAGGGTCGGCCCAACTCACAGGCGAACCCGGGTATGAGTCTGTGCCTGAGGGCCAGTTTCCATAGGAATCCTTCGGGCGCTTCAGAACGGTTTGCGTGCCGTGCGGCATCCGCCAATCGACTGTGCATTCCGACTGATAACCGGGGGAGTCTGAAAACGGTTTTGTTTCCTATAGAGCGGGGGTGGTTGTTAGCCTTGCGGCAACTGCTCTGGAAACGACCAATCGGCTACCCGATACCGGGACAACCGCCGGGAAAAGGATGCCGTAGTCCACGATGATTCGGTAGACACCGAATCACTGCTACGTAAGGGAGAGGACAGCGCAAGCGACCCAATTGTAAGCGAGGATAGACCAACTCGACGTGCTAAATATTTCAAAATTGGTCTATGAGTATCTACAACGAGCTCCCAGACTGTTCAGCGATGATTCGACAAGATCGTCTTTTATTTATGAATATCGGCCGAACATTGATTCCGTTTCCTGAATACAAAATGACTCAGATGTTACGAAAATATATGCTAATGTGATCAGTCGATAGAATTGGTACAGGCATTATTTACATAATCATAATATAATTTAAAATGAATGTTATTAATAAGCCAAGCCGATAGAAAGAATATTATAGAATATCAGAAATAATAAGCTTGAATGGCACAGATCTCAACATATGAAATCGAAGACTACTGCGGGTATGAGTTAGACCATGATAAATAAAACAAAATCGGATTTTGCCGCATGGAATTTGAAGCACCTGACGTTTTGGTAGAATTTCTGGGTGATTTAAACTCTATACACCCAAAAATAAATTTCACCTATAAAGTAGACAAGGACGGATCTCTGGCTTTTTAGATTTTTGGAGGTGACAATGCTCCTGGGCATACAGTGCATGGATATGGATAGATTTTTGCGTGCTAGCTCACACCATCATCCCTATCATCTTTAAATGTATATTCTATGAGATTGCCTAACTCCATAGAACAATTTCGCAACCCATATGAAACGGCGAAATGCAGGTGGCGCTGATAGCAATGAGGGCCAAACTAATAGCAATTTATTTGGCCATCCATAATAACATTGATAATAAATATTTTTTTATAAAGGATTGATTGATTGTTAAAAAAACAAATATTTAACCAATGATAACAATAATTATATTCAATTATTAGAGACATCTATCGCATTTTTGTTTAGGCTGATTACATCACAGAAATAATACAGAGAGACAAAATGGCATCTGTATAAGAAATTAAAAACTGACATCCTAATGTAAATAAAATGAAAGTAATAATAGTTATGATTTAAAAATTTGTTTCTTATTATATTATCATTTATAACGCATAGGCGTGTTTAGAGGACCAAATAGTACCCTGCCATTTTGATATACCATGAAAGTCGCCAAATTGAGTTTACTAATAGAAGAATAATATATTTTTGGAACTATGAGTGCCATCTACACGTTGCAGTGAAACAGCGAACTGTCAAAGGTATTTATAGGTTATGAATTATTCTTTGAAGGAAAACAAAGATAAGGACAAAGAAAAAAAAATAATAGTAATGAAAATTTGAAAAACCTATACAAATAAGTAGCAAAATGCACAAAAGAGTGATTTTTGTTACACACTGTTCTAACGATTTTGATTTTAAAAATCGCCTGTGTCACCCCAAAACTTACCCGGCTAGTAGGCAAGGACTGATTTCGTCTAAATATTAATTTCATTAAAAAAAATGATTAGCGCCCTCTCTCGGCCGGCGCCTGGGTCACATTGCAACGCCTCGGGCGATTTGGCGTTAATATTAGATTAAAACATATGGCGGAGTTTTGGCCCAACAAGACATCTTAGTCAAAATCCTCACTCGTGCGCTTTCGTCTTCATCTTGCGCTTTACTCTGACGCATGCGTTTATTGCAATAGCGCATGCGTCAAAACTATTTGAACGACAGTGCACGCTTCAATGCACGCCGATCCGGCAGCCTGTGGATAGGCATGAGTCACTCCGTGTATCTTGCGACACAAAACGGCGGAAGATTATCAAAATTGTCCCATAATATGAGACCAGAATTATATTACATATCATAATACATTATAAAAATAAAATAATTATAATACATTATAACATAATTATATAACATTATAACAATAAAATAAAAAGGAACGACGCTTTGACTGCTCTGGGCCAAAAATAGAATTTGAATATGAATATGGTCAAAAACAAGATAAAAATCCTGCAGTCATACTTCTCCAAGGAGCATCACTGATTACTACAAGCTCATACTATCTCATAGTAATCTCCACCGGGTACTGTCAGTGATCGCAATTAAATATAGGCGAAAGCGCATACGTGTGGACGTATAGCTGCATGCGTCTTGAGGCATTCAATAAAGCATGCACTAGACGCAAGATGAAAACGAAAGCGCACAAGTGAGGACATACCTTAAGTCCAATATTTTGAAGATAATATGTGACTAGTGCGCCCCATGGCGGACCGATTATAACTACAATCTTTTCAACCCTTGCCATGCCCAATTGATGCCTGCATGCCGAATCAGGATTGCAGGTGAATCAGAGTAAGCGTTTGGGTGCTATCGTGGTGGAATACACACAGACAGACATACAGGCAGACACACACACAGACACACAGACAGAGTTGCATCTGGAAATGGTCTTAATCGTCTCGGGGGGGGAATAAAATGGATATTTCCGTCTTCATCGCGAAAAAACAATTTTGCGCGTTCAAAAAACTACCCCTCTTGGTCGGTTGGTGGGCCGGGAAATAAGAATATAAATATTATTATAAACGACATCTAGTGGCTCCCCCAGGCAGTGCCGGATTAGCCATAAGACCAAGTAGGCCCTGGCCTATGGGCCCACGCCGTTTAGGGGGCCCCGGGCCCCCGAACAAGTAATCATTAAAATCATATATTTTTTTAATTGTTTGTAATTAAAAGATACAATTGAATTAAAATTCTAAAGAGCCATTCAGCCTTCTTTACCGGTACGAATCGTACAGGATCGTACCTTTCACGATTTTTAAAAATATGGCGCAATCAACGTTCCCAAATGTTACGACAGCGTTGAAAATTTATAGATGCCTTACGATTACGAACGCTTTTTCGAGGTTGAAACTGCTTATAAATTGTCACCAATCATCGATGACACAAGAAGGACTTCATGTACTTGCCATTATGGCCACTGAATAAGACGTATTGGAAAAGGTGAATTTAAAATATGTCTTAAAAAAGTTAGTCACATATTCCAATATATTGTGTATTATTATTTCATATTACTTATATATTGTTTCATATTACAATATTACAATATATTGTTTATCAACGTTTGATTGATTTAATAAAATCGGTTGTTCAATACGTAGGTATTAGGATATAATTAGCAAAGTGCAAAGGGGGGCCCGAGATTTCGATGGCCTAAGGGCCTCTATATGTGTTAATCTCGCACTGCCCCCAGGTTTAGGTACCTAGAGCGCGAGAAATGCTGTGCGGTATTCTGTACCGTTTATTTACTCAGTGATTTGTATTTAAAACAGCATGGACTTGAATCGATGGATGGAAAATCAATAAACTGCAATGCATGCAAACCGATTTAAGAGGTTATCATTTGTCACGAACGCGACCTTTGTTATTATCAATTTACGGGCAGAATGCCCCTGGGCTTTTTAACGGTCAAGGGTTTTCAGCCATGCAATACCGATAAGCTCTTAGGGCCGGTCCCAATTTCACTATCTTTATTCTTTATATTATTGACAATGATATCATATTTATTTCTTATTCTGACTATTGGCGATTGACTATTATTATCATTACTAATTTGTATTTTTGCATTTGCATTTTAATTATTTTTGCATAACCATTTTGCTTTCCCCGCAGTGTGCCTCTGTGTGTGTGTGTGTGTGTGTGTGCGTTTTTTTATATATGTAGAGGTTTAAAAATACTTTTTACGTACGCACCCGGGATGGGGCTTCCCAGGGTGGAGTGTCGGGCTTGGTCAGGTCTTATGACGTTATTGACCACGAGCCGCCGTGGTTGGTGAGACCCGACATGTATCATTGGCTCGGCGAATATGCAACCCGTACCGACTAAAAAAAACATCCTCTACCACCTGCCTCCTGTTCCCCGTGGGATCGCCGGTAGGCATTACAGCGCGGGGGGAGGATTAAGCCTTAGCTCTTCCTTCGGATGGTCGAAGTCACTGCTTCCTTCCTATTAGTGGTTCTTATTTTTCCTCTTGCCCTTGTTTCTCTCCTGTTCAGCTTGGCGTAAGTCCTTTAGGACTTCCGCCGCAAAAGTGCTGGTTGCTTCCCAGGCTGACTCTGTCGAAAGCATAGCTTCCGCCAGGTTTTCAGGCTGAATCCTTCCTCCGACTGCAGTCTCGAAAACGCTTCGGGACGCGTTGAAGCGCGGGCACACGAAGAATACATGCTCCCCATCTTCGGAGACTCCTGGGCAGGCCGGGCACTCCGGGGAATCCTCGTGGTGAAACTTGTGAAGATAGGCCCGATAGCACCCATGTCCTGAGAGCATCTGGGTGAGGTAATAGTTGACCTCTCCGTGTGGCCGTTTGACCCATGCGTCCACCTGCGGGATCAGGCGGTGAGTCCATCTCCCATTGGTCGAGGCGTCCCACAGCAACTGCCATCGATGCAGACTGTTAGTCCTCTCGTCAGTCTTCAGCTCAGCTGGTCCTAGCGTTGTTGACCCCTTTCGCATGTAGAGGCATCTTCGTTCCTCCGCGATTACTCCGATAGGCAGCATCCCGGTGATAACGCACACAGAATCCTCCGACACTGTGCGGAATGCACTGGCCACTCTGAGGGCACTCAACCGGTAGACAGACGCCACCTTCCGTCGTGCGTGCTGGATCAACAGTACGTCAGCCCAAATGGCAATCCCATATGTAAGGACTGACGTGGGAACCGAGGACAGCAGTGCTGTGTGTGTGTGTGTGTGTGTGTGTGTTTTTTTTTTTTTTTTTTTTTTTTTTTTTTTTCAGAGATTTGGAGAAAAATACTTTTACGTATCATCAGGACAGTATTCTGCCTGGGTATGTCGGACTCGGATTAATTTCCCCTACCGACTAAAAACCTCATCCTCTGGTCTCTGCCTCTGTTTCCTCCGCGGCCCCGCCGTTAGGCATTACTTCGCGGAGGGAGGGTCTTGCTATTGCTTCTTCTGGCGGTTCAAGCCACTCTTTCTTTTATTTAGTGCTCCTGGTTCTGAGCTCGGTCTCTTTCTAGGCGACGAAGTTCTTGCAGTACTTCCGTCACGAATGAGTTTGTCGTCTCCCAGGCATCCTTTGACGAAAGCATTGCTCTCATTAAGGATTCCGGCCGGATTTTCTGTGTAAGAGCAGTTTCCCAAGTACTGCGTGATGATTCGAAACGGGGGCACATGAAGAACACGTGCTCAGCATCTTCATTGGCTCCAGGACAAGACGGGCACTCTGGAGAAGTATCGTGTTTGAATTTGAAGAGGTATTCTCGGAAGCACCCGTGCCCCGATATCATCTGGGTCAGGTAGTAATTCACCTCTCCATACTCTCGGCTCAGCCAGACATCTACTTCCGGAATAAGACGGTGCGTCCACCTACCATTTGCTGAGGTGTCCCACATAGTTTGCCATCGGCGTATGCTTTTCCGCCGTTCTTCAGTTTTCAGTTCTTCGGGGCTCCTAGTGTTTGATCCTTTTCGCCGGTAGAGGGCTTTTCGCTCTTCAGCGAGTATTTCAATAGGCAGCATCCCAGAGATAACGCACACTGCGTCCTCAGATACTGTGCGGAAGGCGCTGGCTACTCTCAGAGCACTCAATCGATATACTGGCGCGACTTTTCTCCGTGACTCCTGTATTCTAAGGGTATCACCCCATATGGAGATGCCATATGTGAGCACTGACGTGACCACTGACGATAGGAGTGTCCTTCTAGTCTGCTTTGGGCCGCCTATGTTGGGCATCAATCGCGATAAGGCCGCTCTGACCACCGATGCTTTCGCACCCACATGCTCTGCCTGCTGCTTGAAATTGAGTCGGGCATCGATCATCACTCCTAAGTAGCGAATAAACGGCTGAGATGTGATTTCATGGGCTCCAACTCGTAGTGTGATGGTTTCTAGCTGTTTCCTACTGGTAATGAGAACTGCCTCAGTCTTGTGTTCTGCCAGCTTCAGGCCAACTGTGTCCATCCACTGACTGATTATCTCAAAGGTGGTATCAAAAGCCAGATTTATCTCTTCGAGATGTTTTGCGACGATCACCAGAGCCACGTCATCTGCATATGCCGTGAGTTTGACTTCCCTTGGTAGTACTAGTCTCAGTAGCCCGTCGTACATGACATTCCATAGAAGTGGGCCCAGAACCGAGCCCTGAGGCACCCCCCCTGTGACCCTGTATTCTTTCGGGCCCGTCTCAGTGTCGTATTTCAGGACCCTATCAGTGAAGTAGCTTGCTACCATCCTTCGTAGATATCCTGGTACATTCATTGCGGTGAGAGAACTCATAATGCAGTCCCAGTTGGCGGAGTTAAACGCATTCTTTATATCCAGCGTTGCCACCAGGCAGTAATTCTTCGTACCTCTCTTCCATCTGGTCCCTGCGATCGCTTCTTTGGCTGTGTTGACGACAAGGTCTTCGTGTCTTTTTGTACTCTGCCACTAGTTGTTCATAGTTAGGTCTATTCCGGCAACGCTGGGATGTCCTTCTTGTCGCAAGGCACTTTTTACGAAGGGCAGAAATTTGGTCATTCCACCAGTGAACTGGTGGAAGCTTGTTTATCTCGCGTTTTCGTGGCATACTAGCGTCACAGGCGTCCGTAACTCTCTTCATCATATCTACTGCCTTCTGTGAAGCGTTTCCATTGCTGGTTAGATGGCTATCCAGGGCTACTTTGAAAATGTCTGGGTCAAAGGTGGTTACCTTCCAACCAATTGCATTTGTTTTCCTTTGGTGATTGCTTATTTTCTTGCCTGTAGCCACTTCCCATACAATAGCACAGTGGTCACTGGCTGTGAAAATGTCCGTCACTGCCCAGGAGTAACTTTTCTTAACAAGGCTGCTGCTGACGAATGTGAGATCCACTATGGACGTAGCTTCTCCTCTTATAAATGTTGGTTTATCACCACTGTTGAGAAGGACCACGTCCAGTGTGGACATGGCCTCCAGTAGAGCTTTTCCTCGTGCATTTGTTTCTTTGCTGCCCCAGTCAACTGCCCAAGAGTTGAAGTCTCCGGCAATAGCCACATGACAGTGCTGCTTTGCGTCTTCAGTCAGTCGATCTAAGAGTTCCACGAACTCTTCAAGTTAAAGGCTGGGTGGGGCATAGCAGCTGTAATAATATATTTCTTCCAGTTTTGCTACCACAAAACCGGCTTCTGTGCCATTAACGACCTTCTGGAACGGGCACTTGCCGCATGACCAAATGACGGCTTTCGCGGGCACACGAAGAATACATGCTCCCCATCTTCGGAGACTCCTGGGCAGGCCGGGCACTCCGGGGAATCCTCGTGGTGAAACTTGTGAAGATAGGCCCGATAGCACCCATGTCCTGAGAGCATCTGGGTGAGGTAATAGTTGACCTCTCCGTGTGGCCGTTTGACCCATGCGTCCACCTGCGGGATCAGGCGGTGAGTCCATCTCCCATTGGTCGAGGCGTCCCACAGCAACTGCCATCGATGCAGACTGTTAGTCCTCTCGTCAGTCTTCAGCTCAGCTGGTCCTAGCGTTGTTGACCCCTTTCGCATGTAGAGGCATCTTCGTTCCTCCGCGATTACTCCGATAGGCAGCATCCCGGTGATAACGCACACAGAATCCTCCGACACTGTGCGGAATGCACTGGCCACTCTGAGGGCACTCAACCGGTAGACAGACGCCACCTTCCGTCGTGCGTGCTGGATCAACAGTACGTCAGCCCAAATGGCAATCCCATATGTAAGGACTGACGTGGGAACCGAGGACAGCAGTGCTGTGTGTGTGTGTGTGTGTGTGTGTGTGTGTGTGTGTATGAGCGCGTGTGTGTGTGTGTGTGTGTGTGTGTGTGTGTGAGAGAGAGAGAGAGAGAGAGACTATTCCTTCATGATAGCGCCCGAACGCTTCATCCGATTAATCTGAAAATTTGGCATGCATGAATCATTTGATCATAGGAAGAGTTAGAAAGATTGTGGTTGAAATCGATTTAAAAGGGGGCGCGCTAGTCATACTCAATCTCGAAATATTGGACTTCGAGACTTGAAGTTTGGTACACAGACGTGCGTCGCTGGGCCGAAACCACATTGTGAAATTCTGGTTGGAATATCTTTTACCCAACGATACATATAATTTTTAAATTCAGGCTTATTTAAGAAAATACAACGTCATATTGGAAAATAGCCATTGTAATAAGTACTTCGAAAATACTATAATTATGCTACATTTGCAATCATAATCACTTGACACAATCACTATCTGGGAGGGAGGGAGGGTTGGGGTAGGGAAGGGGAGGATGGGGGGACCATGTTTGGGGGAGTTGAAATGGGGTGGAGAATTGACGGGAGGTTCGCGGAGGGGGAGGGGGGTGGTTGGGGAGGAGGGGGCTGAAGGGTATTGCGCGAGGGGAGGAAGGCTTTTTCTGCTTGCCGGGAAAGTCTTTTTGTGACACAACCGATTTTTAATTACTGTCTATTTTGTGATATTGTCAAATACCTAAATTCTGATTGATTATACATAAGTACGATATGTACGATAGTACGATAGCACGAGAGTACAAATAATAATTTGTGAAATTGATTTCTTATTATATAGGTACTATTGCCCGCGGCTTTGCTTCGCGAAAGTTTCGAATCGATATGTTAATTTAGTAAGGTGGCGTTTATTTGCCGTTTTAGACGTTACCTTTATATGTATATAATTGCAAGACGTCTACCCTCAGGGCTCAGATGCACGTTACCTATCTCGTAGACGTACGAGATCTTGTTCCTAGCCACGGGTTACTAATATCTCTATAATTATACCACCTAAACACTTACAGTAAATGACTAATTTTATCTCTATTCAACACCCGTGATAACAGATTAATTTATTTTTATAAGGATTCTTATTTTATTGCTAATGTCTTCAACAAACACTGCCTACATATTTTTCTTATTTGTTAAAACATAAAAGCAGTTTATTTTCTTAAATTTGAAAGTTAGTTATATGCTGTCGCGAACTTTTTTATAGATCTTTTTGAAGCTGATATTTTTGTCATTAATTATTTCCTCATATATCAAACCGTTTCGTCAGCGCACGCCAATAAAGCAACTCACTAGCTTATTTTATCCGACTTGATTTACATATATCATAATTGCGTATTGAAAACCAATATTTAACACAATAAAATATAATATATCGTTCATTTGATGCAACAATGACGTAATTACACTTTGTAATTACGTCACGTTTACAGGAGAGCCAATCAAAGATTCGTATGAAAGGTATGCTATTATGAAGGGACTTATTACAATCGTCGTAATTTTAAATACAAGTTCAATATGTGTCGTTTCTATTATAGTCCCAATCTACTCGGTACATTGTACATAACCTGGATTATAGACTTAAAGAAAAGAAGGCATCAGTATATACGTCACTGTTGCTTCAGAATTCAATATAAAAAAATAACGTGTTTGCTAGGAAATTTTGCATTTGTGACAAAATAAAACTAAATAATTGAATTACTCAACAAAAAACATTTATTTATGAATGTTTAATAAAGTAACTTAGTAACATCCATGTAGGTATATCTTATGTTCAATAGGTACTTACTTAAGAATAAAACAAGAAACATCTTACATAATACTGAACTATGATCAGAATTTGTCTTATTGGCACTAAATCACTGATAATTTACTTATTACCTACTTTTAATTAAGTGCCAGTATGCGCATAAGTGTGAAAACTACTTGAGCAATAGGAAAACATCCCATAGGAAAAAAAATACTTTCATAAAAAGCAGAGTAGGTAATACCGAGGAATAATGTTTTTTTTGTAACAGTTCTTTTTTGCGGGAATTTCTTGTTTGCGGGAATTTCTCTTTTTGAAGTATACGCTGGAACCACATTAATATATCGTATAGCCTTAGTTATTCGTTGACTAGTAAATCTTTGCTTTTTATTTTCTTTATTTCAGCTTCGCTCCAGTTGTCGTAATTACTCAATTTCGTCAATGAACGATTAAAAAAATACCATTTTTGGAGCTACAATGACATATTTACAAAATTCCGTCGTTGTTTCACCAAGAAGGTACCTTACTTGGACAAACATTGACGTAATTACGCAATTTTGACATTGTTTCACCAAGACCTTATTGATTTTTGGAGTAACAACGCCGCAATTGCTCAATTACGTCATTGTTGCACCAAAAACTATCGAATCGAATGTCATAAATACCTTTACGTCGTTGTAGCTCCCAAACACAACCACACTCAGCGGACCGCCCCGCGCAACTGGCCTTTCAGTCGTTGTAGCAACAGAAATAGCGCCATTTCACTCAATTCAACAATGACACTCGCGCCATATCGTGGCAAATCACCACAAATTCAATTCTGTCGATGTTTCTCCTGATGTAAATAGTCTTTCCACACATTTTGACATATTTAACTTGTTTTTGAAAAAAAGGGTATTTACGTCATTGTTGCACCAAATGAGCGATATAGCACTCATCGATAATAAAGCTTTTATTAGTGAAAGATTTTTTGAAATCGGATGAGTAGTTTCGTAGATTACCCCCTACATACAAACTTACAAACATTACTTCTTTATAATTTTAGTATAGATAACCCGGGCACGTTAACTAACTAACTAACCTAGTAAATCTGCGCCTGAATGTTCAACCTTCTTGTATGTATACCTTATAATGTAGGTAGGTACTTATATACGTATTCGAGTAGTAATTTTGATAAATTTTATAATTCTGCTAAGTATTTTGCTTAAGCTTTGACTCTCTCAAGTATAGCAACTCCTATCAACTAATTTAATAAATGAAATAATAAAATAATATTCTACCAGCGGGAAGCATTTGATTTTTGACTTAACCCCTTGAGTATGATACGACCAAATCTGGTTCTGAAACAATTATCCGTTGAGTATGATACGACCAGATCTGGTTCCGCGTTTTTTTCACTTCTTTGACGTTCTCATATTTATTCATAATTATCTAATTGTTTTACAAAATGATATTTCAATATTCTATATTCGAAATTTCAATGCAATCATTGTGCAGTTGTTCTTTGTATGATTGGTGTAGTAGTTTCGTAGTTATAGTACTTTAAGGTCGATGTCGCCGAAAATCCTGCAAAAGAGACAGATGCATCCATGAAAATACCCATTTACTCCAAGGGTTAATAGTGGTTAAAAAGTATTCCTACCATCAGTGGCGTAACTAACAAAATGGGCCACAGTGCTAAATTTGTACAAAAGGCCCCGTCCCTCTACTTATTTACATTAATTATGGTATATAGGATATATTTACTGTACACCTTGCTACATAACATATGTAATTGTAGCTAGATTATAAATGGGCATTTCTATATAAGGTTCAACAAGTTCCCAAGAACTTCATCGGGACACAAGGGATCACATAGGAACATTGTTGCGGGAGAATGTTAGAAAAAATATTCCTATACTAATACGACGTTTTATTGTCAATTTTATTACTAAGTTATATTTCTCCACCATTGAATGTTAGTGAAGATTTTAAAAAAATATGACAGTTTTTATTATTTTATATGAGTAAAACTACCAAGTGCGACAAAAGTAATCCTAAAAAATACCGACATAATATTAATACAAATGTAACAATTTTCGCATATCTACGTATTTAAATTAACTATTTAATGTATAATAAAAATATGAATATACATTTTTAGATTAGTTTCGTCTTGATTTCACTCTGTAAATTCGTAGATAGCTTTGAGACATCCATTTTTAAGGCTTCCTTAGCTTCCTAGAAAAGTTGGATGGAACGTCGATCGTAGACTGAAGGTTCAATAGAAGAATAAAACACGAGAAACCATTTTCAAAATATTAATTTATTTTATCTTAATCTATAATCGACCTTTTGATTCTGTAAGTGTCTATCTAAGTACCTGGGTATAATAACTAAGTTCCGCTTACAGATTTTCTTTCGCCATTTCAGATTATGGGGCCGCCGCACACCGGTAATTCTTTAAAAGCAACCTTTTAATTGCTATAATAGAACACATTGTTAGGCCTGTTTGTGTTTTTCTTCCCGAAACAATACACAAAATATCGAAACAAACGGTGGGGGGGTCGTACACATTTGTTTATGCAAACACAATGTTTTAGTTTTCCGGGGCACTTGGAAAACATTTCCCGCGCCGCGCGGGTGAGGAGGGGAAGCGTTTGTTTCATTTCAACCGCAGCGATCGCAGCGCACATCGGTCAGTAAACACTGTTTTTGAGGTTATATTGTCTTGTAAACGCGTTGTGATAAAAAAAAACTGGTTGTGTAACCCCAACCTCTTCCCAGCAAGCCGACAGCCCCCCCCCCCCCCGCTCTTGCGCCAAAACTCTCTCCCCATCGTCAACCGCCCCCTAACCCCCCAACCCTCCAACCTCCTCCCCCCCCCTCCCCCTGATAGTGATAGTGTCACATGAAAATGATGCAAAAGTATTGTATTTTGATAGTTGGTTGTATTTCCGTGGTATTACAATGGTTATTTTTTATGGTTATTAATATGAGATTCTAAGCAAATTCCATTTCCAGACTGAAGTCTGTCTGTGAGTCGGTGTATGAGTCTGTCTGTCTGTGAGTCTGTGTATGAGTCTGTGTATGAGTCTGTCTGTGAGTCTGTGAGTCTCCACGACAGCGCTTATACGCTTCATCCGATTGAGCTGAAATTTGGTACATGCAGGCATCATTCGATCATGGCAAGAGTTGAAAAGATTGTAGTTAAAATCGATCCGACAGAGGACGCGTTAGTCATACTATAATCTTGAAATATTGCAGCTAGAGACTTAAAAACTTGGTACCTACACAGATGCGTTGTTGGGCCGAAACCACATTGCAAAATTCCACAACGACACAAATAATTTTCAATTTCCGCCATATGTAGGAAAATACTATGACAATTTGAAAAAGGCCATTTCAATACCACGGAAATACAACAAAAATACTACATTTGCGATCATAATAATTTGACGCAATCACTATCGTAGGGATAGAGGGTTGGAGGTTAGGGGTTGAGAGGGATTAGGGGTTGACGGTATGGGAAGGGGGGGGGGGTTGTCTGCTTGCCGGGAAAGTCTGGGGTGACGGAATCGATTTTGAGGAATGCTTCGATAAATCAAGCGCTGGAGTCACGCCTTTACTTATGACAGACCACACACTGGCAACTAAATAGCTAACGCTACTAAAAATTTTCAAATACTCTCTTTTGTAGGTGAGCCAATTGTTGCTTGTGACAATTGATCATATTAGTACAGCCGTATCACCGCACACTGGCGATGAAACAGTTGCCGGTTACAGCAGGACAGTCTCATTTCCAGTCACCCTTTCGGTATCCTTCTGAGAGTTTGAACACGGAATCTAAAGTCCTCTAGACGTTTGTCAGATATTCGCTAAGGTAATCCTACTCCACTGTTATGATAATGAGGATTATCGTTTGTATTCAACACACCACAAAGTAACGTTAGCAACAACAAACAGACAGCACTTAATCCCGAAAAAGAGAACAAGTTTTGCACAAAAACACTTTTCTCACATTGCTTGCTCCTCGACTGTTCAACAAAATTAATATGATTTTTCTCCTGCAGGGCTGAAATCTAGGACTAGTCATGGGTAAAAAACCTAACTAAGTCACTTTTGACTATGGGTCGAGAAGAAACGGAGGCACTAATAACATATATATTATTCTAGAATAGAACACGATATTTGAAATCTATAAAGTAATATTTATTATTTATTTATAAAGTGTATGTATGTATTAATGTGTATATCTATGTTTATTCTTATTTTTTTTAATTATTACGTACTATTATATGTATACATCTCTACCTTCGTAAATTTATTATACTACATTTATTATAAGTATAGCATATATTATATACTACATATAAAGAAAAAATACCGCAAGTTACGTAAACCACCCTATATTCTTTTACATTAAGCACAACATACAGGCGAAACCTAGTTAGGATGGCTTTGCAACTAAAATATGTGTAGCTTTATGGATTTAATAAAGAATTT
The DNA here is from genome assembly GCA_944548615.1 of Micropterix aruncella. Classification (NCBI taxonomy): domain Eukaryota; kingdom Metazoa; phylum Arthropoda; class Insecta; order Lepidoptera; family Micropterigidae; genus Micropterix; species Micropterix aruncella. The sequence goes on from OX155958.1 coordinate 4,443,208, forward strand.
CGAATTTGAATTTGAATCTGAATTTGATTTTAATCTCTCTAGAGTTTAGTGGTTATTTTGAACCAAAAGTGAGAAAACATGCCTTTAAATATTCAATTATTTATTGAGGAAATAGAGAAACGCCCCGCTTTATTACAAGCTTTATTTTAACATGCAATGTTCGTTCATACGAACAACTTACTTAAGTTACAACTTACATAGGTTGTCCGCTTCAAAATGTGCAAACCATTTCTTAACTAGTTCCTGATATCCGATTCAGCTGAAATTTGGCATACGTAAGTTCGATGACAATGCAATATTATGGTACCATCGAGCTGATTTGATGATGGAGCCAGGATGTAGGGACTGGAACTCCATCATGGCAAATGGTAGGACAGTCGAATTTGGGCTAGTATGGTTTGTTATCATGAGTACTTTCCATTACGCATGATAACGAGGGTCTGAATATGGAGCGGAAAGATTGCCACTGAAACTCCCTGATCGAAAGTGCTAAGATAGCTCTGTTTGGGCTTGTTTGTTTGGTTGTATTGAGTACTTTCAATTACAGGTGATGACGAGGGTCTAAAGATAGAGCCGGAAGATTTCCACTAAAACTTCTTAATGGAAAGTGCTAATATAATCGAGTTTATATATACACAGTAATGGAAAGTTTTTAAAAAATACCTTTAATTTATATTACATGAAGCTTAATGAATATTCCAATATAAAATAAAAACAGGAATTGTGCTAATAATTTATAAAATTGAATCTTCTAAACTATTCTAAAGACCTTCGACGTGAATAGAACACGATTCGCTTCACATTGGTGACCACGACGTTTGATACGAACACGCCTACACCATCACGTCGGGGTCACCAATGTGAGGGTGGCCACCCCTCACTAGACTTCAATTGCTCATGGGTGAAGGGTGGTTCTCATCAAGGGGTTTTCTCCGTATATTGAAAGTCGATGTTGCTGAAGTTGAAGTGATTTATTCAGAAGGTATGTGATCGGTTGCCAGTTTGTATAAGTCGCCGAGTGTGTAGTGTGTGCTCGAAGTATATGTCGCAGTTGTGTATCCGAAGTATGAAGCGCGGCGATAGATTTGAAGATGATGATGATCGCGTGTACTATGCGTGGCTGACTGTCGCCAGAGGATGATGATGATGTGTACCTAATCGCGGTACTGGAGCGGGCGACGGCCGCTTAGAGGATGATGAATGATCGATCGAATGTATGGCTTTATATATCGTGTGTTTGATGCAATGTTCAATGCGTGGGGAAAAACTAAGTGTGTCAAATTGAATCGATCAGAAGAAATGAAATTAGTCATCGGCTGAGTGTGCGTTAATTGTCGAAATTATATAGAATTCAATGCTAGTTGACGCGTGTTATATTAAGTGTGTTTGCAGTTTCGATTCTAGAGAATTTACTTCTTTTGTTGACTGATATGTGGGCGAAGTCATCACAGTATAATACTAATTAATGGATGGAGCCACAATTTTCGCTTCTTTTACAGTCCATGAAATATATTTAATAACTGAGTAAAATAATTAATTAGTTGCTGGTGTGCACTCGTCACTACAACCATTTTAAGTATTTAGAGCTCCCACAAGCGCCCAACCCCAGGTTTGTACCAGGATGCTGGCACCTGTTTGACTCCAGGGTGCTAGTACCAGACTGGCTCCAGGATGCTGACACCAGGCTTGCACTAGGATGCTGGCTCCTGGTACCGGCATCCTTATTTTAAGCTGGTGACAGCATCCTGGAGTCAGCCTGGTAGCCGCATTCTGGAGCCAAGCTAATGCCAGCATCCTGGTGTAACCTGGTGCAACTTTGCGGTGCCAGGCTGGTGCCAGCATCCCGGTGTCAGCATTATACCGCCATACTGTTATCTGTCTTTTACTAACATCCTGATGGCGAACTTATACCTCCATCCTGGTGTCAGCCCGGTGCCGACATCCTGGTGTCAGCATGGTACCGGAATCCTGGTGGTAGCCTGATGCCAGCATACAGGTGAGGCGTGGTGCCAGCATCCTAATGTCAGCCGGGAATCCCCCTGGCAACCCAATACCCCCTCCCCCTTTCCCTAAATAACTGCCCGAATTTGACCAGTTACATTTATATCTCATTTTGTATGAAGGAAACCGACTGTTGTCGGTAAATTGGTTCGATCCACCGACATCGGTTACGTATTGAAACGCAAAATGTATGGTAGCAAAACCGTCAATTTGCTTATACTATTACTCACAGGTCTTATATAGAAATCGTCCCTTGATCGCCTCGATTAAAAAGTTGCCAGTGTACTTAATAATCAGCGTGCTTAACCTTAACTTATTATTTTAACAGTATAAACCAATGCATGCATCGCAAAACCGAGCTCCGCTTTTTACAGCGATGCGATAGCGAGAGTGAGCATGCATACATTTTGTGGCAGCTGCCACCTATTTCGTGTGGCCGCATTAACAATTCTGCTAAACGGACTGGGAAATTTGTTGGTTTCGCCCAAAGTTCAGGGGTTATAAACACTCCCCCAGCGGCACCCGGCGACGAAACATTTGTTTAGCTCGCGCTAATATTTAACTGTTAAATAAGAGGGTCATCCAGGCAGTTTGCTTCGAATAAATTAGCTGTTGTCGCGGACTTGCCTTTATCAACGCAAAATTATAATTAATTTGTAGAGCGAGTTAAAACCACACAGAGGAATAACAAAATGAATATAAATCCATGGATTGGCGGTCGTTTGTCCCGAATAAAATATTATTGACGACGATCGCTTATTTTCTTTCTTATTACCATTCATTTATACAGCGTAACAAATTGCTTAATATCGTACTGCCATTTGACATCCAAGATTTTACTAAGAAACACAACGTGTAGAAGTACTGATAGTTCGAAAATTTGATTAGTCTTTGATTATTATGTTTAATATGGCGACTTTCGTGGTATAACAGTATGGAGGCAAACTCTAGATCGATCTAAACACGCCTATACTTATAATAATAAACGAATTTTAAATCATAGCACTTATTATTTTAATATTATTTACATTATTATATCAATTTTTAACTTGGTATACAGGTTTTAATACGTAATAATTAGACATCGGATTATATGCAATTGCATATTCATATCGTCGCTTAAGATAACACAGCGTAACTCACTTTTGGTAGCTTTTCAGGAGAGAGAAAAAACTGTTTTTTTTCCTTTAATGGCAAAACAAGGTTGAATTTTTTAATGCAGATCTATTAAAATTAAATTAGCAAAACCTTTAAAATGATTTAAATTAAATTATATTATTATATATCTAGTTAGTTATCTTTTATTATTTATTTTTAGTGAGTTACGCTATGTTACAAATTTCGATTTGAAATTTTTATTGAGTTACGTAGTGTTTTCCAAATACAAAAATGTTACTGATGTGACAATGTGATTTACGCAGTGTTACTAAAATATAAATAAGCTGCTCTCATTGCTAAGAAATACTGCGTTTTCATTCGCTCAGTCGATGCGTCTCGCGAGTAGCACTTTTATATCTAATGATATAAAAATCAACAAATTGAATTTTATGAGATACGCTATGTTAAATCCTAAGCGAGTACATGCAAATGCATAAAATGCTATTTTTATAACGTTATTGCATATTTTAGTACGTTTTCATCGATAGTGCTTATTTCAGTAGTGAAATAATGACAAGCAATTAAATTTCGTGAACAAATATTCTCATTTCGCAACTCTTTTCAGCAATATACCCGACGCCATTGAGAGACTAGTAACTAAAAACCTTCCTCTGTGCAAGTCCTTAGAAATAATGGAAAAAAAGACTGATCAGAGTAACGCCGTTCCAAGTTCACTATCAAAAAAGGTCCGTGGCAAATTAAATGCTGTTCTATATAAAAACCCGGAAAGTCTTGAAGGAATTAAGAAAGTTAAGGCATTTATCAACGGGACCGGTCGTAAACCCGACTGAAAAGGTTTCTAACTGCAGAAAACTTCAAATTCTATCCAGTAACGTCAGTTGATGTAGAGAGGTCATTTTCATCCTGCAAATTTATAATAAGTGACAAACATCACAAGGTTGCTCTAGAATATCCTGATTTTTTTTAATTGTGTGTTGTCACAAGAATTACAACGGATTATTTATATTAATATGTATATTTAAATTATAAATAGCATCTTGATTGTGCATATTTCGTTCTTTTTTAGTGCATATTTGCATGCATATTTTGGCACTTTGATAGTGCATATAATGCGATGGCTAGTAGGTAATAATTAAGCACTTAAACTTACAGATAGACTAATAGATGGCATCTGCGCTATATCTCTCTATGATGTAATTAGTCTATTTTTAAAAATTATGCAATTAGCCAAAATAGGAGGAAGGGGGTTGGGGGTGAGAGGGGGAAAGAGTGGCCAAAGGAGAGGGGGTTATTTGGTAGGTGGAGTTGGGCAGGGAAGAGTTGGCGGCCCCATCTACTTGCCAGGAAAGTCTTAAAGTGACGAAACCGATTTTGTTTACTTCACATCGTGCCACAATTAAATTAAAAACAAACGAATCCATATCAATAAATTAACGCTCAAAGTTAGAATAAGTATTTTTACTATTTTTGTCGATGATAGGATAAAAGAGAGAATACATTTGGATAATTAATACATTTTAATAATAGTACACATTTAGTACTGACAATAATTATTTTTCTCTTATATTTGATAATCATAATATTTTTTTTTTCAAAGCTAGTACATTCTATCTACTGCATGTAGATCCACACTTTACCAAGATAAATCGATATTGACACGTCCAAGAGCGGTTGAGCCGCCAATTGAACAAGCAATGTAAACGTAAATGTTGCTCAATTCCCAAAAGTTGTTTTTTTTTCAATTCCCAAAAGGATTTTTTTCTTTCTGACAGCCACTAACCAAACACCCCACCGTATCCTGTGATTTTATAACGACCCAGACCAGGATTTTTTCCGTATTGTCGTCCAAACTGTAGTAATGGTGAGAGAAGTCTTTGAATAGTGTTTTTTTCACACAAATACGAGCTCACTGTAATTACTTTGATATGACAAAAAATTTCAACACTGGCAGTGATCAAAATGATCCAATGGCAATGGCAACTTCGACAAAAATGACAGCTGTCAATAAATCGTATTCCTTCACGAGCTCCACCTCAGTGCAGTGTCAGTCATATAATTTAAAACAGTCAATTATTTCATACAAAGATGAGTGATCTAATCGTGGACGATTGCAGCAACGTGACTGTCAAGATTGAGGAAATCGTCGTCATTAAAAAAAAAAACTACGATTCTGATGACTCAGATTTGAATATTCATCTGAGAGATTTCAAACCGGTTGAACTAGGTAAAGTGGTCGCATTTTGCAAAGCTAAAGATCGTTTCGTAAAGCCAGAGCCAACCGAAAGTGAACCATCTGAAAGCAGTAATATTGGCGATAGCGGATCTAGTGTTGGACGTGTCAATTCGTATGCTTGTCTGAAGTGCGATAGCGCGTTTTCTTTTAAGGCTGATTTAAATCGACACATTAATAGTGTTCATGATAAATTAAAGAAATACTCATGTGGAGAATGCAATCGAAGTTTTAATCAGCAACGGCGTTTGAATGTACATATAGATGCAGTTCACAGAAAATTTAAGAAATACTCATGTCTAGAATGCGATCGTAAGTTTACACAGCAAGGGCATTTGAAAATACACATAGATGCTGTTCATAGGAAATTGAGCAAGTACTCATGTGGAGAATGCGATCGTAATTTTACACATAGATGGATTTTGAAAGGACACATAGATGAATTTCACAGGAAAATAAATACTCATGCGGGCAGTGCAATCGTGCTTTTACAACGAATGCGAATTTGAAAAGACATATGGACACTGTTCACAGAAAATTAAAGAGGTATTCGTGTGGGGAGTGTGACCGTGCTTTTCCAGAGAAAGTTTCATTAAAAGGACATATATACGCGGTGCATATGAAATTGAAGAAACACTCATGTGTGGAATACGATCGCTCATTTTCCTCGAAACAGTCGTTCAACATGCATTTAGCTGCCGTTCATGAGAAATTAAAGAATTTTTTATTCGTAGAATGCAATCGTGGCTTCGGACATCGATCAAATCTGATTGTACATTTGAAGAAGATACATGCGCTATAAATACATGATCGGTAGACAACACAAATTTAAAAGTGTTGGGTAATTGAAATTCGCATATATTAGTAGGTACCATTTGCTATAATAATTATTTATTCATAAAACTAATCTGAATTATCTGTGAACTATTAGTTAATACCGTAAACTGCCCTAACTATAACCTGTCCAAACAATGAACCACTCCTGATTTTTTGTAATAAAATAGGTCATCCAGTGGAAATAAAGAAAGTTTGTACGATTATATTTATTTTGTCATGATCACGACTAGATGCTGAACGAATTGCTCTATGAGTGATCAGTCGCCTGCTTGCAGTGAGATTGAGAAGGCATTTTTTTTGGTGTTTCGAAATAATTTCTGCTATCAAAGAACCTCGTCAAACTTTGTCCGGTAGAAAGAATCTTGTAAGCATCCGGAACTTTTCTTATAATTAGACTTTCAGACAACTTATCTGCCATCTAGATTTTTGGTATTAATAGTACTTGCTCAAGTGTATTTTTGTAGGATTTATCCCAAAAATTAGGTATTGACGTAAGCTGCATAAAGAGATCTGGAGCGTTCTGGACACGGCCAGAAGATGAAGATCGGATACTGTATAAGTCCAAAGACGTGTCGAAAATATAAAACCATTAGTTCTTGAGTCTTCTAAGCACAAAACAAACAATATCAGAGTTGCAAAACATCCGGGGCATTTAATGTATCATTCCTGTTGTTTTAATTTTGTTTTCGATCATTGAACTGATTGGTCATTTTTTTTAATGTGAAAAAAATTAAAAAAATGTTTTACGTGAAACATTTTTGTTCGAATGTAGAATGCGGTTGTGCTTTTTTGGAGTATAATTAGTTATTGAATTTTTATTTAATTTGTCCATTTTAATTACTTTCCATCAATATTTCTTTAAAGTTGATGGTTTCAAGTCCACTTGTATACGTACATACATTTAATTTTATATGATTGATTCTAGGATTTGTAATTATATTGTCTTAGTTTTGAATAGGTTTTATGACTTTTTCATTTTATTTTTGTTTTATCATTAGGCAGTATTAAAGAGAACGTATCGCCTACCTTATCGAGAACGTAACGACTACCTTAGGGCGGACGTCTACTGCGATCCAGTTAGGTTAGATCTTATAACTTTGTATCTGTAAATAGTTCACAGGAAGTTTTAAAAGTACTCTTGTGGGGAATGTGATCGTGCTTTTACAAGGCAATAGTATTTGTATAGACATGTAAGTACTATTCACTGGAAATTGAAGGAATACTTTTGTGCAGTGCAGGATTTACGTATAAGCTATATAGCTGTATAAGATGTAGCCTAGGGTCCCCACTTTTTGGGGAACCTAAAAAAAATGTCCGAGTGAGCAATTGTCATATATACAGTAGCAATCGCTCATATATACTGTAGTATAGCTTAGGGATTTATCAAGCCTAAATCCAGAGAAAGGAATAGCTACATATGAGACCCCCTCTATCCTTGTCTAGTTGCGCATGCGCGTTTCTCCATAGCATAGCAGACTCATGGCGTCGACGCGTTGCCATAGTGATATATTTACTTGTCACGCGCAAGCGCGACTAAATAAGGATACTGCTGTCTCTTTATATTCGGCTGACGAATTCTCAGGCTGGTCGCGCGGTCTAGTACTTATATGGCTAAGGTAACAATATATACTGCAACTGGATAGGAAATAACTAGAAGGAATTGCAGCAATATCTCAAATAGCATAGAATCTTATCAGGTCTAAATCTGGCAATGCATGCAACTTATAGTAGACAGAAGAAATACTCTTGTGGGAAATGCGATCATACTTTTGAAAGTCTATCGGTTTATATACAGAAGCAGTTCACAGGAAATTTTAAAAATACTTATGTGGATGATAATGCGGTCGTGTTTTTTAAAAGAAAAGTAAATTAAAAGTACATAATATAGGTAAGTTATATGTTATTTTGTTTGATTTTCTTTCTCAATTTTATTTTATTTTCATGAATATCTCTTAAGTGTTGATGGTTTTAAGTCAACTTGTTTTCGTAAATTTATATGATTGATTCTAGGATTTATGATTATATTTTCTTAGTTTGGAATATTTTAAATTGCTTTTATGACTTTTTTTCATTCCATAAATTTTAATATTAAATTTTATTATACACAACCATACACCAAATACCCCAGCGTATCCTGTGATTTGATAACGATCCGGACCAGGATTTTTTCAGTTCCCGTCGGCCAAACTGTGGTAATGCAATGGCGAGAGAAGTCTTTGAATAGTGTTTTTTACACGTCAACTGCCCAACAAAAAAGGGGTGTAACGTCAGGGTTCATCTATGTTTACCGTTTCTTTATTCTAGGTATTGTTAGAATCGTTATGTCATCCCGAGTGTCATAGGATACCTTAACTGTCCAAATATCAAGTAAGTAGGTAGTTGCCTAAATGTCCAAAGGTCAATAAATTAACATAAATATATCGTTTTTATTGTCAAATGAAATGTCTAATTCAGTATATTCCGGAAATATACATATAGCTATATTCCTTAAAAAAACACCCTAATAAAAATAATTATAAATCTAAAAATAATTATATAGCTCACTTTTCGTAACGACAGTCATGTATTTTTTTCTTTTTGTTTCACAAATACAAGCTCACTGAACTTACCAACGACTCTGAATAAGACAGTAATATATCATCCAAAACAATAAATTTTCAACACTGGCAGTGATCACAATGATACAATGGCACTTCGAAAAAATGACAGCTGTTAACAAACCGTATAATTCCTTCACGAGCTCCACTTTAGTGCAGTTACAATCATTCACTTCAAAACAGTAAATTATTTCATACAAAGATGAGTGATCTAAATCTGGACGACTACAGCGACGTGACTGTCAAGATTGAGGAGATCGTCGTCATTAAAAAAGAGGTCCACGATTCCGATGATTCAGAGTTGAGTATTCCTCTGAGCGATCTTAAACCGGTTGAGCTAGGTAAGGTGGTCGAATTCCGTAAAGGTGAAGATCGTTTCATAAAGGCAGAGCCAATCGACGGTGAACCATCTGGAAGCAGTAATATCGGCGATAGCGGATCTAGTATTAGATGTGTCAATTCGCATGCTTGTCTGAAGTGCGATAGAGCGTTCTCTTATGAGGCTGATTTAAATCGACACAATAATAGTGTTCATGATAAATTAAAGGAATACACGTGTGGAGAATGCAATCGAAGTTTTAAACAGCAACGGCGTTTGAATGTACATATAGATGCAGTTCACAGAAGATTGAAGAAATACTCATGTCAAGAATGCGAACGTAATTTTACACAGCAAGGGAATTTGAAAATACACATAGATGCTGTTCACAGGAAATTGAAGAAGTACTCATGTGGCGAATGTGATCGCAATTTTACACAGCGATGGATTTTAAAAGGACACATCGATGGAGTTCATAGGAAATTAAAGAAATACTCATGTTTAGAATGCGATCGCAGTTTTACACAGCAAGCGACTTTGAACGGACACGTAGACGAATTTCATCGGAAAATAAATAGATACACATGTGAGAAATGCGATCGTGCGCTTACAACGCGTGCTAATTTGAGAAGACATATAGACTCTGTTCACAGAAAGTTAAAGAAATACTCGTGTGGGGAGTGTGACCGTGCTTTTACAGAGAAAGGTACATTGAAAGCACATATATACGCGGTTCATCTGAAATTGAAGAAACACGCATGTGTGCAATGCGATCGTTCATTTTCCTCGAAACAGTCGTTGATAATGCATTTAGCTACTGTTCACGAGAAATTACAGAAATATTCATGTGCAGAATGCAATCGTGGCTTCGGACAACGATCAAATCTGATTGTACATTTAAAGAAAATGCATACCGTATAAATACATGATCGTTAATACAGTATAAATTCAAAAGCGTTGGTTAAATGAATTCTGCAATTATTGGTACAGTCTGGAAACAAAGAGTGCGACTCTAATGGAAAAATATTTATATTGCAACACAGTAATGATAGAATATTAAGACTAAATATAAATGATCTAAGGACAAGTCACAGTACCGTCTCCCGAGAGACGTATTGTACTCAGACTGGTGTTTCTGCTCCTTTACTGATTCTATCAAGTACCATCGACATTTGAATGATTGTGAACTTGAAATAACAATAAAAAACGTTAGTAGTAATCATTAATTGTGACTACGACAGAGACAGTTAGGTACCAACAATTTGTGATTAAATGTCAGACAAAAACCTCAAAATGAATTAAAAAGGGGGGGGGGATATTTTGATGTGGCTACAATTACCCTTTTGTCAAGCCGAATTTGGTCCTCTTGGTCACAGTATACCACCCAGTAGCTATACTCTAAGGCAATGCGGGAAGAGGGTGCGAGGAATGGGGGCCAGAGGGCTTCGTCCCGACGAACGCGAACAGTACGCATTACGTGCAGGTAAAGGCTGCCGACATTTCAAGCGTTCGGATATCTGCGTAGGCCGAGTAGCGAAATATCTGGCAACCATATCTGATCCCTTACGACTTGTGACGTATTCGCTTTGATTTCAATTTTGTTCTAAGAGAAGCTACTGTCTGGTATACTGTGTCGTTCAGTTCATGAAATTGCGTTTGTCATTAAATCTCGTTATTTATATTCTTTTGCGTTAACTATTGGAAGCGGAGCTAGAGAAGTTGTTGTCAGTGTCTTCTAGGTAAATTCTGAGGTTATGTTTTGTTTGAAATTTCGTCTAGTATTTTCGTATACCACAAATTATTTGTACCTACCTGTATCAATCGTAGTCAAAATTAATGATTATTTAACGAAGGCACGACTAACATTTTTTCTTTTTCTTTCAAGCTCACAATAATTCAAACGTCGATGTTACGCGATAGAATCAGTAAAGGAGCGGAAACACTAGTCTGGGTACAATATGCCTCTTGGGAGATGGTACTAGATATATCCCTAGACTATTAGCCTTACTATTCTGGGTCCCATCAAACTTGCAGAAGGCAAATTTGCAGACGGCAATCTTGCAGACAGTTTTGCAGAAGGCAATCTTGCAGAAGGCAGTTTTGCAAATGTCAAACTGACCTAACCTAACCTAACAGAAAAACTTAAAACATTTTTTTTAATGTTTAGTTTGATGTATAAAAGTCATCCACTACAAGGGATGCCGGTAATTAATGTCACTTCGATTTTAGGGAAAGAAAAACCTAACCTAACAGAAAAACTTAAAAACTGTACTGAAGGTTGCCGCCTGCAAGGTTGCCGCCTGCAAGGTTGCCTCCTGCAAATCTGCCCTCAACAAATTTGGAGCTGTCAAAAGTGACATTTGTGCAAGTTTGCCGCATGCAAAACTGGCGCCCCCCACTATTCTTACAATGCTGTGTTGCAATATGCATATTTTTTTCTAAAATGTAGGGTCTTCTCTTTCTGGCAAGGCTGTATGTCAATTTGTATTAGTACATTAATATGATTTATTCTAGGATTTGTGATTATATTGTCTTATTTTTGAATATTGTAAATTGGTTTTATGGCTTTTTACATTTTATTATTCTATTTTATCATTAGGCAGAATTAAAGTTAACGTATCTGAGCTTACCTTATTGCGGACGTCTCGTGCGATCCAGTTAGGTTAAGTCTTAATATTTTGTATCTGTAAATAGGATTATTAGAAAATAAAGAATTTGAATGTAGTTCACAGGAAATTTTATAAATATTCTTGTGGAGAATCTGATCGGCTTTTACAAGGCAAGGTTATTTGTAAAGACATGTAAACACTGTTTACAGGAAATTGAAGGAATACTCATGCGCAGTGCAGGAAGCTATATAGGCTATAAGCTATATAGCTGTGTACGCTATAGCTTAGGGCCCCACTTTCTTGGGGGCCCCGAAAAAAATGTCCGAGTGAGGAACTGTCATATACAGGATGTGATTACTGCACGGGCATTTTTTTAGAACTCGATAGTGCGAAATCGTAAACCCGAGGCTTATTGGCATTAATCACCACCATTGCCATATCTAAAAAAGATGAAAATAAAGAATTCAGTGGCGCAACGATGCGATTGTCGAACTTGTCGCTAAAATATTTCATTATTCAGCGCCCACTTTCAGGTAGTAGAGAAACTTAAACTCGATTCGCCACATGACGGCCAAACTTCTCTAAAGTTAATTAAAAACCTTCTCAGAGATTGCTTGGGTGGCGCAGTGGCGGTGCCGGAAATGGAGAGAACCCAAGTGGAAGGGGAAATGTAGGGGGGGGGGGGGGGGGACAAAAGTCATAGCCCATTTCGAAAACTAACTTCATTTATAAATGTTATCATCACATTTTCACCTAATCACTCAACTGAAATGTAAATATCGGCCGTTGTATGTTTGTTTCTACTCTTTATTATGAAAATTCACAAAAAGCATGATTATTATCATACGACAATCTCTTACGACCAACCCCACTATGACGTGTTTATATGTGTGCGTGTAATATGTATGTACGTGTTATTGCATTCGATGGACAGAATTGACATGCAATTCCCTTAATGTTATTTATCCCAACGGAAAATAGTGACCTAACAAGGTGAACCTTACACTTTGGAGTTGTCAACTACTACAGGCGAACCCGCAACCCCAGGAAGGTATAACGATATGTAATCATTATTTTAACCGTGGAGTGAACGCAGAGACTTTGGGACAAAATAGTCCACCGTCTAACTACGCCAACATTCCCTGGAGAGACCAACAACTTACCGCGAGGCAATGGAAAGTGAACACAGCGGTCAGCCCCATGCCCTCTCTACCAGATCTGGCCGAATTTCTCGGCCCTCCAGTCTGGTCGCAGGTTCGAAGTCACTTGCGCGGCCTCTACATGGTGTCAGCGGTAATTTAGTTCGATCTTATCGCGGGCCGTGGCGCCCTTTGCCGATATTTGACACGGTATCAAGTGGCCAACGGGTTGTTTCAAGAGTAGCTAACACCAGGTCAACAACCACCTATTAGGAGACGGCCTCACAGTATTAATATTTAATAAAACTTAGGTGCACAAATTATAATTATTAATATAGTTTTAAATAGATGTATGTTGATTATATTTTACCATTCAATTAATTACCAATTCATTTTGTTGTTATATATTGTTTCGGCAGTGAATTGTCCTTTATTTTATATAAATTTTTATATTTCTTAAGATATATTAAATATTACTTATAGACTTTTTAATTTTTTTTCTTATAGATTTATCTTACTCTTTACTTTAGTTTTATGTAAATTCTCTGATTTTCTCGCTCTATTTGATTGTTTTTTTTGAGGATCATATTTTAGGGCAATTTAGTTTTATGAGCATTTTAATAAAACTTTTACATAATTTATTGTACATAAACTGTTAACTGTCCATAACCTTACAATGTACGACGAGGCGACCTAGCCACTATGCCTGGGCCGTGTCAACCTTGTAGCTGCCATTGGCAGCTATGCTGCAAAAAACAAGCCAGCTGGATTCTTCAGGAATAGTTGCTAGTCAGATGGTAGTTCATAGTCGCGCGATTAAATCCGTCGATTACATCAGTGCAGTAGTCTCGGTATCCTACAAAATTAATAGTTTAAAAAAAACACTAAAAACACGCTTTTGGGCTATGATACGATATTCACATACACACGGCTATGATACGATATTCCATCATGGAAAGCCAGTGCCTATCTTCCGGCTTCATCATCAGATCTTAAAACCTAATCGTGGTCAAAGTTCATTCCAAGACTTTTCTAACAAGTCCAAACACAGCTATGATACGATGTTCCATCATGAAGTTCCAGTTCATATCTTCTGACTCCATCATCAGATCAGTTCGACAGTACCATATTATTGTATTGTCATCAGAACTACATACAGCTGCCAATTTTCATGACGCTACGATCCTTGGAAGATGGTTAAATTAGTTACCTTAGATTCCATTACATAGTTACACACAGGTCGACCTAATAAAAGCGTGTTAAAAATGGTCTGTGACCTGGCGAAAGCCAGATCTTCGAAGGCAGGGTTCGCGGTCCCAGGAGAACCGACTTAAAATATAACTTTCACATAAAAGAAGTTTGTCATACGCAGGCGTCTGTCTCCTACTCGCCAGCGGATTTTCTTTCTAACTACAAAGTTCATCTTTGTCGATGTTGTCGACACATTTTCGTTATCTTGACATCCAAAAAAAACAGAGATTCGTGCTTCTAATAATAATAATAATAATAATAAACTCTTTATTTGCACTTAATTAGTATACAAAAAGGCGAGTTTATTGCCACATGGCAATGCCTTACAACTAACCTAAACACAGTGGTACATGCGCGAATTGTGGAAATAAAGATTATTACATAACATACAGATAAGTGGAAGAATTTAAAACTAATAATGCCCGAGGAGACGAAATTGGGAGAGGAACAGAAGAGAAAGGGAAGAACTGGTTACTTCTTAGAAAGGTAGTAATCCTTAAGGTGAGTCTTAAACGATGGTAAAGAAGGCGAGTTTCGTATATTTGCTGGGAGATCGTTCCAGAGTCTTGCACCATGGACACAGAAAGAATAGGAATATAAATCACTATTATAACTCGGAATTTTTAATAAACTGACAGAGGCTGACCGAAGTACGAGACCGTGGGAACTTAGTGGTTCAAAAAGCTCGTGGAGATAGGATGGTGTTGATTGGGAGGGTACACGATATAGGACAGCAAGTATATGAACATTTCTTCTTTGGCGTACTGGCAACCACTTTAACTGTGCCCTATAGTCGGACACGTGATCATACTTACGTAGACCGAAGATGAATCGTATGCATACATTTTGCAAACGTTCAAGTTTGTTGAGCAGTTCCTCTGATAAATCGAGATAAGCCACATCTGCATAGTCAAGGAAAGGTAAGAGGAGAGACTGTGCAAGAGTTTTTTTGTGTCCATAGGAAGAAATCTTCTGAGTGTTCGCAGAGGGTGAAAACTAGCAAATATTTTACGACTTACCGCTTACCACGTCCTCGCTTCTATACTTCATACGTGAGTCTTATTTTTGGTTCTTTACACGACTGCCCAAAAAAGGAGTGTTTAGGATGCATGTATGTATGTTTTCCGTTTCCTTATTCCTTCATAACTTCTAAACGCTTAAACCAATTTAAACGTGTGTGGCATTGTTAGATATCCCGAGAGTCATATGTTACCTAAGGCCCGTTACACAGTCACGCGGATGCAAGTCCGGATGCGGCAGCATAGCTGACGTGCGGCGTCAGCTAATCGATTGTGCACTCCGACTAACAGCCAGGGGAGTCTGGGAACAGTAATATTTCCTTTAGAGCGGGGTTTTTGTTAACCTTATGGCAGCTGCTCTTGAAGTTGAAACGACTATTCGGCCACCCGATCCCGGGTGAATAAGCTGGACAAAGGATGCCGTGGTTTGCGATAGATTCGGTAGACACCGCATCACTGCTTCACAAGGAAGAGGACCGTGCAGCAACCTCGACCTTGTAACCAGTCAGGAGGTAGGAGGTATCCTGAAGGTTAATTCCAGACGGAGATATTCTTCCAAACTGGTAGTGAGGAGGCGAGGCTACCCGGTGGGTACATTTCCCAGTGCCTTACCGTAAGGCGTTGGCCTCTGACGGGTAAGGTAGCATAGCTAGACTGTGGATTTGATTTTCGTCCCAAGCCCTCTGCGCTCACCTAATGGGAGACAGAACGATCAATATTGTTAAAACTTCGTGAGGTGACGGGTTCGTCCGTTGTAGTTGACAGGTCTAGTTGTCTGGAATTAACCATCAGGATAATTCTGATCTCCCGACTGGTCACGGGTTCGAAGTTGCTTACGCGGACCTCTACCTGCCTCTATGTTCAGCGGTGATTCATTTTGAATATATCGCGGACCATAGCTTCTTTTGCTCGGTTTTGAACTCAGTATCAGATAGCCGACTTGTCGTTTCAAGGGTGGCTAACGACACGTCAACATTCACCCCCGCTGCTTAGGAAATAGTATATTTCCTTAGTCTCCTGACTACTTTAGTAATTGGTCAGAGTGCACATACCGATTGGCTGACGCCACACGGTGCGCAAACCATCCAGTAGCGCCGGGAGGCAACCCTCAAAGGAAAACCGATCTACCAGTCGTGAGGCCTGAGACGCGAAAGTCCTTTCCGGGGTAGTCTTCCACACGAGGAGGCTACTGAATTAGAGCTCAATTGTGAGTTGGACCGACCGGAAAACATAGTGGATCTTATGGCCCAAGCCGCACGAAACCGTTCGCTATTTTTATGAAACTACTTTAGAGTGAAACCGACTCCTCTGGCTGTTATAACGATATAGATCGTTCTTTCAGCCGTGCATTACACAGATACTCAGTGACAACACAGTCCACACACTATCTCCGCCAACAAGCCCGTAAGAAACTGACGCCTTACTGCGAGTCACTATAATGTGGAACCAGCTGGCCAACCTCACGCCTTTGCTACCAGATTTGGCCGGATTTCTCTATCCTCAGGTTGATCATGGGTTCGACGTCGCTTGCGCGGCCTCTACCTGACTTAATCAGTTATTCCGTTTCAATCTTTTGCAGACCGCGACGCCCTTTGCCCGCCATGGTCACTCGGGATCGGCTGGCCGACGGATCGATTCAAGGGTTGAATTAATAAGTGTACATAAATGGAAAAGTAAAACCTTTATTTAAATATTTGTAATATAAAATCTGACCAAATCAATATTTTACAGAAAAAGGAGAACGTCACAAAAAACAGGTCGTAAAAAAGACATGTTATTTCAATTTCAAATCTCTGTATCTTTATGATAGGGCCCGTTTATTTCCTATCCAAATAGATGACACGATAAAATATGAGTGTGTGATCATTAACACATGGATGGCATAGGGGTTCGGTCGCTTAATGTTATATTCTAAGGTTCCGGGTACAATTCCCGGCTGGGCTACCATTTTCCGTTGGAATAAAATTAACGAAATTACATTTGAATAATAATTCTTTTGATCGAATGCAATAACCAGACACACACACACACACACACTTACACATATGTTACACGCACGCACTTCATAGTAGAGTTGGTTGTAAGAGATTGTCGTATGACAATGAACCCACCCATTGTAAAATGTCACAATAAGAGTAGATACAAACAAATTAACTCAATTCATCAAATAAATAACAATACTCATTTTTCTCCTGTGGTCTTCATTTGTGTGATTTGTTCGTATTTATAAGAATTTCGGTTGCTTGTATACTCGCGCCATATTACTCGCGCTACTATATGCCATATTATTACATATACTATGTGCCTTATGTCAAATTTTATGCAATACAGACAGTGAAGACTCACCAATAGGATTTCGTATATACGCTTTTGTAAGGTAGCCTAAAAACAACCTAATCTTAATTTCTTAAGTCGTAGTGAACCAATGGAAAGTCACTCACTTAATGTAAAAAAATTGAAGTAATAATAAAGCCAACGCCACTAAAAGACGAATGGCATACAATTTATTTGTAGGTGTCCGTTAAGGATTAGTAATATCAATTACAAATCCTATACAGCTGGAGCACCATTCTATGATAAAAACACGAGTAGGTCCAAGTTAGCACGATGAGGGTTTTTTTAAAATAAAAACTGATTAATTATAAAAATACTCATTATTAACCAACGATACAGTAATAACATTCAATTATTAGTGCTATCTATCGGATTCTTATATAGGCTGATTACTTACCAGAATTAGGACAGAGATATTAGTATGCCATCTATTAGTCTATTGGAACTATAAGAGCGTGATTATTACGTATCTAAACCTTTATACTAAATTATTTAAATATTTACACCTTAATGAAAATATATTTAAATAGTAATAGCTATGATTTCACAATACGTTTGCTACTATGTTATAATTTTATTTTGAGATAGGATACCGTTACAGCGTGTTTAGAACGTCATCTAATGGGCTACTGAACATAAGAGAAGAGTAATCATTGTCTGGAACTATGAGTGCCATCTACACGTTGCTCTTCTAAATAAAATCCTGGCTGCCAAAACGAAGTACGGTATTGAGCAATTTAATACCCCATATAATCGGATAGCACCAATCCGTAAACAAAAATGTCTTTTGTGGTGATTATTAATGCACATAAAAATTAGGGCAAATTATAAAGTAGTATGAAAGTAATACAAATTAGCGTTTTTCATATGTGCTCACTAATATTTCTCTATTCCGTTTGTGTGTTTTTGGAGATATGTATGTATTATTCAAATGTTGAGTTTCGTAGATTAAATGTGCACTCACGCGAAATGTGGAATTTGACATCTTAAATAGTAGGTATGCTTCGTGGCTTAAATGCTTTATGTTCGGCTGATCTAGAATTCGATATTTGAACAGTGAACTTAGTACGTAAAGCATGTAGTATAAAAGTTCTTTAACAAGTAGTACCTATTATAAATAGGATAAAAACGAATTTACCAAGCCGGGAAGCCATTGAAATAAGAAGAAAAGAGACGACGGTTACAAACTCTCTTCTACTTGGAACCCTCTTCTGAAAATGTTCCCACCGCCAAAAGCCGAACCCAAGGACGTGAGACAGGATACAGTGAGTGTTGTATGCACGACAGACTCGAAATTCGCGCTCGTCCAGCCCGCCCCCCCCCCACCGTTATAATTTACGCAGTGGTGGCGGCAGCGGTATGCGGCCTATCCGCGTAACAACGGATTGACAGTTCTTTCAGTTTACCCTGGACAACGGCGGCTGCAACGTCGCCGAAACGTCGGGTGCTACAAAATTCACTCGGTAAATTCGTTTTTATCTTATTTATAATGTCAAATAACCGCGATAGTCTTCGATGTAGACTATAGTACTTACCTAGTAATTTAAAAAACATGTTAGATAATAATTGGGTATATTTTATAATATACCATAGGGCTCAGAGGAGGATGATGATAATAATGATGATGAATCAGAAGTGAGATAGGTGGATGTCTCTCAAATACCGAAGGAAAATCCAAATGCAGTAGTGTTTGTAACTTGTGTGTAAGTTTGCAATAAAATTCGCAATCACGAATAAACTTAAAGAAGCAGCCATTGAGCCACGAGCGGGTCGAGGCTGGGATGTTGACATCCTTCCCGGCAGGATATTACGTAGCGACATGGCAGATGCAGACAGGATATTCATCCTATGGGAAATCACCATATATTTCTGTCTCTTACCCCGCTTGCAGCGCGTTGCATTGAAATTAATGAGGTAGATTTTACAGATTTTACTCGGTGTTCTAAGGGCGCATTTCTAGAACGCATTTTTTAAAAAGTAAATAAATAAAACCCAATTCTTCTTGGGATTTGGTTTGTTTTTAATCACCATTCCGCATAGGCAATCCCCTGTTCCAATTTACCGAGCTTTTGTTTGTGGCCGGAGAATAGAACGAGTGCCATGTTATAAAGTCGCGGCGTTGTTATAAATTTATATTTTTATTTTATATTTATATTTTAATAAATATAAATTTATATTTACATTTACATTTACATAGAGCGGGGTTTACTATAGAGCTATAGCATTACTATAGAGCGGATTGCTATAGAGCGGCACACATTTACATTTATATTTACATTTATATAAATTTATATACATTTTGTATACATTTTGCCATAGGCATCCATTATTGGACGCCTCACATGCGAGGGTATTTATTTTATTTATCCCTTGTCCTATAGTATATTTTACATGATTTAGTCGTACCTAGATACAAAATGTAGAACCCTGGAAATTTACTAAAGGTGCGACTTCGGCGGGATTTTATCACCTCACTAGGCAGAGCCTGTATTGAGGTGATTTTTGGTACTGCGTTCATCTGTCGGGTGTATAGGTAATTTCTGTAATGGGAAATGCTACAAGTGTATATTGTATAACTATTATAGTATATACATTACACAAAAAAAAAATATTTATTAAATTAAATGAGATATAATATATACCTAGGTATGGGAGATATATTTGGGAGATCGGAGATGATTTTTCGCCATTTTACTCTTAGGTAGGATGCATTCATAATGTGTTTTTATTCTCCTTTCTTTTTTTGATAGATTACGTCCAGCGACTTTATTTTCTTTGACTTATATCACTTTCATGAAAGTGAACTTGCAATAATAATGTTTATATTCCAGAATTTCAATTATAAATATGTTGATTTTTAAAGTATTGGTAGGTATTCTACGCTCAGATGAGCAAATGACAAAATGATTTGATTTGTTTGAATCGCCTCAAAGCCATTCCGCTGTTCCTATTTTCCTGGCTTTTCTTTGAGGAGCGGAGAATACAACGAGAGCCGTGTTATAAAACAATAACAGTCGCGGCGAATAAAGCGTTCCGCGAATGCCGCCCTGTGTGCGCGGACCACAAAGAAATACTTGGCGAAATCCGCCCGGAGCGAGGCCGCCAGGCCGCCCAAATCCGCCAACTCAAAGCAGAGTTCCGAGTTTATAGCCGCTCAGCTCAAGCCACGCAGCCAGATGATATCCAATTATTGCGCTTCATAAAGCAAATACCTCGTTAGCCCAAGCCACACAACTTTTCCTTCCCGCAGGTCATTTCGTGACATCTTAATTAACTAATTGCGGAGATGAATAATTTGCGGAGATGAATATTAGTGATTTTTATTTATCAACTCGAAATGAAGGAGGTGTAATGGCCCTTAAGTACCAGTACATGCTATCAACAAATGCATTGATTTCCAGTGAAATACACTGACACAATTCAGCTATTATTTTTACTCGTGTAGCGATAAATCAGCACGATGAAACAATACTTTTACTCGGAATATTTCGAATTGCATCATTTCCCGGCCGGCGAAACCGGCGAAAAAGCAACCAAAGTATCATTCCCCGAGTGATCACCTTCCCCCAAGGTTGCGACGGCATACCCGGCACTCTCTCTCACGAGTTAGGTCAACGGGTCCAGCTCCTTGGTTTACTTTCCTAATCTTTCCCAGTCCTCGTGACTGGGAAAGAATTCCTTCATCAACTATTCCCACATAACCTATTCGGCAAGCGTTATAACTGGCAATATCAAACTTTCAATCAATAAATACCTTCTATTTCATTCAAAACCGCCTTTCAATACGGAGATAACTCGTAAGTTGATACCACCACCTCACACCGAACAACTTGGAGTCTAGTGAGGGGTGGTCTCTCACAGATATATGTTACTGTTGGATGTTTATAGTGAAATTAGTGGTAATAAGTAAATTTGTTATACGATTCTATAATTTAAGCTTGTAGTAATACTGGCCTAATTTAAGCCTGTAGTAAGACCAGTAGTAATACTGCTGTGCATTGTTTTTTATATTTTAATAATGTATTTTTGTATCACAAAATTAGAAGTGTAAGACTAGAAAAATAAGAGTTTGTCTCGCCAACAAACTGTAAACCAGTTTGGCAAGATTGTAATATTTTAAAAAATGTAACTTTTTCTATGAATAAATTTATTAAAAAAAAAAAAAAGAGGTTTGGTTGCTGTCGGATTTCTTAATCCGAAATTTTAAAATCTTGACCGTACACGAAAATCCGAAATCTTGGCCGTACACGAAATTTTGCGCTTTTCGTGAATTTACGTAATTTTGCAGACGTGAATTTAAGGTTAAAATACTGTATTTCTATAAGTTTTATTGCACAACATAAAAGATCATTTATAATATTGTCTAATGAGTGAGCTACTTTTTTGAAAATTATATTAGAATTTTGAATAATTGACCTTAAACCGGCGACTGTTTGTGAATTTTTGCTGTAAGAGGTTTAGAATATAACATATTTACGAAACGTTTTGACATCTAAACGGTATGAAAAAATTACAATATATTGTTGTGAAAGTACTCTATATAATAAGTGAATCAGTTTTTACTACTTTCATATAAAATTGTTGATAAAAAAAATATTTAACTTTGTCAATTTTTTTAGAAAATGGGCGAAGAATTGCTTTTGATTTTGGCCTTTTAGAACTCTTGTTCATAAAATAAAAACAACAGAAATAAACGTTAGTTCAATATCAACCCACTTCCTCAAAAAAATGCAAAACATAATTTTAAAATTGGCAATAAAGTCTTCTAACAATCTAATTCTCGCGTTATGATACTCGCCTATGATACGATTCACGCCTCAAGTCAGCTAGTCCCCGCCGAGCGCTTCCAAAGGGTGGACGTATCTCTTTGGCTCCGAAAATCCTACCTACCTATAGTTATATTATACCATTGATTATAGAGGTATCCCGGCCCACATCGATTTCGTACACGGCCTCTTAATGTGG
Organism: Micropterix aruncella; assembly: GCA_944548615.1. Taxonomy (NCBI): domain Eukaryota; kingdom Metazoa; phylum Arthropoda; class Insecta; order Lepidoptera; family Micropterigidae; genus Micropterix; species Micropterix aruncella. The sequence goes on from OX155958.1 coordinate 4,465,628, forward strand.
GGCAAAGCAACAGAAAAACAACGAGTATTAAAAATGCAGAAGCTCCAAACACTTCCTGTAGTATGTGCTTGTCATTTTCTATAATATTTAGTAACGGAAATTTACTATAATAATGTCTATAAATTAGTAGTCATTATATTTATTACTTGTATTAAAATGTTGAAACCTTTTTCTTTTTCGGATTTATTATCCTTTTACTTATTTGTTTGGCTTACATTGTTATTAAATTAATAGATAATAGTTATCTTCTTATTTGTGTATATTTGTAGTTGGTGTTTTCTTCTTTTTAACTAGATCTGTGATGACATTGTAATTTATTAACTTATTACCTCGTAATATTACTTTCCCGGTCAACCAACGGTAAGGGAAAGTATTGTTAACGCGCATTTTTTTTTCGAGATGAAGACGAAAATATCAATTTTAACGCCCCCCGAGACGATTATGAACATTTCCAGATTGAAGTCTGTCTGTGTGTATGTGTGTCTACGTGTGTATTCCTCCACGATATCGTCCAAACGCTCCCCTTAAAATAGATATTTCCATCTTCACCTCGAAAAAAATGCGCGTTCACAATACTATAAAAATAATATGCCGCGAAGGAAAAATGCTCCAATTTAAAAATAAACTCAAATTATATCTCATTGAAAGAGAATTGTACGACGATCTCGAAAAACTGTATGCATCTCGACTACATCTCTTTCTGTAATAGGTTTTAAAATGATTAGGTAGGCATATATTAATTATACCTTGACTATTTTTATTTACAATATAATCACTAAGACATTTTATTTTACTTTTTGACAACTGTCACATTTTTTTTTGTTTTTTTTTGACATTGCATTTATTAATTTTATACTAAAAAAACTTATTTTTTATCGGTATTTTAAAGAATTAATTACTCTGTGTTTTTTATCTGGTAAACTAAATGGAGAGACTCGATTTAATTCTACAATAATACCTTTTTATTCTTACGAGTAACCTTTTATATTTTGATTATTAATAGAAGAATTTCAATGATATCACGGCCAAATGTAACTGTAATACAACTGTCTATACAACTATGTATTAGTTTTTAAGACAATAAATTATTTGATTTGAAAAAAAAAACACTCCTTACTGGTGGGTGGGCCAGAAAAATTATTTAAATTTGATTATTTACCAGTATTATATCGCTTTCTTCGACAGGTCTTCTTGCCTTCCCGCGCCAATGGATATATTTTCCTATTTAATTAATGAAAGCTCTTGAAAGCTTTTAGAAATGAAACCGAGCATTTATTCAAAAGTTAAGAAGGATAGAGAAGACGGATAATTTATCTCCATCAATTATTGCCGGGATAATACCTACTTTAAGACGAAACTGCTTTAAGTATAATTAATTATATGAACTCTATTTATTATTATATTTCACTACAAATAAAGATGTTAGTTGTACATATAGGAAAGGGAAATCATCCAAGGTTTTCCACTCGTGTTCATATTCGATACCCAAGTCGCGGCGTTAAGAAAACCCTCACTCGAACGACCAATTTCAAAAACAATCTATTCAACTATTGCTTGTATGCCAAATTTCTGCACAATCGGATGAAGCATGTGGACGCGATCGTGGAGGAATACACAAATATACAGATAAACACACACACACAGAGAGGGAGACTTCAGTCTGGAAATTGTCTTAATTGTCTCGAGGAGGTTCAAAATGTATATATCCGTCTTCCTCTCGAAAACGTTTAGCGCCATGACAATACTTTGCCTCCTCGTCGGTTGGTGGGCCGGTAAAGTAAAATACCAGCTTTTAATACTTCAGCTAATATACACTCACGTATGACTATGACGCGATAAGTATTCCTAAATCCCATCCTGGGACTTGCTCTTTTCTATTTAGGTAGTGACTTTGTTATTTTTACTTTCCTGACAAGGAAAGTATTGTGGACGCATTTCTGTGTGTCTGTTTGTCTGTATACCTGTGTGTATTTCTCCACGATAGCGCCGAAACACTTCATCCGATTGAGCTGTGGCATGTAGGCATCATTTGGTCTAGCAAGAGTTGAAAAGATTGTGGTTGAAATCGGTCCGCCATGCACGGGGCGCGCTGGTCATACTTTAATCTCGAAATATTGGACTTAGAGACTTGAAATTCGGTACACAGATGAGTGGTAGGGTCGAGACCTCATTTTGGTTTCAATATCCCTTATACAAGAAACACAAAAAAAACCGGCATACATTTTAGTCAAATAAATTGTGTTAGGGGCTTGGGGGGAAGGAGTAAAGTGTAGCGTTTCGAACGAAAATATTCCTCTTCTTCCGTGAGCACCTATCCCGATTTATCTAAAGTGCTTTAATAGATACGCAAGTAATCAGTATGTATTAACTCTAAAAAAATGTTTTTCATCTTCCATGGGTTTCTATCCCGCCTTATATAGCGTGCTTTAACTTTGAAGAAGATAGACCAACTATTGATATAATGAAGATAGACCAGAATGCATAAAGTTTCGGACTAAAATATTCTTCTTCTTCCGATATTCTTCTTGTTCCGAGGGTTCCTATTCCGCCTTATCTAGAGTGATTTATTAGATACCCAAATACTCAGAATATATGTACTCGTAGTTTCGGGCGCAAATATTCTTCTTTTTCCCGTATTCTACTTCTTCCGTGAATTCCTATCCCGCTTTATCTAGAGTGCTTAAATAGTATGGAGTTATAAAGTTTCAAGCAAAAACACGGGGAGGGGGAAGGTGTAATTATATTCAGATGAAACAGTCCTTAGCTACTTGCCGGGAAAGTCTTGGGGTGACACAACCGATTTTTTCCACACAGGCTTCATTCTCCTAGAGATTTTCTTTAAGAATTTACTTTCCCAGACATTCGCCAAACTTCGACGGTCTTGTGTTATAAAAACAAGCTACCCTCTTTGTTGAAATACTAGTCAATGCTTGAGTAATGCTAGTTAAAGAATGCTCAAACACTTGGGTATCTACAGGCTCGGGTAGATCATTTTAACTAGGTATAGGTGTTTTTGCATCATGTTTCGTGTAGGTATGTATACAGTATACACCTGCTACAAGAATACTGTATGGGTATACAGTATTCTTGTAGCAGGTGAATCAGTAGGTACGACGTAAGCAACTTTTATTTAAAATAATTGGGAAAGACAAAAAAAATAATGTTGTTTTTTTAATGGTATAAAAAGCTATGAGCACGAGGCGCCATCTACAGTAGTAATATCGGAAGGTAAAATATCGGTAATATTGTTTATTTGCAATATATTACCTACCGCTAGATAGCGCAGATTAGATATTAGATAGTTTACAAATTCAACAAAAAAATAATTATTATATATTTTTTTAAATCAAAAGTTGCTTATTTTGTCGTACTGATTTACCCACTACACGAATTTATTTTAATGTAACCACACCCTGTATACGAAAATTACGTCATCCTGTCTTCTCCTTCATCCTTAGCGTAAGTTATTGATATATATTTATAAAAGTTTATTTTAAATTTAACTTTATTACTTCTGTGTATTGTACGATGACAAATGATATCGCTATGGCGATAAGTCCGCCATTTGTGCATAAATTGTTTTTTTTTATGAAACCAGTGTAATATTGTATTTTTATTTCGGGAACATACAGCGCATACAATATACGTACTTATACATAAACATACAAAAAAGAAAAACACTACGCCGATAATCGTTTCCTGCTAAAGTAACATTTTAAAGAGATATCAGCATATTTAATCAAAAATTAATTATAAAATAAACTAAGTTCATATTAAATACAAAATTAACATAAAAAGCCGCTTGGAAAGGTAGGGAATAGGGAATCGGAAGTGATTAGGAAGAAGGAGTTGGACAATGGTATATGTATATACAGATACAAATATAAATATAGATAGGTCGTATAGTGAATATATAGATACATATATTAATAGATATTTGTTGATGTTTATAGATATTTATAGATATTGATATTTTTTATAGTAGTTACTGATATGAACAGTGAATTTTTTAGCATTAATTGTTGAATAATTTTTGATGCATTTTTAATCGATAGCTTTAATTGAAAGATCACATATGTTTCTACAACGTTACTTAAACGTGAAAACCTTTAATTGGCTCTCTGTTATCTTACTCCGGCTTACACGAAATTTGCGCATTTCGTGAATTTACGTAATTTTGCAGAGGTGAATTTAAGGTTAAAATACTGTATTTCTATAAGTTTTATTGCACAACATAAAAGATCATTTATATTATTGTCTAATGAGTGAGCTACTTTTTTGAAAATTATTATAGAATTTTGATTAATTGACCTTAAAGCGGCGACTGTTTGTGAATTTTTGCTGTAAGAGGTTTAGAATATAACATATTTACGAATCGTTTTGACATCTAAACGGTATAAAAAATACAGTCTTCTATATAATAAGTGAATCACTTTTTACTACTTTCATATAAAATTATTGATAAAAAAAATATGTAACTTTGTCAATTTTTTTAAAAAATGGGCGAAGAATTGCTTATGATTTTGGCGTTTTAGAACTCTCGTTCATAAAATAAAAACAACAGAAATAAACTTTAGTTCAATATCAATCCATTTCCTCAAAAAAAATGCAAAACATTAATTTAAATTGGCAATAAAGTCTTTTAAAACAATCTAATTCTCGCGATAGGATACTCGCCTATGATACGATTCACGCCTCAAGTCAGGTAGTCCCCGCCGAGCGCTTCCAAAGGGTGGACGTATCTCTTTGGCTCCGAAAATCCTACCTACCTATAGTTATATTATACCATTGATTATAGAGGCATCACGGCCCACATCGATTTCGTACACGGCCTCTTAAATTATAATTAGCTGTTGGTTTTCCTGAAAATAAATAAATAAATAAATGTTGCATGATAAGTATATAACTAAGTGCGATAGGTATTAACAAGCTCTTTATGTGCAATTGATTTGATTAATTCCTTAACAAACGTCGGTTGGTTGAGATTGAAAATGTTGATGGTGGAGAAACAATAGTCGTACGTGCACATCAGCCTATAAGCGATATTTATAAAGTAATATGTTTATAGCACAATAAAGTTATTATATTCTATTCTAAAATTACAGTATTATTTGGCTTTGCGTATCTAGCCCAAAATTTCCTTCAATTTGATTATTAGTTAGTATTAAATGGCCTTTTTCCGAAAGAATTCTTGTCTTTCCTCGCTAACAGATATTATTTTCTCCTTTAATTACGTGAAAGCTCTTGAAAGCTTTGGAAAATGAAACCGAGCATTTTTTTAAAGTTCAGATGGACAGAAGAGCCGGATAATTTATCTCTGTCATTTATTGCCGTGATAATGCCTAATTTAAGACGAAACTGCTATAAGGATAATTAATTATTTGAAATGACTTTATTATAATATTTCTCTATGAATAAACATAAGTTAGATACACATATACAGGTGAGTTTTTAGTTAGTGCCATCATTGTAGTGGATGAATCAGTACGATGAACTAAGCAACTTTTGATAAGAACTTTTGGAAAAAAACTAATAAATGAAAAAAATTGTTCAAAAACCTATGAGCACGATGCGCTATCTAGTGGTTGGTAATCAAAGATAGTCATAAGGTAGACTTAAGACGATCTTGTGTTATAAAAACAAGCTACCCTCTTTGTTGGAATACTGGTCAGGTTAAGCATTAGTCAATGCTTGAGCAATGCTGCAATGGTTAAAGAATGCTTAAGCATGTGGGTAACAACAGGCTCGGGTGGATCATTTGAACTACCTAGGTATAGGTATTTTTGCATCATGTTTCGTGTAGGTATATGGGTATATAGGATTTGATTACAAGAAACTTTTATTCAAGATAATTGGGAAAAACAAAAAAATATATATTGTTTTTTTTAATAGTATAAAAAGCTGTGAGCACGAGGCGCCATCTACAGTAGTAATATTGTTATTTAGCGGTATTTTACCTACCGCTAGATTGGACACAGCGCGCTCAACGCTTCTCAAACTCTTATTTAATGAATACTATTTACAAATTTGTCAATTTTTAAAAAATATATATTTATATCAAAATTTGCCCACTGCAAGGATCTCACTAATTAAAAAACACCCTGTAAAGGGACATAATCCAAAGTTTTCCGACCGTGTTCACATTCGATGCTCAAGTCGTAACCACCATTGATTATACTAATGGTATCAGATTGTTCAGCTCCGTAGTAAGACTTAGCAACCCTTCTGCAATGGCAAAATTAACAATTTTTTTAGCCATCTAAACATTTTTATGGTTTAATACTTTATTCATTTCATTTTTGTACATTTAGCCCCATTGTTATCAATGTTATAAGTAACTCGGAAAAATTGAACACCGAAATGCAGCTAATGCTCATTGCCCACCTAACTAGGACTAAACTGTCCCGTATCTAGGCATTGGTTTTGAATGGTTTTTTAATGAACATTCATGTATTAGTGCCATCTATCGCATTTTTATATAGGCTGATTACATCACAGAAATAATATAGAGAGATAGAATGCCACCTATTAGTCTATCTGAACTTTAATTTGCGTAATTATGTATTACGTATTGAAACCTGTATATCAAATTAACAAGTAAATATAAAATAAAAAACACGACTGCCGCTACAGAAAATGAACTATTGTATTTATAAATACTTTTATTACGGTTTTATGCGAATATTTGTGGTTTTTGTATTTATCCATATTTACATGTATATTTCCGGCATGTAGTTAACCAGTTATTACATTTGTTACATACTTAAGTTATTGGCATTTGGACATTTAGATAACTACTTATTTGCTATTTAGACACTTAAGGTAGGTACCCTATAAAACTCGGAATGACATAAAATTCTAACAATATTAGACAGTTCTAAATCCGTTCAAGCCTTCAGAAGTTATGGTGTTACAAAGAAACGTAAAACATAGGTACATAGATAAATCCTGAACACATGACATTACATTTACATTACATTTACGTCGTGTCCAATTGGTGGCTAAAAACCGCTCTTGGACGTGTCAAAATATTTCTGTTTTAAGTAGTAAGTGTCATTACTACTTTAATCTTTACGTTACATACATATATTAATTTTTAAAAATATACAGTATCTAAGAAACTTTGGAACCTACTAAAAGTTATTCGTCGTAGAATCGTATTTCAAAACAAATTAAAGAATAGTTAATGGCTACCTACTAAACACACAATACATAATTAAAATAGTCAGTTAAAAAGTTGAATAATCAAAGCAGAAGCCTAACAATTGAAATAGTCAATAAATCAAATATATACGTACTAAAAACTGTACATAGTAACATCCAAAGTAGTAAGTAATTTGTTAAATAATCAAACTAAAGCTAAATCTTAAATTTAAATACTAGAAGTACATATATAATTATCATTCAAATTGGTACAATATTTGCAAAGTCATGGCCCTCGAATTCGGTCAGATTATAGAAAGGGTGGCGTATCAGCATCTCCTTTTTCTGGCAGCCTTGAAAAAATTTACATCTTTATGTAAACAATATTAAAATAATGAGTTACATAACGGCGTTATTACTGCACGGGTTTATTTTTTCTGTGGGTGAATCAGTACAACGAAGTACGCAATTTTTAATTAAAAAAATGAAAAAACACTAAAAAAAATAAATATATATATATATATATATATATATATATATATATATATATATATATATATATATATATATATATATATATATATATATATATATATATATATATATATATATATATATATATATATATATATATATATATATATATATATATATATATATATATATATATATTTGATAGTTTTGTGTATATATTCTTTTTAGAATTGATCAATAAGATCGCAGCTTCTTTATATCGCACCTTTAGAAAATAAAAAAACGAAATTCGAAATTTTAAATTCTTCCATCTGTCAAGTAGCTCGTCTTGTCTTGTTATTTCCCCTGAAATAATAGGAAATTGAGTGAGTTTACGTATAAAGAAGGATTGTAGCTTAATTTTTGAGATAATTGGATGAAGGGTGAGCGTTTACTAGTTGAAAAATGGGCCCAACTTAAACCTACTCCTCTTTCCGCAAGTGAGAGGCATTCATCATTCTCGTTAACACCTAAAGCATTCCCGAATCCGATCAAGGGAATCCTTCGTCACGATGTAAGTGGCTTTTATAATTATTTACTTTATAATCATCTTATTGATCAATTCTAAAAAGAATATATACACAAAACTATCAAATATTTCAAAATATTGAATTTTTACATATTTTATGTTTCGTTCATTGTAAATAATCCATTTAGGTTAAAGGTAATCTTTCCAACTAATAGGAAAGAGCTGACTGCTTCCTTTCATTGATATGAGGGCATGTCACGCTTTTAGTTTTAAGTTTTCAGCTGAATATTGATCGCAGCTTCTTTATATCGCACCTTTAGAAAATAAAAAAACGAAATTCGAAATTTTAAATTCTTCCATCTGTCAAGTAGCTCGTCTTGTCTTGTTATTTCCCCTGAAATAATAGGAAATTGAGTGAGTTTACGTATAAAGAAGGATTGTAGCTTAATTTTTGAGATAATTGGATGAAGGGTGAGCGTTTACTAGTTGAAAAATGGGCCCAACTTAAACCTACTCCTCTTTCCGCAAGTGAGAGGCATTCATCATTCTCGTTAACACCTAAAGCATTCCCGAATCCGATCAAGGGAATCCTTCGTCACGATGTAAGTGGCTTTTATAATTATTTACTTTATAATCATCTTATTGATCAATTCTAAAAAGAATATATACACAAAACTATCAAATATTTCAAAATATTGAATTTTTACATATTTTATGTTTCGTTCATTGTAAATAATCCATTTAGGTTAAAGGTAATCTTTCCAACTAATAGGAAAGAGCTGACTGCTTCCTTTCATTGATATGAGGGCATGTCACGCTTTTAGTTTTAAGTTTTCAGCTGAATATTGATCGCAGCTTCTTTATATCGCACCTTTAGAAAATAAAAAAACGAAATTCGAAATTTTAAATTCTTCCATCTGTCAAGTAGCTCGTCTTGTCTTGTTATTTCCCCTGAAATAATAGGAAATTGAGTGAGTTTACGTATAAAGAAGGATAGTAGCTTAATTTTTGAGATAATTGGATGAAGGGTGAGCGTTTACTAGTTGAAAAATGGGCCCAACTTAAACCTACTCCTCTTTCCGCAAGTGAGAGGCATTCATCATTCTCGTTAACACCTAAAGCATTCCCGAATCCGATCAAGGGAATCCTTCGTCACGATGTAAGTGGCTTTTATAATTATTTACTTTATAATCATCTTATTGATCAATTCTAAAAAGAATATATATATATATATATATATATATATATATATATATATATATATATATATATATATATATATATATATATATATATATATATATATATATATATATATATATATATATATATATATATATATATATATATATATATATATATATATATATATATATATATATATATATATATATATATATATATATATATATATATATATATATATATATATATATATATATATATATATATATATATATATATATATATATATATATATATATATATATATATATATATATTTGATAGGTTTGTAAAGAAATCCGTTTATAGGATGATGTTTTTATTTAAAATAAAATTAGTAAAAGCTACTTAAAAAGTAGCGAAGGAAATCCCAGCTTGTATTGGGAAATGCTTATGTTTGAATGAGATATACTTTCGGATGTGCACGACTTTCGACGGTGCAATGTAAGTTTAAAGGTCCTTTTGCAGTCGACTAACGATCACTATTCATCCATATATCTCATAAATAGGGCTTATCCTTATGCAACACAAAATGCTTTCAATTGAGACGAATTAAGCGAAAAAATAAAAAATTAAACTATTGATCACTTCGGCAAAGCCGTTTTCCAAATGAAAGTGACATTACGAAATAATTCAAATTTCGAATGCTACCAACATTTAAAATATGATACAATTGGCTGAGTTTGTTATCAACGAGCCATTAAATCGAAATAAAAATAAAAAAACCTCCATATGCTCAATGAAATGAAAGAAGAAACTTCAATCTTAATTTCTTCTTTCATTAGAATATAGAAAACTTCAATCTTAATTTCTTCTTTCATTTCATTGAGCATATGGAGGTTTTTTTATTTTTATTTCGATTTAATGGCTCGTTGATAACAAACTCAGCCAATTGTATCATATTTTAAATGTTGGTAGCATTCGAAATTTGAATTATTTCGTAATGTCACTTTCATTTGGAAAACGGCTTTGCCGAAGTGATCAATAGTTTAATTTTTTATTTTTTCGCTTAATTCGTCTCAATTGAAGGCATTTTGTGTTGCATAAGGATAAGCCCTATTTATGAGATATATGGATGAATAGTGATCGTTAGTCGACTGCCAAAGAACCTTTAAACTTACATTGCACCGTCGAAAGTCGTGCACATCCGTAAGTATATCTCATTCAAACATAAGCATTTCCCAATACAAGCTGGGATTTCCTTCGCTACTTTTTAAGTAGCTTTTACTAATTTTATATATATATATATATATATATATATATATATACTAGCTGACCCGGCAAACGTTGTTTTGCCATATAAATAATTTTTAAGTAATTTCTAGTGTAGACAAAAAATAGCTTACTTATTGTAAGTGTGTAAGAATGTGGTATATGCGTGAAATAGGCATCGAGCACTGTGAACGATGAGGGAATATAAAAATAACAAAAGGCAAACATTATTTTTAAGTTATTATAATTTATTCCTTAAAATTATATATCATTAATTAATCAATTACGACAGTAACACTAACAAACAATATCAATCTCTTAATGCTATAGCGTGAACAATATTTTTTGTTAGTCCATCTTTAGCTAACACAAACAAACTGGATGGTTTACCCACTCGAGAGCATACCACGTATAATTGCCCGTGTGAAAAACATGGTGTTCTCAAATCTAAGCCACAAATAGATATCGTTTGACCTTGGGATTTGTTGATTGTCATTGCAAATGCCAATCTAATCGGAAACTGAATACGTTTGAATTGAATTGGCACATCTGTAGGTATAATAGGAATCCGTGGTATTAATATATTTTCACCTCGGAACTTGCTATTTAAAATGCTGGCTTCGATCACGTTTTTCATTAATTTTTGTTTCTTAATGTTGCATACTGCATCAGGGTTATTCTGAATATTTAGTGGCAGCTTAAATACTGAATGAGCTGTTCTGCCTCCATCCAATAAAGTTGCTGCAATGCCCGATGATGCAACGGCCAATGCGATGCCATTATTTGGTCGTATTTCAGCAAGAATTAGCGAAATAACGAATGTTTTGCCAGTTCCACCCGGTGCATCCAAAAAGAAGAACCCACCTTGTCCAGCTGAAACTGCGAGCATAATGCGATCATAAATGGTTCTTTGTTCCTCATTCATTAGTGGGACATTGCGGGCAACAATCGCTGCCATTTCTACAGTGCTGTACTGCAGTTCACGATTCATTTCAGTATTCATTAAATCAGATGCAGTTCGATTTGGCGAATTCATACCGAAATGACTGAGTGGTAAGTTGGCAATGACAATGCAAAGATCCTCAATAGCAATTAATGCTTCATTGTACATTGCGTCGCTGAATGTTATGGTTAGATCGTGGCACCGTGTACGATGTTGATGCAATATATCATCAGTCATTGAATCTTTGTGATTATCCCACAATATCTGTGCTCGGGCTGGGAAACATGTAGTCAACACTATAGCGAATAGTAGACGAATTTGTATTGCTGTACAGTTCAATGCAGCTTCAGCAAGCATACATTCCCACTGGTTGTCGTCTTCCAGCAAGCCGAGTGCAAGGCATGCATCTTTATACGTTGGATAGTGTTGCCCATTCACTTTACGTATATCTTGAAATGATAATGGGCCAGTAACATTAACCAACAACAGTCGAAGATAAAAGCACTCAGTGTGTCTTGGATCGACTGTAAATAATCGCCCCAAGGCGTTTGATTTAAATAAATTGAGACATGCAGCAACTGGTGAGCCTTGCTTGCGGGGCATCCATGTTTTTGTTTGAGTCCATGTGAAATAGCGTGGTACTTGTGAATAGAGTAATGTTCGTGCAAAGGCACCAAAATCATCCGCACGATTACACAATTCAAAAAATTCAGTGAGTGTAGTTTTAGGTGGATTTATTGCACGATCAATCGCTGTATCGTTCGTGGAAAATACACGCTGACCGTTTTCAAGATGGACGGCTAACTGAACAACTGCTGGATCCCGTTCATGAATTGGAAAACCAAAGATACGCCAAGCAGCTTCATTGGAGCTGATGTACCGACCAATTTGGTAGAGCGTTATTTCATCGTTTTTATTCACTGGAGGAGCATTCACATTAGTATTTTCCGCTCTAAACACAGCCATATCACTGCCTTAATGGACATACTTGCAAATGTATTTGATGTTCTTCACAGAACTGCAGAACTCAACATTAATATGAGCATTGTATGTCTTGCTCAGCAGAGGCCATCCAACGATTGTCAATATCAATGTCTGTGTTGCTGATATTTTTAATAAATGATTGTCCGCCATTATCGGGATTTCTTCGACGATATATTGGGTATCCGTCGACATTTGTGATCGTATCATTAGTAAAATCTTTAGGGAAATTTTCAGTACATTTTCCATCTGCCATGCAAGGCGATGAACTATTAAGAGTACCACATGGACCATGGATCATGTTTGTTGTAACAATAACAAACAGCAGTTGGTCAGTGGACGGATCTGGAATTTCATAATTTTATTATTAATAATTATAAAATAGGAAAGATTAATAGTTAATATGAGAGTTACACTGAGATAGCAAAATAATAATTGTCAACGTTACTACTACACTTGATGCATAAACAATAATGATGGCCGACAACTGTGTAGGGAGTGAGAGAAGTCTTATTGTGCGAGAGAAACAGGAGACCGGCTTCGTTCTCATCCCTACTCCGTGCTGTTTACTGGGTCAGAAGTGACACCTGTAGACAACTGGCGGGGATAACTAATTAAATGACGATTGATCAGTTATCGACCGGGGTGAAAAATGATTAAATTACTATAATGGCTATTAAAAAATAGGGGTTGGTGATAAAAGGGTAAAAATTTAGGGTTGTATGTATTTTTTAATGCGACATAATAAAAAAATAAAGAAATAAAAAAAATGACTAAAAATTAAAGAAAAATGTTAAGGGTGGACAACCCTTATCACTAAGGGGTATGAAAAATAGATGTTGGCCGATTCTCAGACCTACTCAATATGCTCACAAAATTTCATGAGAATCGGTCAAGCCGTTTCGGAGGAGTACGGGAACGAACATTGTGACACGAGAATTTTATATATAAGATATATATATATATATATATATATATATATATATATATATATATATTATATATATATATATATATATATATATATATATATATATATATATATATATATATATATATATATATATATATATATATATATATATATATATATATATATATATATATATATATATATATATATATATATATATATATATATATATATATATATATATATATATATATATATATATATATATATATATATATATATATATATATATATATATATATATATATATATATATATATATATATATATATTATGCTTAAATAGTATGAAAAGCTGTGATCACGATGCGCTATCTAGCGGTTGGTAAAATGTCGCTGATATTGTTTATTTACGACTTACTACCTACCGCTAGATGGCGCAGCGCGCTCAACTTCTTCAAAATTTTCAAATTAAAAAATGTATACCTTTATAATTCCTTTCCAAAAAAATATCAAAAGTTAAAAAGTAAGTAATTATTTTTTTATACCATATAGGCGTGCTTAGAGCGCCTCCTAAATTGCGTCGATATACAGTTGTACCGCGAAAGTCGCCATATTGAACATAATAATAAAAGATTATACATTTTGGAACTTTGAGTGCCATCTACACGTTGCGTTTCATATTAAATCCTGGTTGCCAAATTATAGTAGGACGTTGATCGATCTAATGCGCTATTTAATCAATGGTACCACCCTCAAAACTGCTATTCCCAGTCGTCACTTCTATATTATAGAATATACCTACTAATTAAAATTAGGGGCCATCCACATATTACGTAAATGGGATTTTTGGGATTTTCGGACCCCTCCCCCTACCTCATGTAAACAGACGTAATCAGCGCCCTGACCCCCCCCCTCCCCCCAATATTACGTAATCAACCGAATTTGCGGAAAATGTTAAGAATCGTGAACCCAGCGCTTGTAAAGTGCTTTTAAAATAAATGTACTTTATTAATTTAAAGTAATTACAAAATCTCAAACTCTTTCGTTTATTTTACAAATACCAATCTTGAGACCGCAGCGTTTCCAGGAACAGGCCCGGGCGACTCAATCGCAGACGAGCGCGTAGCCGTAGAGTATCTAAGCACATCGCGCGTGCGGGGGGGGGGGGTATCTTCGGCGTGACAATGCTGTATTTCCGTGCAGGTTTAGACCAAGAAATCACGTAATCAAGCTTAAGCCTCAGCTCAGACCCCCCCCCCCCCCCAATACCCTCGGTGATTACGTAATATGTGGATGGCCCTTTACACCTTTCCTATACGCCAGCGCCAAGTGTACCGGAATCTGTTCTACTGACTATAGCCCAGCATTCTACAGCCAAACTATTGTCTGATCTGAAAGTCTCAACTTTTACAAAACTCTTGCACTTTGTCGCTGGAGCTTGGCTATAGAGGTCATAAAGTAAAAGATAACGAAGTTAAGTATGTTCTTATATAGATTTAATGTGTAGGTACCTATAACATAAATCTAGCGTATAACATAAAAATGTATTTTCAAAAGTCCTTAATTATTATTCACCATCGCTATCGCTACTCACTTCCGTTTCTTTTGTACATAATGATATTAAATTTAGATAATATTCCAGCAGAGGCCTTGAAATTTACTCACGATGTTTTTTTATATGATCGGCGCCAATAATGTGCCGTTTACGGTATGCACGTTTAATTTATAGCTAGTTCGAGGAAACGTTGATAAGAATGAAATTTTGTAACAATTTTTTTTCAAAATCGCAAGTTTCGCGTACGATTTCGCTAGACCGATTGTATTGATATGAATTTGATATGCTACAAACACCAAAAAAACGTATGATACGTTTTTAAATTGTACGGTTGGCAGCGCTACAACATAAGTTATCCGTTCAACAAACGAGGATTTTTCCTCCAAAAGCAGTAACGTCACTTTGACACGATAACAATCAAACTAAAGCTAGCAAGTTTCTCAGCAGCAAATGAGAACATCCGATTGGATGTTCTCTTTCACATACGCCAATCAGCTATATAAGGGTATGCAACAGGGTATGCGCAGGTATACAACTTTATAAAAACATCAACATTTTAGAGGCCGGCAACATTAATATCCAGATAATCATAATAATTATTATTTTAACAAATATCGTCGGACGTGGAAATGATGGCAACTATTCACTTTGAAGTCAAATTAGCTCTATTTTCGGTGAATGGGATTTTTCGTAATGCGAGTTTTATGGTTAAGTTCCGATACACATAACCTGCAAATATTTGTGACGTTTACTTTCTGTCTGACAATTCGCAACAGTGGATCGCGACCGACAGCTGTTAAAAGACAACATAAATAAGTCGAAATGTTGTGATTTATTAAATAATTCAATTGACGCAAAATGAACGAAAATAATAATGTTTTAGATGTTGAAACGGAGCTTCAAGATGCCATCGATAAAGCGGAACCTGAGTTACAAGATGCGATTAAAAGGGTGAGTTTTCGTAGTGTGCATTTGTTTACTTTACAAATAAAGGCGAGGTTGATTATAATGCTCCATCAAATCAAATCCGTCTCAAAATACAAAATAACAAAACCTAATGTAACTGGATCACATGAGACATTCGCACTAAGGTAGGCTCAGATACGTTTATTTGAATACGCCTAATAATAAAATAAAATAATATATTGAATAATGTTACATTAAGCAAAGGGTTGCCAGTAGTCCGACCACCTGCACATAGTCTTTCGATAAGGCACATCATAGCTTGCCCCCTATTAGGTTACGACTCCCAACCTTCAATTTCTACAATCAGACCACCTAGGAGACCAGTTACAGAGTACATGATGGTCAGAAAAAACACACATCAACCATAGTGCCCTATATTCGCATGGAGGCACCTAAATCCTCTGCTGGAAAATGTACAGAAGGGTTTATTGAGATTTTTGCATCCGAATGCATTTATCACAGGCATAATTAATGGAGTTAATTAGTTAAATGGAGCGCTGTATGTTTCCCGAAGGTTAAATAAATAAATAATGGTTGGTTATAATTGTCTGTGTCTCAGAAGAAAATGCTGACTATGTCCTATATTTTTAATCTAATTTTAGGTAAAACTGATGACTCTAGCTCATAGGTTAGGTTCTCAACCTTATTTTGCCCACCGCCCACTATGAGTTTTTTTTTCTAGAACCCCCAATTTTTTTTTACTTACCATCTGTCGCAAATCTGAAAGAGCTATTGCCACAATAATATTTTTTTTACCTTTCCCTGCTGCCCCTCGGAAAGTCCCAAACGCCCACAAGGGGGCGCTATCGCCCACGTTGAGAACCTATGCTCTAGTTTATTAGCTAAGGTGGATCTTTTTGTAGCTAATAATTATCTTCATTGTTGATCGCACCATCTTTCCGTGGAGCTGTTCTCGCACACTATCCTTACGAGTTGGAACTTGTTAGTGCATGCTTTGCGGCGCTTAAATGGCATTAACTCGATGGCACCAGGTTTTGATATTTTTACTGCCGTCATCTGTTTAAATAACAGGCAATTAATTATTTATTCTCATATGATAGCTAATATTCTATTTATAAAGTTGTTAGTAATGTTCTATTTATAATATTCTATTTATAAATATTTATAAAATTTTAGGGTCCCATCAAACTTGCAGAAAGCAGATTTGCAGACGGCAATCTTGCAGACGGCATTCTTGCAGGCGGCAGTTTTGCAGAAGGCAATCTTGCAGAAGGCAGTTTTGCAAATGTCAAACTAACGTTTCGAGGGTCGGCATTTTTGCAGACGGCATTTTTGCAGAAAATGAAGTTAGAAGCAAAACATAGTATTTAAAATTTAGTGTTACCAGAGTAGAAATCGACAAAAGCCGCGTTTTCATGTCAGGGTAGGGAAACCAGTCCACTTCTTTGAGTGTCCTCTCCATCGCGGATCTCAGCAATCAACTTTCGATTTTAGGGAAAGAAAAACCTAACCTAACCTAACCTAACAGAAAAACTTAAAACATTTTTTTTAATGTTTAGTTTGATGTACTGAATCATCCACTACAAGGATGCCGGTAATTAAATGTGGAGAGGTAAAAATATTCACCACTTTAATTTACCCTGACATGATAATTTGCTACTTCTTTTTCTAAATTTAAAATTAATAACATATGACCTCTTTACTGCTTTATTTTTGGTTTGTACAATAATATAAAATTAGTTTATTCGTGTAATCATGTCCTAATGCGCCATTCTCAAACGTTGCTAACTTCGGGTTTGTATGCAAGTTTGCTTTCTGCAAGAATGCCATCTGCAAAAATGCCGCCTGCAAGGTTGCCGCCTGCAAGGTTGCCGCCTGCAAGGTTGCCTCCTGCAAATCTGCCCTCAACAAATTTGGAGCTGTCAAAAGTGACATTTGTGCAAGTTTGCCGCATGCAAAACTGGCGCCCCCAAATTTTATTTGTTGTGTGGGGCTTTTCTTAGGTCTTTATGAGCCTTGTAACACTGCAACCATTGCTGATCTATTGTGTTCGCCACCTACTATAGTTCTGCGCTAAGCCTCGTGTCATTTAAAAACTGCAACAGGCTTTTGGCGCCAGATTGTTTTACTTCTTCAGGTTGGAGGTAATACCACCCAAATGGGCGTATCTTTTACGCATCAGCGGGCCATACTCGCACATGAGGTGCAGAGGAGTTTCCTCTGCCCCTTGGCAGAACCTGCACATTTTGACCCAATCCCGGAGCTTGAGGTTGTACATGTGTTTGTTCGGGCCACAATGCCCCGTGAGCGCCCTCACCAGTATGCGTAGATTGTTCCTATTAAGCAATAATGCCTAGTCTTACGGTTGTAAGTCGTAAGGTTGTTTTAAATATAACTAAAATATGCCATAATATGCCACTCTCAAGCTTATTATCTGGTGGATTCAGGGCTCATACAAATAGTAGCATTCTCCTTTGGTATACTAAATTTTTCAATAATCACCCCCCCCCCCACCCTCCCCCCCCCCCAAAATGTTTGTGGTGAACCTCCTTCCTGGGTTAATGTAAAGGGTTTTCCAATGAGGATGGGTCGATGTTGGCAGTCTGTGCAATAAAACAAGATGTGTATTAATGAAATTCTTTATTTATTTGAAAGGACCATGTATGCCATTATGTATGGAATATGACATCGTTCAAACGTCCGCCGTGGTTTCGCACGGTGGCACGGATCCGAGAGATCCAATTTTCATTTACTGTGCCGCATAGATCCGTCTGAATTTGAACGATGGCCTGGGTTATGCTGATTTTGAGGGCATCGGTCGATTGCGGCCTATTGGCATAGACCAGCAACTTCAGAAAACTCCACAAGAAGTCTAGCGGGGTCAAATCGCACAATCTTGGTGGCCAATTCACGTCGCCTCTGCCATAGATAACCATGTACTGACGAACACTCATTTCGATAATAAAGTTTTAACGTGCTGCTCAATCGAGTAACCTGCCATGGTTATTTGGCATCAGTGACTGCAGATAATAAACAACAGATTTGGCAGACGTCTCCAGAACAACATGGCCACCACAGACTGTCAACATCGACCCATCTTTATTGAAAAACCTTTTAGATAAGACCCATAGTTAGTTAGTTTGTCTGGGCATTTTCCCGCACTTGGCCTCTTGATTGGGCCGTTGTGCTTGGCTCATGTTTCTATTTATGTTTATGTTACTCCAGCCAACCCAGGCTGTCCCAGAAGGTTAGCAGCCTGTTTGGGTTGCTACAGGCCTCCGAGACAGATGCTGGAGATTGTAGTATTTTTGCCCGTTGCTCTGCCACGCTCGTGCATTCCATGAGCACATGCTGTGGCGTTTCTTCTTCCTCCATGCATCCTCTGCATAGAGGGCTGTCTGTCACACCTATGGTAAACAGGTGTTTGTTTGTTAGATAAGACCCATTATGTGTATAATAAAAGCATAGGAATTGCTGACTTTCTTGTGAAGTACTTGATTCCGAACATTATACAGCGAGAAAAGGAGTTTACAACAACGAGTGCATGTCATGTGCTCCAAATTTAATTTATAGAGGGCTGACTAAAGTATCTCTATAACAACATTTATGTTGAATCTTAATAAAATTATCTATTTTCTGATAAGAATAAAATATCAATATTTGCACACTTTTGTTGGGATTTTGATATCCAGTCTCGACATAAAAATGCAAACATGAGATAAAATAGGTACTCTTATGAAAATATTTTTTTAAATTACATTGAAACAGGTATAGTCCAGCCAGCGCATCATGGCAGCTTTTTGAAAAAAAAAATATTAGTTATTGTGATAACATTTAAGGACAATTCAATAATATTTCTTTACAACTTAAAAGCCCAATAACTTTCTTATTAAATATTTTTCTAAAAAATTACTCAATCGGCACATAGTACAATATTGTGATGCTACTACGATTTTGCGAAGACACTGCGATTTTTTATTTGAAAGTAATTTGTATTAGCATTTTATATGAAGTAGTACCCCTTTAGCAGACTCTTGACATTAAAAGGAGGGATGTCATAATTTTATGGCAGTAGACAGGTATTTTTTTGTTACAAATTAAAACGTAATTATGTACGTTTTACTTTCCGGGCCCATCAACCAACCAGGAGGGAAAGTATTGTGAATGTGCAATTAATTTTTTTGTGGAATTGTCTATTTTGAGCCCCTGAGACGATTAAGACCGATCCCAGATTGAATCTCTGTGTGTATGTATTCCTCGACGATAGCGCCCAAACGCTTAATCCGATTGAACTGAAGCTCGGTACGCAGGCATCACTTGGTCATGGTAAGAGTTAAAAAGATTGTGGCGCACCACTCATATATCAATCTCGAAGTATTGGACTTAAAGACTTGAAATTTGGTACACAGATGCCTTTTTAGGCCGGAATCACATTGTGAAATTTTGGATGGAATATCTCATATACAATAATATATTAAATAATATTATTTTGATTCCCTCTCATATTTTTATCAAATATTACGCCGAGCCACCCAAGGCTAGCCGAGAAACGAACCGTGCCGCCTGAGCATCGCAATGGGACCCAGCCGGGTTCGACCGCCGGCCAAGAGGACGCTCGTCGATTTTATTTAAGTATTTAATATTCAGATGAAATCAGTCCTTGGTTTCTTGCCGGAAAAGTCTTAGGTTGACACAACCAATATTTTTGTAATTTAGTACATTTGACCATTACTCACTTTTTCAGGGGTTCACCAACAACGTTATGCAGTTGTCTCGTAATGAGACAAAAGATGATCCTCTCTTTCTTGACGACACATTGTATTCTTCGGAAGATGCGCAGGTGTAAGTAAAAGTCAACAAACATAATATATTCAAAGAATGCGCTGGCGAAGAGGCAACGATGCAGTATTTTGTCGCATTCTAATTCGAAAGAAATGCTATGCAGCACCTTGAGCACCAGCGCCAAAAGAATTTCAAAGCAGTTTCAATAGTCTTCAATTGTGGGCACATGACATTATAATTAATTAATCCTCCAAAAAATATACTAATACATATAGTCATAGTCATATTTTATTAATTCCAAAAAGTACATACTGTGGAATACGTCATTTTACATTTTCTAGAAGTTATTACAACTTCATTACGTGTACATATACTTTTTATATGTAAAAGCAAGACACCATCGGATCAATTATAAAAATTAAATCTTACAGACTCAATTAACAAAAAAAAATGTAAACAACATTTTAAAATAATCTATCAATAAGTTTTAAAAATAGTCAATCAAGAAATTTTAAAATAATCAGTTAATAAACAACAAGTTTTACAATAAAATCAAAACTACGGTGACAAAAAACAGAACAAATTTGATGAAAGATAATTTATTTTTTAAAAGCTAAGACGGCCTTGTCAAATTCATCAAAATTATAGAGAGCATGCATGGCTAAGTTTCTTTTTATGCATTTCTTAAATGCAACCTCTTGAAATATTTTAATTTCTGCTGGCAACGAGTTACAAAATTTAAACCCCAAATATAAATATGATCTCTGGTATAAAGAAAGCCGCACTTTGGGGATTACTACATTATTTTTATTGCGAGTGTTATGTTCATGCAGACTCGAATGCTTTTCCTCGTTTTTCAAATTTGCTTTCGCATAAATTATGCACTGATATATAAATTCAGATTGAAATGTTAATATTTTTTTATTTTTAAAGATCGGAGCACAGTGGTCGTCTCTTTTTAACCCAAATATCGTCCTGAGAGCTTGCTTTTGCAGTATAAAAATATATATCCATTCTCAGTGCATGCCTATTATTGATATTTCACAAATTATGGTACTGAACCCATTAGATTTTTATTTATCTTTGTAATAGGTTAGATACTCAAACCAGTATCATGTAAAATGCTTGTAATATAACTACCTGTTACTTGCAGTAGCTTGTATATTACTTTCAATAAATAAATACAAACGGACCTGCCATGGAATTCACCGACCGGAGTCGGGCCCATCATAATACTATTTTTTACACTTCTGGGGGGTGAGCAGTGAATTCCGGACTTACGAACCGGCTGTGGTAGGTTTAGGACAGCTGTCTTGCCACATGTGAGCGTTCACCTTACCACCCATTCACTCCCCCTTCGAAAAGCCATAGAATTTGAGATACGCAAATCGCAGTTTTAGATAATTTTTCTAAGAAAGTTGATTATTTTTCTGGAAAGGCCAAGATCTTTAAAGAGGTGAAATAGAGATTTAGCTGGCAGGCCACGAGCGCCAACTTCCACCGCGTGAAGGTGAACAGTGAAGCCGTTCCGGGTTACGGCATTTGCAAGATCATGGTATTTATTTAATTTGTACTCGTGGTCTTTTGGGATATTTGATTCCCATGGAACAGTTAATTCTACAATAAGAGCCACCTTCCGAGATAGAGAGTAAAGAGTTATATCTGGACGGAGGGCTGTGCATCCGAGACTTTCAGGGAATTTATACTGCTTAGAGACCGAATCAACCTCCAGAATCCAATCTGTAGCTTTCTCGATTATTGAGAAAGGTTTTGTAGTTAAATGTTTTTTGCCTTTAGAGCCATCCCGCACAAACTGTATTGGGGGTTTGGAGGATACTGTCAAACCCTTGTTGGCACGAGCCACTGAGAGACTAATTACCTCGCGAATAACAGCGAGAACTTTGTCATGGCGGTAAGTGTACCGTCCTTGATCTAAGGCCACATTGCAGCCAGCTAGAATGTGTCTAGCTGTGCAAGGGGTATTGCTACAGAGGGGACAAGAACTATCCTCGGCAAAGCTCCAACGAGCGAGGTTACTGGGGTCTGGAAGTGTATGTTGAAAGGCATTCAAATAAAATTTCAGCATCTCTGGTGTCCAGTCATAGAGCATTACCTTCCAGTGCATTGGAGGCGGAATGCAAAAGTCCCCAATTGTTGTCCAATCATTCTGGCATTGAAGGCCAATAGCATGAGCCATACTCTTGCTGTCGTAATCTCCCCGCAAAAGAGACTTCTTCAAGTCCACGTCGCTCGTGGTTGTACTGCCATACCCCAGACCAGTGCCATTCTGGCTGATTCCAGTAAGGAACTTTTTGTGGAAGTCTACGCGGGCTTGTAGATCATTTGAATCACTACGGCCACCGTGCTTCGATATTGCCGGATCTTTGGATTGTGACACTTCCAAAAGCGGTAAATTCGCCAATTGAATACGATTGTAATGTAACGTAATTAGTCATTCTCTCAGTTGTCTTCACAATACGTTAGCAATAAATAAAAAAGATTATAAGACGACACTTCAAAATTGATTTTTTTTCCAGGGTATTATCAGAGTTGAAAATCAAAGACCAACCGCTCTTCCACACCCAATCTGTTGTCCTGGATCTGAGGTCTCTGAAGATGGCTCTCCGAGGAAGCCTCGGAGATGTGGTTGTCCAAGGGCACTACCACGCTACGAGTGACCGCCTGCACAGCATCATTCCTGTATCGAGCGATGGCCACCTTGAGTAAGTTCATTATTAAAGAACAAGAACAATTATTAAAAAAAATAAAAAACAAGACTGCCGGCACAAAAAGTGAACTTTGCATTTATAATTACAAGTAAAGTACTACAAATGATTCCAGAAGCTAACGGAAAATCGGGTACCTCAATGAAATATATATTTTTGAATAGTTTAGACCTTCTGGATAATGGTTGATTATGGGCAAAAATCGCTCAATACATGGGAAGGGGGTCAAATCGCTCTTATCAATTTTGTTTACACTAATAAACACTGAATTACATCAAGCGACCAGAAATGGTGCTAATGTAAAAAGATAGTTCGAAAGAGGACATACAAATGAGTATAGAGGGAGTTAAATTTTTATATAATTATTTGAGGTTTCAATCAAATGTCATTAAGATAATGAAAGATACATTGCATCCATGTATCAAATATAAAGGAGATATTTAACAAAATCTTATTTTGTTGTTATGTTCAATACTTTACTCGTCCTCTCTACCTTGTTATTACAGACAATTTGTTCGCGCAGAAAAGAACATTTTTTAGGGAATAAAGTTCTTTGTTGAAACGAAATTCAATTTTTGGAAGCTCCACTACGACCCTAACATTCAGTGCTAAAGACGATTGCGCATTTTGTAAATCAGTATTTGTCTTAATGTATTGACATTTGGATAATTATTTATTTGACATTTGGACAGTTTAGGTACCCTATGACATTTGGAACGACAACTATTCTAACGATACTACACACTTCTAAATCGGTTCAAGCGTTTAGAAGTTATGGTGGAATAAATAAACGGAAAACATACTTACATGAACCCTGAACACATTACATTCCTTTTTGTTGGGCAGTCGTGTAAAAAAAAAATACTAATGCGACAAGGTTTTCCATGCTGCCTGATTTTCTAACCCTTACATCCAATAGTCGATGCTAAAATATAGACTCGTGCTTAAGTGATGCTCAAGTATCTGTTTTCATTCTATAGTTGGGTCAACAATGATTAACCCTTATAGCGCCAGCCTTGGGAATGAAATTCATGATGGCATGTATTTCAATCTGCGGAAGTATGACCATGTTTCCGAGTACCGAGTAAAACTGAAATGGCTTCGGATACGGGACCGGAGAAATTTGCATACTCTTTCACTACTATATAATATCCTACACAATCCTACATCTCCCTCGTACCTCAATGAGGCTTTTACCGAGTTAGGAAGTCATGGTCTCCCACTTCGTTCAAGTCAGAATAATACTCTACGTATCCCAAAACATAAAACCAACTATTTTTCATACTCCTCCGTACATGCAGCTGGACTGTGGAATCAGCTTCCTCCAACAATTAGAAGCACTAGCTCGCTGTCCACCTTTAAGAAATCATTGAAAAAGCACGTCCTTTCACAATAAATATGAACTATAAATTCTAACCTTTCCGTTATCCCTTCCCTTTCCTTACCTTGTTTTGGCAGTTTAATTTACAGTTTAATATATGTATGTATATATGGATTTGTTTACATATGTAGAGGTCTATATTAAAAAATATTCTTTTTAAATCTGATTTTGGCTTTAGATACGCATACAATGCCTTTTATTTGCTATAATTTAAAATTTCATTTTATATTTTATTGTATCTTATTGTACTTTAACTTTCGCTTACCCTTCTTTTCACATCAGCATGTTGGTTGACTGGAAGATATTGTTATGTAGCAATAAGTCCGCCATTGTACCTTCTTTTAATTGTGCAATAAAGAGTTTTTCATTCATTCATTCATTGACCCTCGAAAATTGGTTTGTGGGGGGAGTTAATGCACGCATACTAATGTATAACGGTGGCTTATTCAATGAAGGCTACTTTTACCGCATATTTGCATATACACTGAGATTGGCCACCAGCAAATTCTCACAGCAGGAAAACCACCGATCGGTGCTATTGGTATTCCAGTGGTTAAGCAGTGGCTCAATTCAAGTATCCATTGAACGATGCTTGGAAATGTCAAACGCGTCTTTCCTCTCGTTAGTTTTTGCATGTTTTCTTACCTTCTGCCATATTTTAATCAACCTTCCGCCTTTGATTGATTTATTTTGCTGTTGGATCGAAAATTTTGTAGCCTTTGTAACAATTTGGACGGATTTCGATCAAAACGGCAAAATGATACACGGCATATTTTTTTTTAACGGCAGGTAATGAGTTAAAATGCGAAATTTAGCTAATATTTTGAAACAAAGAATGAAAGATAGCGAAAGCTTTTTGACTCGAAATATAAAAGTTTAATTATTTTACGAAAGAGTAATATTCCTTGTTTTGTGGCCAATACTGTTACGTATATTGCCAGACGAAGCGGAAAGAATCCAAATTGCCTAGGGAAGTCGAATGTCTATAGAATTCAATCGATGCTTAAGCAACAGCCAGGGCTGAGCAATGCTTTATTAAGATATGCTCAAGCACTCGACTATAGATTAGGGTGTTAGTTTTACAACTAGAGCTGTCAACTACAACGGGCGAACCCGTCACCTCAGGAAGTTTAAATGAATTTATCGTTTTGTTTCCCGTGAGGTGAGCGCAGAAGTCTTTGGACGAAATAGTCCACCGTCTAGCTCCACCATCTGCCCGTCAGAGGCCAACGCCTTACGGCGAGGCACCGGAAAAGGTACAAAGCGGGCAGCCTCGCCCCTGACTACCAGTTTGGAAGGATATCTCCATCTGGAATTAACCTTCAGGATACCTCCGTCCTTCCGACTGGTTACGGGTCCAAAGTAACTTACGCGACCTCTACCTGTTGTATTACAGCGGTAATTCAGTTTGAATTTATTGCAGACCTGTGTATACTTTGCCCGTAGTGCCACACGGGATCGAGTGGCCCAAGGTCATTTCAAGAGACAACAGGTCAACATCCACCCCCGCTGCTTAGGAAACAAAGTATTTCCATAGTTTCCAGACCCCTTCAGCAATTAGTCAGAATGCACAACCGATTGGCATCGCCGACCGGTGCGCAAACCCCATCCCGCA
Source organism: Micropterix aruncella (assembly GCA_944548615.1). Classification (NCBI taxonomy): domain Eukaryota; kingdom Metazoa; phylum Arthropoda; class Insecta; order Lepidoptera; family Micropterigidae; genus Micropterix; species Micropterix aruncella. The sequence continues at coordinate 4,492,014 of OX155958.1, forward strand.
CCGGATTGCATCCGGATTGCATCCGCACCGGATGTAATCCCGCCGGGAGAAACCGGTCAATGAGATTTTGAGGCCTGAGACCGAGAGTCTTACCCGGGGTGGCCTTCCACACGAGGAGGCTTCTAAATAGGAGCTGAATCGTGAGTTGAGCTGATCTGAAAACAAAGTGGATCTTGTGGCCCAAACTGCACGAAACCGTTCACCACCCAGTTAGTTTACAGTCCAGAAAGGTAGAACACCAGACTTTGCTTGGTTGGCAATAAGAATACAGCATATGAGGGGTGTCATTTACTAAGTGCGAACCCGCCACCCTCAGGAAGTTGTTGGGTTGGGCGGTGTCTACTATAGCGGGCGAACCAATCACCCCAGGCTGGTATAACTTTATATCATCGTTCTTTCAGCCGTGGGATGAGCGTAGAAGACTTAGAGAAAATGGACAATCCACTATCTAGCTCCACCAACTAGCCCTCGAGAGACCAACCCTTACCGCCCGGCACCGGGTAATTAACCCAGCAGGCAGACCAAGCGCCCTCGCTACCAGTTATGGCCAGATTTCTCCGGCCTCCCGACTGGTTACGGGTTCGAAGTCGCTTCCGCGATCCTCTCCCTAGTGTAGCGGTAATTGGTATCTACCGAATCTATCGCATACTACATTTAAATATGTAATAGATGTATTCTTTTACTTCATTGACTACGTTTTCATTCATTTAAAACTTTACGGTATGTTACCCCCTCGATTTACGACAGAGTCCGCGCTATCGGAGTTTTTGATTATCCGAGGTAGACTCGGTCCACATTACCTCGGATACGCGGCCTACTGTACCTGTAAAACGCTTCCCTAATATAGGCAAAATTGCCAAAATCGAGCTTCCGTGCGAGAAAGTGCATTTTTTTAAAAAATGTGCATTAAAGAATTTCTATTTATCTATCTACGATCTTTCTAACAAAACCAGCTTTACTTAATCTTACCCTTTCATTGTTTCTCCAGAATCACAATGTCACAAGTGGAAGCAATCGGCGATATTGGACTTAAAATCGTCGACGACAGCTTCGACATTTTGAATTCAGGAATCGATTTCATTTTCAATGATGTTATCCTGAAAGTAAGTAAAGTGTTATTTTGTGAATAATCATTGGGACCATTGTAAATAGCTAAAATGTCAACTCTGCTTTTAACTTTCCCAACCCACCAACCAACGAGGAGGGAAAGTATTGTGAACGCTTTAATTTTTTTTTTTTGCAGTGAAGATGGAAATATCCATTTTGAACCCCTCTAAGAAAGTTAAGACCATTTCCAGATTGAAGTATATCTGTGTGTCTGTCTGTCTGTCTGTGTGTGTATTCCTCCTAGATAAGAGTCCAAACGCTTCATTGGATTGTGCTGAATTGTTGTGAGTCATTTTGGCTAATTGGTAAAGACGTTAAATTATCCTCTAAGGGCTGGGGAGGGGGGGTTCTTGAAATTTTTAGCTTGCCAAATTTGTCTATGTTCCATTTAATTTCCATGAGCTATGGACAAATTTAATATGCTAAATATTAGAACAAGGTTTAAGACCTGGGCACCAGATAGGCTGGCTATGTTATCGAAGTGCTTGGAAGTCTGTGTTTTTATGCATGCAGTCATTATTTGGCATGCAGGCATCATTTGGTCATGGCAAGAGTTACAAAGATTGTGGTTGAAATCGGTGCACTAGTAATAAATCAATCTTGGAATATTAGACTTAGAGACTTGAAATTTGGCACATAGATGCTTTGTTAGGCTGAAATCACATTATACAGTTTTGGTTGGAATATCTCATATACAAGCTACACTAATAATGTTTAAATTCCGCCATACATATTAATTAATCGCTGGGACGCCAAAGAGGCTGATTGGCCTTTTGTGGTGGATGAGAGATCCACACATAGTCGTTTCGGCTGGCTACCATATATATTAGCATTGGCCTTCAATGCCAGAATGATTGGACAACAATTGGGGACTTTTGCATTCCGCCTCCAATGCACTGGAAGGTAATGCTCTATGACTGGACGCCAGAGATGCTGAAATTTTATTTGAATGCCTTTCAGCATACACTTCCAGACCCCAGTAACCTCGCTCGTTGGAGCTTTGCCGAGGATAGTTCTTGTACCCTCTGTAGCAATACCCCTTGCACAGCTAGACACATTCTAGCTGGCTGCAAGGTGGCCTTAGATCAAGGACGGTACACTTACCGCCATGACAAAGTTCTCGCTGTTATTCGCGAGGTAATTAGTCTCTCAGTGGCTCGTGCCAACAAGGGTTTGACAGTATCCTCCAAACCCCCAATACAGTTTGTGCGGGATGGCTCTAAAGGCAAAAAACATTTAACTACAAAACCTTTCTCAATAATCGAGAAAGCTACAGATTGGATTCTGGAGGTTGATTCGGTCTCTAAGCAGTATAAATTCCCTGAAAGTCTCGGATGCACAGCCCTCCGTCCAGATATAACTCTTTACTCTCTATCTCGGAAGGTGGCTCTTATCGTAGAATTAACTGTTCCATGGGAATCAATATCCCAAAAGACCACGAGTACAAATTAAATAAATACCATGATCTCGCAAATGCCGTAACCCGGAACGGCTTCACTGTTCACCTTCACGCGGTGGAAGTTGGCGCTCGTGGCCTGCCAGCTAAATCTCTATTTCACCTCTTTAAAGATCTTGGCCTTTCCAGAAAAATAATCAACTCTTTCTTAGAAAAATTATCTAAAACTGCGATTTGCGCATCTCAAATTCTATGGCTTCGAAGGGGGAGTGAATGGGTGGCAAGGTGAACGCTCACATGTGGCAAGACAGCTGTCCTAAACCTACCACAGCCGGTTCGTAAGTCCGGAATCCACTGCTCACCCCCCAGAAGTGTAAAAAAATAGTATTATGATGGGCCCGACTCCGGTTGGTGAATTCCATGGCAGCTCCGTTTGTATTTATTTATTATATTTATATATTATATATATGGGGCCACATTAATTATTATGTAACAATAGAGAGAGAGACCAAAAAAGGTGCGATGCCATTTTTGCATGAGAGGCTGGCTTCCAAAAGGTTGAATATTAACGCCATTTGTTGGTGCTTAGCTCAAACCTTCCCTTGGCAAAGAAACAAATCACTCCGCTTGAGGCGTTGCAATGGAACCCAAGCTGGCCGAGAGAGGGTGGTCATCGATTTTATTTATGAAATTAATATCCAGATGAAATCAGTCCTTGGCTACTCGCCGGGAAAGTCAAGACTTTCCCGGCGCCTGAGCGGTGCCGCTGTGGCATCCTACATACAAATATCCATGGTATGTCACACGGTGCGTTCCGGCGCCGCACCGCACCGCACAAAAACCGGTAATATGGGCCGGAGCGGCACCGCTCAGTTGTGAAGTTCAGTCGAAGGAGGGTACGTGCTCGCCTGTTTCATTTGTTTTCACGTATTTTTGTTGATTTTTAATCGAAGTATTTAAAATGGGTACCAACGAAGAAGATATTGGCATTGACTACCTCATTTCACTAGTTCTACGTACAGTTAACTACAACACTATTCGCCCACTGCAGCGTCGTAGTATCGTTGCGGCGCTGCACCGTGCACTTTACAAGTGTACGCTGCACCATGCACTTTACCGGCTCTTAGTCTTGACTTATGCGGTTTTTACTTACGCGGAACCAATTAACCGCGTAACTCGAGGTATACCTGTAGTCACTTTTGTGTCATAGCAAAGGTATAGCAATATAACTCAGTATCTTTTCCATAATTCTTTTTTTTAACAAAATTTCAGGTAACTTGGGCAGCGCCGAAAGCGACGGGAGGGTACGAGTTTATCACCAGTCAAAGTTCGGGGAAAATATTGGGTTTGTTTTGTTGGCTTTCACTTCATTAAAATTAAGCTACCGCAAGTAAGACGGGAAATACTTCAGAGTCGTTAAGCCGCGAATCGAAAAGATTGCTTTTATAGGCCTCTCCTTTGACCCTCCATCTTCATCCACGCGGTTATTTTCGCTCCATCATGTGAGTAGCAATATTCCAAGCATAGACTACTTGGACATCAAGGAAGATCTAGACACCGGGGTAGAAAGCTGCAAAATGTCTGCATTTGCTTCATTTATGACCTAAGAAAGTATGACCTTATTACGGAGTATGGAAGGAGACTTCAGGAGTATGGAAGGAGACTTATTACGGAGTATGGAAGGAGACTTCGGAGTATGGAAGAGTATGGAATTTTATTTGAATGCCTTTCAGCATACACTTCCAGACCCCAGTAACCTCGCTCGTTGGAGCTTTGCCGAGGATAGTTCTTGTCCCCTCTGTAGCAATACCCCTTGCACAGCTAGACACATTCTAGCTGGCTGCAAGGTGGCCTTAGATCAGCTGTCCTAAACCTACCACAGCCGGTTCGTAAGTCCGGAATCACTGCTCACCCCCCAGAAGTGTAAAAAAAAAATAGTATTATGATGGGCCCGACTCCGGTCGGTGAATTCCATGGCAGCTCCGTTTGTATTTATTTACCTTCGTACGGAAGGAGACTTCAGACGACCCAAGAAAGGAGAGATACAAGAGTCCTAGGTTTGCTCTTCAGAATCTTGAAGAGGACCGCTCCGAGCTAACTTATAAGTAGGTTCAAACCTCTATCTTCTCACGGGCGCCCTCTGGGATCTGAAGGCAACCTACTGCTCTGGATCCCTGGACAGAGTAGTGATTTCTTCTCGCACTCCTTCTCCGTACGTAGAGCTCGTCTCTAGAAACGCAGGCTCAAAGAACACTTGAAACGACGCTCATAAACTTTTCCCTATTCTTCTCCCCCCCATTATAGGTTTATTGTTTTTTTTGTTGGATCTTTTTTGTACAAATTGCCTTATTGGTTTTATGTTTTTTTTACTGCATAACATGTTGTTCCATTAGGCTAAGGTTAGCTGTTGATATTGCTTTTAGACAATAAGCTCGCATTTTTGGGTAATCAAATAAAGCGTTTCATTAATATTATTATTATTATTACTTGCTCGAGGCCGCATTCCTATACTGAGGAGTCTAGAATCCTCAGCCTGCAAAGGTGGGGCGAGAGCGACAGCGGCCTAGTCTCATTGGGCAAACGATGATCGAGTCTCTTTTACCCTTATGGGTCTTATGACCATATTTAAAATACTATGTTAACAGTGCCGGGTTAACGCAAGTAGAGGCCCTTAGGCCGTCGAAGTCTCGGGGCCCCCTTTAAGCTGTCAAACATTCTGGCGAAGATATAGTATGGAATAGACGAGTGTATAAATTAAAACATGATCGCACCGGCAAGTTAAATATTTCTGAACAACGCTCATGTCGCGTAGCAGACACACATATAAAAAATATTCCATCGCACAGAGTGGCAGCGGCCAACTGTCGATAATTTATAACAATTATACTATTAGTCGGATCAAAAAGTTTATTAAAGGTCGATTCGGTCTCTAAGCAGTATAAATTCCCTGAAAGTCTCGGATGCACAGACCTCCGTCCTATCTCGGAAGGTGGCCCTTATCGTAGAATTAACTGTTCCATGGTAATCAAATATCCCAAAAGACCACGAGTACAAATTAAACAAATACCATGATCTCACAAATGCCGTAACCCGGAACGGCTTCACTGTTCACCTTCTAGCCGTGGAATTCGGCGCTCGAGGCCTGCCAGCTAAATCTCTGTTTCACCTCTTTAAAGATCTTGGTCTTTCCAGAGAAATAATCAACTCTTTCCTAGAAAAAACATCTAAAACCGCGATTTATGCATCTCAAATTCTATGGCTTTGATGGGTGGTTGAATGGGTGGTAAGGTGAACGCTCACATGTGGCAAGACAGCTGTCCTAAACCTACCACAGCCGGTCGTTAGTCCGGAATCCACTGCTTACCCCCCAGAAGTGTTAAAGATAGTATTATGATGGGCCCGCCTCCAGTCGTTGCATTCCATGGCATCTCCGTTTGTAATTTATTTATTTATTCTCCTTAGAATTTCAGTTCAATGATATTTTTTCTTTCTATTAGAAACCATTTAAAAAAAATGATTGTCATGATCCCTTGTTGCGGGGCCTCTCAATTGCATAGGGCCCTTAGGCCGGTGCCTACTTGGCCTATTGGATAAACCGGTCCTGTCTGGTAAAGAAAAAGTTAAGCATGTCTTATAAACTCTAATTTCTAACCTACCGTGTTTAGATGAAACACGGCAGAATCCACCAAAACCCAAAAGAATGAATGTAAACAGGACGCCACCTTACTTTTAAAGATAAAGAAGGAAACTAATTGAAAGAGAAAAAAAAATACCAGAATGAAATAAAAAAAAAAAAAGAAAAGTTAACCTAAAAAAAACACGATCTCAGAGGGTGGGCTATATATTCATCGGCACTGGATTTGGCCAACAGAAAACCTTTTTCCTCAGACAGACAAAAGACTTAAAGCACACAAAAAAGAAACACAAGGTTATGTGAAATATCCGCGTTTAATCGCCCCGCAGGCCTTCTTCTTCTTCTGCCTTATCGGCACGTCACATGTGTTCCAGCCAAATAAAAATAGCAAATTCCGGGAATGCAGGCAAATTTCTTGACGTGGAGGCAAGTCCCGTCACATTTAGCGACGATTTCGTCACTTATTTAGCAGCAGTTAAAATACGCATAAAACAGAAGTTCAAAGGTGCCGCAAGCTACGATCAATAGAAAAATCCGTTAAAATCGCGAGGATCCTATATGAAAAGCTACCCAAAAGGAAATTAAATGCTTACCAGATAAGTCACACACACTTCACATAACAAATTTTACCGCCAGGCGGTCAATCTCCGGCCTTTTCTCCTCTACGGCGGTTGCCAATCTCCTCGACCGAACCTGTGCGACCGTCCCGGAGCCATCTTCAATCGAAATAGAACGATCTTGAGCGGAAGTCGCCGAAGATTACGTCAAAAACGGCTTGAACGCCGATAAATAATAGAAAAACAAAGCCGCGGCCTCAACCAATCACGTGAGAGCTCGGCTGTAGCCGGCTGACAGGCGCGAAGTTTCGACTTTCGCAAATTTAGGTTATATCTGTCAAAGTATGGAAGGAATGCACGCAAAATCGCGAAAAAACACCAGGAAACATTAAAAAACAATGGGAACCATGAAAACAGGTGCAGCGAACATAATCTGCACAAAGGCGCGAAAACAAAACAACAAAATATGCGGTTTTTGTTACAGTCTGATAAAATTGCAACATGAATTGTGATGCTAAACTTAAACGTTAACTGTATTATTTTACAGACGATGTGCCTGCGGCTCGTGCGATTTCCCGCCAATTATCAAGATTATTAAAACGTGAACTGACGAATCAAATACGCCCAGTTCTTCAGAATACCACATGCATTAGCGATATGCTGGGGGGTAGTCCAGATTTAGTCGATGCATATAGGTGAGAATATTCTCCTTATATTTGAAGGCATTCACAAACGTGCTTGCTATCAGGGCAGTCTATATACATTATTGAATGCAAAAACAGCCATGTTCACAAATGCATTTTTTTAAAGAGATGATAAAAACTGGATATCTCTGAGAATAATAGAATTTTTGTCTATAAACATTTTTTTTAAATATGTAGTCGTAGACATGTGTTGTTTTTGCATTAAACAGTAATCTTTCCTCATATGTGATTTAAAAGGGTTTTTTTTAGAATAATAATTACTTTTCCGGCTCACCAATTGACCAGAAAGAAAGTATTGTGAATGCGCTAAGATTTTTATTTTCGATTTTGAGTCCCCTGAGATGATTTACCCTTCGAAAGCCAGCCATGGGAATTAAACTAACGACGGCATGTTTTCAACCCTCGAAAATTTGTTTGTAGGGGGTGCTAGTGAACGCATACTATTATATAATGGTGGCTTATTTAATAACAGGTGACTTTCACTGCAGTAGAGGGAGAAATAGAGCCATTAATTGCATTAATATGGAGATCGACCGCTGTGATTCATTTAAACAGAAAAACCACCAAATGGTGGCTATGGTGTCCATAATCCGTTTACGTGTTCCATAATCCATAAACTAAACATATCCATAATCCATAAACTATTTGGTGGCCATAATCCGTTTTTATATTAAACGCGCGGCCATATATATAGAATAGAAAATGTTATGGACATGCGTTGTTTTCGCATTTAGCCATAATAAACTTCCTGTTATTTTTAATTTAATTTGAAACCCTACAATATTCCTGTATGTAGTCATATGACCATAAATCTTGATATTTAATTATACTACTTTTAATTTCAAGATTATCTGCGGGCATCCTCAATAATAACAGCAACAAAGCAGTGGATCTGATGTTAATGCAAATCCGTAAATCATTACTACAAAATGATAAAGAGAATATTGATCTGCCTGAAATGAATGCCAACTTTACGAGAAGGGTAAGTAAAAACGAAAGAATAATTTGGATTCTTCTCCTCAGCCTGTAACAGCCTCCATCTCTTTCCAGCTACTTTCGATCTCCATCTCCTATGTCTGCTACTTTGACAATCTGTCAAACGACATTCTTTCCCATTCTATTACCATTGATTATATAGGTTATTAGATTGCTCAATGCCATACTACATTTTGGCAGCTAGGATTTTACTATGAAATGTAACGTGACGGCAACATAGATGCCACTCATAGTTTTAAACATCGATCTTCTCATATGTTCAGTAGCCCGATAGATGGCATTCTAAACATGCCAACAAACAAAATTTAAATCATAGTTTTTATTATATTACTATTAATTACATAATGTCAAATTTAATTTGGTCTACAGGTTTCAATACATAATAATTAGGCACTTTAAATACTAATAGTTTTATGTTATTATTGTTCTTCTTCTTCTTTGGGTGCCTCTACAACTAGTGAAGGTTGGCAGTCAGCTCTGCATACTTCTTTTTGATCCATATGAGTACTAGAGAAAATAGTGCAGTGGATTCCCGTTGCCTTCTACACCAGAAGTTTCGGAGAGTATCTCCAGGCCACTGAAGCCTCTTCCTATATTTGCCCTACTGGGTTATATCGCCTAAACTCGGTCGTTATTGCCTCGTTTGTTGTCTAGCAGGGAACACCGCGACGACCCTTGGGTCGCCGCCGCCAGCTATTCTGAACAGAACCACTAGCGCGAGCAGGTGAGGATGACAATTGGGCCGGATAGGATATTGTTTCGTTCTTTCCTTGCTCCCTTTGTCGCTTTGCTGCTTCAGTAATATTCTTGATGCGGCTCTCCAGATTATCAAAACTTTTGCTTTCCATGATAATTGAATAGTTTTTATTGTTATTATTGATATTACATAATTATTATTGTTACCATTGGTTTAATAATCGCTTTTGTAATCAATCAGTCCTTTATAAAAATACGTTCATTATCAGTGTTATTATAGATGGCCAAATTAATTGCTATTAGTTTCGCCGGACAATGCTATCAGCGCCACCTGCATGTCGCCGGTACGGAAAGGTTGCCAAAATGTACTATGGCATTGAGTAATCTAATACCCTATATAATCAATGCTATATATCCGGCACATCTCAGGTATTGCTCCTTGAGCTGTCTTTTTTCATAACTTCGCCATTGGTATAAGTCTTACTACCATGGATCAAAAATGGTCAAGCAAAATTGCATGAATAGGTCCTCTAACCTCTATAATTTTAGGAAACTTAGTATGCCAAAAGCGATGCTTCTGATAAACTTAGTACAGCGCTGTATACAGCACCCTGTAGATGCTCGCTTGAAGGTGGGTATCCATTGGGTTTGCGCATCAACTCTGCTCCGCGCATCTGCAACCGCTCAAATGGAGACGGAGCGCGTATCAACTCAAAAACAACGAGTGCTTCACAGTTTTCATTCGAACGTTGCACGAACATGTTGTCTCCAGAATTTATTTTTAAATTTCTCATCCTTCGGATCCCACAGCACTGTAATGCTCACATGTGGCAAGACAGCTGTCCTAAACCTACCACAGCCGGTCATTAGTTCGGAATCCACTACTCACCCCCCAGAAGTGTAAAAAATAGTATTATGATGGGCCCGACTCCGGTCGGTGAATTCCATGGCAGCTCCGTTTGTACATATTAGCCGTACTCCTCAATTAGAGCTTGACATTTTTCTTCGGCCCACTCCATAGCAATGGATTCGCGTTTACTGAACGTCAAACACGGTGCGCCTGACGTACCCACCAACATCTTACTTTGCTCCGTCCACGAAAACACAGCGCTCCATTTTGTGTTTGCGGCATTTACCGCCGTGGAGCGTGCAACGTTGCATTAAGCGCGAACGTATCCACTACTGAAGCAGTTGCAGATACGGGAAGCAGAGTTGATGCGCGAACCTCATGGATACCCACCGCAACACTTTTAAAAATGAATAGGCGGTAAGCACCACACAAAAATCATTGTTTTTTTTTTGTGTTTCAGGTTGGACCAATCTCAATAGTAGGCAAATTTGACACAACCAATGGCTGCTTGCGGGATCTATCTTCGATAACGCGAACCAGCGACGCTAACCTGAAAGCCGGTCTCACCAAATCCACTCTCTGCGTATCGCTAGGATTTCGATTCTTGAGGGTGTGTTAAAATATTTTTTTTGAGCCTGATAACTATGGGACTATAAATGCATTTTGATAAATGTTTGTCGATTTAACTTATCGCTCTAAGATTTAACCTCTACACTTAGTCGCGAAGCCGCGAAGGGGCGTGAGCGCGTAGTGTGGAACCGTTTCACATGTTTTTCGCAGCCTCGCACATTCTTCGCGCCCAGTTCCCCGATTTTTGTCGGTTTTCTGTGCCGCGACAAAGGGACCGCGAAGCGCGAACTTAGTGCGAACGCGCATAGTCTCCACACTCGCGAGCCGCTCAGTTGACTGCCGGCAGCGTCGGTGTGTAGTCGTGTCTGTTCCTAATTAATATGTTGCTGAGATTTCCTATAAAATTACCGTAAACTGGATGAAAAAATTCTAGATGCAATTTCTTGTATAACTACTAAACCGAACACGTTTTTTGGGATGTAAATTGTAAAAATTATATGAAAAAAATATAAAAATCACGACGCGTCACGCGTCATGATGAAAAAACATGTAGAAATTTAAAAAAAGGAATCCCTTGCTATCTAGTTCCAGAAATTACAAAGTAAAGTAAATAATCATACTTGAAAAAAGCTCAGTTGGTTTGAATATGAAATAATGAATGGATGATATAATTTTGTTTTTACTTTTAATATATTCATAATTATAGTGGGCTATTGCGCACAACATGAGGGATACATTTGAAGCTAATTTGACGTCCATCTTCTTCAAACGCGCAAACCGTAATATGAAACTACCGCGAACCATTGCGAGTATGTAGCTATGTGAGAGTTCGCGGTCAGTTGCGCCGCGAAGTCGTGCGATTCGCGGACTAAGTGTAGAGCCGGCTTTAAATTTCGTAATTTATTTTTTTTCTAGCACTTCAAATATCTTCACAATTAGTTATTGAAATAGTGCATTCGCTTATTTTTTCCTTTCGGTCGGTCGACGGCTGCTATGATGTCACCACCTAATTTCGCTCCAGTCCAGGGCCGTGTGGCCATCATTCCCTCTGGTTTCGTTCCATCATCTTTTTAATAACTGTAAGTAGAAAGTACCCGTGCTTACTTTCTAGTAACTGTTGTTAAAAGGTGTACAAAATGAATTATAAACACTGCATTGTGCCTCTATGTACGAATATGGCGGTCACAACTCCTAGAGGTACCTAGAGGTGTTCAAATATGAAAAAAAATGGTGTGATTCGATGAAGACAGAACAAATAAAAACGAACAGAAAGAGTCAGTGCGACTCCAGGCTGGGAGGCACATCTCCTGACCCTTTTTATATAATAATTTAAAAACCATTCTAAAAATGCAACATCGCACATACAGATGAAAAAAAATCGGTTGTCTGTAAAGTCGGTTTACTGACGATAGTTGAATGTGACAACGTCATAAGAAAATACTGATGGAATGGTTGCATTTGAAGCAGTTTCATTTAAGATTCTGATATTGTTTATAACAAACACCCAAAAATATATGCTTTTATACTCACCGATTTGACTACAACATGTAAATGTATTATTGTATAGCAGTATAATTGTATAATTGTTTATTGTTTAAAGTTTATTGTTTTTTTTAATTTGAAAGTTTGAAATCTCAAACTCTTAAATAACGGTTTGAGAAGCGTTTGAGCACGCTGCGCCATCTAGCGGTAGGTAATACGTCGTAAATAAACAATATCAGCGACATTTTACCAACCGCTAGATAGCGCATCGTAATGATAGCTTTTCATCCTTTTTTATATTTTTTTTATAAAAGTTGCTTACTTCGTTGCACTCCGTTGTACCCACAAGAAAATTGTCCGTTCAGTAATAACATTCTGTATATCAAGAATACATATAAAATTATGTCAAGAATTTAAATCAATCTAGTGATTTTCATTCGTACTATTTTAGACTGAATTTAGTAAATAATTCTTGTCGCAACCGGTAGATGGCAGCATTTATATTGAATAATAAATACAATAAATGGAACGCCTCAGAGCGAGGTAACGCCGCATGAGTCATGTTTTTTCGTGCGTGCAGCCGCTCCATCGAATTAAAAGACGTTGTCACGTCAAAAATCCATTGAAACATTATCAAGAAACTTACACATATTTTTCCTGTTATAGAGGGCTATCAATGTCTATTTATTTTTATTTTTTTTTGTTTAGATCGGTTTCAAGGAGTATAGAATCAAATTCATGGGAATCGGCCCGAAAGGTCGAATAGAAGTCGCCATTCAAGCGAACTCTGCTTATTTAGTCGTGACTGCTGGCATCTCAAAATGGCAGACGTTTGTAAGAATCGATGACTTCAAAATTGAGTATTTTGAGTAAGTACATAATACACTAGATCTCCGATTGTTCCGCCATTGATTATATACCATATTATATTGCTCAATGCAGTGCTACGATTTGGCAGCTAGGATTTTACTATGAAAGCAAGTTGTAGATGGCACTCCTAGTTCAAAAAAATTATTAATATTGTCCTATGTTAAACATGGCGTCGTTCTTGGTATAACAGTATCGCGGCGCACTCTAGATGGCACTTTATACACTCCTGTAAGATATCCCATCTCGAAATAAAATAAAGGAACGAAATTTTAAATCATGGTTCTTATTATTTTGATATTCTATACATCGAGATGTCAATTTTTAGTTGGTATACAGGTTTCAATAAGTAATAATTATTCACTTAAAAGTTCCGATAGACTAATAGGTGGGATTCTTACTAACCATATCATTTTTGTGACTTCATCTGCCTATATAAAAAATGCAATAAATAGAACTGATAATTGAATGTTATTATTGTTATTGTTGGTTAAATTATTAGGTTATTATAATCAATCAGTCCTTTATAAATAATCATTCATTATCAGTGTTTTTATAAATAGCCAAATCAATTGCTATCAGTTTCGCGGTCAATGCTATCAGCGCCATCTATCTTTCGCCGGCACAGAGGGGTTGCCAAAATGTACTATTAATTTGAACAATCTATTACCATATAAAACAATCTAATCTAATACCATAGTGGTTCCACATACAAACGTAAAAGCTGTTTTTATCGTTTTTATCATCATTTTCTAGGTTTTTTTAATACACATGCTCATTTGAAGAATATCTAGGCATTCTGGAAGATACAATACTCGAAGGACTCGTTTTAGATCTCACAATAAAAGTTCTCTAAAATTTCAAAAGATTTTATAACACTAGCTGTACCTGGCATGCGTTGCAATGCTGAAAATAATATCTGTGCTCAAATACCTATGTATACTAATTTTCGTGGTGATCGGTTGAACGGTATTGAAGAGGATGTGCTGCAGCGCCATCTAGTAGCAGGTTACAACAAAGTGAATAGCGCGAAAAAAAAACAAGCTCAAATACCTATGTAAATCAATTTTCATGACGATTGGTTGAACGGTATAGAAGTTGATGTGCCGCCGCGTCATCTCGTGACGAGTTACAATAAAGTGGATAGCATGAAAACCTCCATGAAAAATTATATATATATGTGCCAAATTTCAAGGTGATTGGTCAAACGGTGTCGAATTCTATTAACCCCTCAAGACAGTAACGTCCCGAATCGGGTACGATGTATTGTACTCAATGCTCAGTAACGTCTCAAAACGGGTACGAGCGCGGCTCGACAAACCGCCCTCTCAACGAACTGAATTTACACCAAAATCACAGTGCAACCACCCCCTGTTAGATATGTGACAAAGACGGATGAATTCTGTATTGTATGATTATTCAGTCGTGCTTCTTGCAGTCTAGAATCCCTAATATAATTGTTTGTATTCTGGGGGCACTTAGTCGAGTGCTGCCATTGCTCGGATCTGTGCTTCTCTTCGATCTGTGCTATGTATGAAAATAAATAAAACAAACTAATAAATTTGGTAAAGCATGTAATACCGTACACAAATGTGTTTACAATTTCTAGATAGGGTTTCGTATTTTGAGATAAAACGTCGATATAGCTGAATAAGTGAGTTTTTTTTCAGTTCTCCAACTTTCTAATAATTATTCATAATTATCTAATTGTATTAAAAATAAGGTTTAGTTTTATATTTCAAATTTCAATGCGATCATTCTACAATTCTACATTCTTCAATGCCATCATTTTTCTTTTCATGATCCATCAAGTAGTTTCTTTCTTATGATCGTTTTTCTAAAGTGATATATTTTTGACCTTCAACTCTCAAAAATGACAGGTGACTGCCAAGATTTACAACCACCGCTTAAGGGGTTAAGCACAAAATGTGAAAATCAAAAAAAAATTGTTTTGAAAAAAAATGTTTTATTTTGTTGTCAAATTTGTAATTTGTTTCTATTGAAAAAGAGTTTGAGAAGTGTTAAGCGCACTGCGCCATCTATCGGTAGTTAAAATATTGCCAATAAACATTTTTTTTTCACTCTTTATTGTGAAACTCTCTTTACACTCTCGAAACACTCTTTATTGTGAAATGTCACAATGGGCGGGTTTATTGTCATATGACAATCTCTTACAACCAACCCTACTATGATGTGTCATATGTATGTGTGCGTGTAACATGTGTGTAAGTGTGTGTCTTGTTATTGCATTCCATCGACAGAATTGAAAATGCAATTCCGTTAATTTGATCCCAACGGAAAATGGTGACACAGCCGGGAATCGAACCCGTAACCTTACAATGTAAAATCAGGCGACCTAACCACTATCCCACCGAGCCATAGTTGCTTATTTGCTTCTATTGATTAACACCCCTTTAACCTGTCGGAAGCCAGTCATTCCGTGCAAAATTTTCGAAGCCCTCGACAATTTATTTGTAGAAGGTGGCTTATTCAATGGCAGGCTTCAATGACAGGCTTTTACCGCAGTGGAGGGAGAAATAGAGCCGATAATTCCATAAATATAGATATAATACGGATAATACGAAAAACGCCAATCGGCGGGTGTGGTCACCCCTGTAACTAAAAACTCGTGGTGTATATAGATTAAGAAATTCAGCTTCAATCACTAGCTAAATAACTATTTTTCCTTTGCAGAGGTCTGGACATCCACATCACAGGTCTCGGTCCATTCAACTGGCTAATGTCCAAGATATCCACATGGCTGATGGGCTACATCCAAAACTTTGCGCTCCCCTATGTCGAGAATCGTATAAAAGAAGAAATTCAAAAATCCTTCTCAAACGTCAAAGTTTGGGAAATTATCAAAGGCACAATTCCTAATAATTGATAGTAGGTACGCTACCTAAGGCTGATAGTAATATTAATATGCCAAAGTCCGTCAACCTCTTTATTGTAAGATTGTTACGAGCTTGTATAAGTTTTGATAATACTTTATCGAAGAGCAATATTTAGATTTTTTGTTGTAGATATTTTTTTAGATAGGTAAATACGAGTCTTCCTATATTCGTTACACTAGCAAACTTTGTTTATTATTTACTATTGTATTTTTCATCGCTTTTTCATACCTTGACAATATTATTATTATTATTTCATTATTATTATATACAGTCTGGCCATTAACCCGTCATACGCCAACAGTACCTATAGGCATTTTGTGTCGTTTGACAGATCCACTCGTAACGTTTCAGCCGGTCCCCATAACAGACAATGAATGTCGTGTTACAGATTAGCTGAACTTAATTTATGATTTTATGAAAGTAATACAATGAATATATAATAAATATTTAGTTCACTACTTTATTAAGATAATAACACAAAAAGAAATATAAAACTACAAAAATTAAGTATATCATTCGCGTGTCAGCAAGACTTGATCGAATTAAACTATTTACATATTGTGCAGCATGGGATGCACTCGGTTTAATTCTATTCATTGAAGCACCTTGTGATATACGACGTTTTTGTTTTTTTATCAGGCGCAAGACACGTGAACATGCCACGTAAAACTGACCATGAAAAAAACACGGATTTACATTTTGTATGAGAAAATGTTTTTTCTTTTATTTTAATTTTTCGTTAACTTTCCAATTTTTTGTTTTAATAGTTATTCTGCTATTCGGGACGGAGACAAATACTACAAATCAAAAACCATGAAAATCAATCCAGCCGTTCTCGAGTTATAAGTGTTCGAACAAACCCGACTTTGTTTTATATATATAGATAAATATATAATGTACATGACTAACAAGATTAATTACTATATAGGTAACATTAGGAAATTCATGAAGAAGCAATATTGGGCTCAATTGCATTTCTTCGTTAACTAAAATCGGAAATTAGTCCGTGTGAAAGACAGGGCAATACGCTAGAGCGGAATGCGAAATGAACGGTTGTCACTTTTTCGCATTAAAACTACCCACCAAAAATAAAGCATTTGAATCTAACGCCGCACGAAATGTGTTCAAATTTATTCGGACGAGTATAGTTTCTATCGACGATCGTTCGTTTCATATTCCGCTCTTAACGTATTGCTCTATCTCGTTCGCTTGAACTAATTTCAGTTTTAGTTCACAATGAAACGCAATCGGGCCCACTGTATGTATATAATTTTAAAAATCGACCAAAAAGTTGCGGGGCAGTTTTTTGTGTGCGAAGGCTGGCTTTCGGCCGTTTAAGAATAGACATTAATTCGACATGGGAGGAAGATATTTTGATGTGGCAACATCAACCCTTATGTCAGACGAATTTTATTCTCTTGGTTCTGTTCATAAAATTGCATACATTTTGTCATAATTCTCATTATTCATATTCTTTTGCGTTAAAAATGAAGAAAACTATATAAAATCGAAGACTATCGCGGTTGTTTGACATTATAAATAAGATAGAAAACGAATTTACTGCGTAAAATTTGTAGGACCCGACGTTTCGGTGACGTTGCAGCCGCCGTTGTCTAGGGTAGACTGAAGAGCTGTCAGTCCATTGTTTTGCGGGTAGGCCGCAAACCGCTGCCGCCACTTCGTAGGTTATAACAGTGGTGGGGGGCCGGGCTCGGAGCGCGGGAATTTTGAAAATCCGTCTTGCACACAACACTCACTGTATCCTGTTTTACGTCTTTGCGTTCGGCGTTCGGCGGCGGGAACATTTTAAGAAGAGGGTTCCACGTAGAAGAGAGTTTGTAGCCGTCGTCTCTATTGAAGTTCGGAGTTCTTCTTATTTCAATGGCTTCCCGGATCATGCGAGGAAAGTAGAATTGTTCCTTGGATAGAACAATGGGATTTTGAAACTGCATCCAGTGGTTACTTCCGCTATCCTATTTATAATGAATATATATCCTATTTATAATGAAGAAAACTATTCGAAGCGGAGCTGAGAAGTCGTTTTCAGTGTCTTAATAGTACTTCTAGGTACATTTTGAGGTTATGTTTTGTTTGACATTTCGTAAAGTTTAACCATAATTAATTGTTGGTACCTACCTGTCTCAATCGCAGTATTTAACGGAGGCACGACTAACGTTTTTTGTTTTTCTTTCAAGCTCACAATCATTCGAATGTCAAGGATCAGTAGAATCAGTAAAGTAGCGGAAACACTAGTCTGAGTATAATACTCCTCTTGGGAGACGGTACTGAGACTTGTCCCTAGATTATTTAGTCTTACTATTCTCACATTACTGTGTTGCAATATAAACCAATATATATTTTCCCAAAACATAGGGTATAGTATGGCCAGACTGTATTTTATTTGATATTTTTTTATTATTTTTTATTATTATTATTGTGATGAAAAGTGGTTGAGCAAAAGGCTGTAGTCTGTCCGCAGACACTGTAGTGTCCCCAGCACTCCAAGTTGAGAAAAACTTATCTGTCTGTTCCTACCATCATTGATTATATAGGTTATTAGATTGCTCAATGCCGTACTACGTTTTGACAGCTAGGATTTTACTATGACATACAATTGTGTAGATGACACTCATAGTTCCAAACATCCATTATACTTCTCTTGTTTTCAGTAGTGCAATATATGACGTTCCAAACACATATACGGTATCCTATCACATAAAATAGATTTTTTAAATTATAGCTTATTATTTTTATATTATTTACATGAAGATGTCAATTTTAATTTGGTATACATGGTCTCAATACCTTATAATTAGTCTCCTTAATTTCAAGTAGACTAATAGATGGCATCTGATTTCTCCGTATTATTTCTGTGTTGTAATCGGCCTATATAAAAATGCAATAGATGGCACTATTTAGATTAATGTTATCATTGGTCAAATATTGTGTTTTTATAATCGATTAATCCTTTATAATAACACATTCATTATTTATTATAGATGGCTCAACAATTTTCTATTAGTTTCGCCGGACAATGCTATCAGCGCCACCTGCACGTCGCCGGTGCAGGAGAGTTGCCAAAATGTACTATGGCATTGAGCAACTTATATAATCGATACTACCATATACAATGTCATCCCTTTTTATGAAAATCCCTACATTCCACCAAACTGTTTGAATACGTTGTATCTACAGCTGGGGCAAAATATTACAACTGCCATTGAAAAGATACTAGGTACCTGCTAACGCAAAGAACGACGATTTCAAACGATATAAGACATTATGTGTACTGCAATAGCGCCATTGTTTCTATTACAATGCTGACGTCACTATGTCTCTTAACCTTCCCTAATCAAGGTGGGAGACTTCAATGATTCGCTCATTTTTAGTCTCAGCTTGTGTATATAATATACCCCCGATTCAATCCTTGCCTGGTGCGGATCGGGGAGGCAATAGGCGTATTGCCCCCCGACCAATCGGCTACCCGATACCGGTGAGTCAGCTGAGCAAAGGACGCTGTGGTCTCCGATAGATTCGGTAGACACCGAATCACCGCTACTTTTGGCGGTGTCGACTACAACGGGCGAACCCATCACCCCAGGCTGGTATAGCGATATAGATCGTTCTTTCAGCCGTGGGATGAGCGTAGAAGATTTGGGGACAAGACAATCTACTATCTAGTTCACCAGCAACCCGTTAGAGACCGACGCCTTACGGCGAGGCACCAGGAAAGGTACCCAGCGGGCAGCCTTACCCCCTAACTACCAGTTTTGGCAGGATATCTCCGTCTGGAATTAACCTTCAGGATACATCCGTCCTCCCGACTGGTTACGGGTCCGAAGTCACTTACGCAACCTCTACCTGTTGTATTACAGCGGTAATTCAGTTTGAATTTATCGCGGACCTAAGCGTTCTTTGCCCGTAGTGCCACACAGGATTGAGTGGCCCAAGGTCATTTCAAGAGTGGCATGACATCAGGTGAAACATCCACCCCCGCTGTTCAGGAACCAGTGTATTTCCATGGTCTCCAGAACCATTCAGCAATTAGTCAGAATGCACAACCGATTGACTTCGCCAACCGGTGCGCGAACCGTCCAGTGGCGCCGGGATGCAATCCCGCCGGGAGAAACCGGTCCACCAGCTCTGAGGCCTGAGACACGGGAGTCTTACCCGGGGTAGCCTTCCACTCGAGGAGGCTTCTGAATAGGAGCTGAATCGTGAGTTGAGCCGATCCGAGAACAAAATGGATCTTGTGGCCCAAACTGCACGAAACCGTTTACCACCGCTACTTAAGGGAGAGAACCGCTTAGTAAGCGAACTCCAACCCGTAACCAGTCGGGAGGCCGGAGAAATCTGGCTGAAACTGGGAGTAAAAGGGCGAGGCCGCCCGCTGGATGCAAACCCAGTGTCTCGCGGTAAGGCGTTGGCTTCTTCCGTGCGAGTGGCTTAACTAGACAGTGGACTGTTTCGTCCCTAAGTCTTCTCAGATGACCTCACGGGAGATGTTATTGTTAAAACTTTGTGGGGTGACGGGTGCACCTGTTGTAGTTGACACCTCCAATGCATGTATTATACCAGCGACTCACTCACAAAATCCCCTCTCCCCCTTGAGCAAAGTTCTGGATCCTCACCTGCTCCCTTCATTTATTTTTGAGTCATCAGTATGATGATGTACTGGGTATCTGCAAACGAAAGCCGACGATTCTGCCAACCGTAGTAGCTATTATGCATTCCATTTTGCCCATTTATTTTTACCTTTGTGATGAAAAAATTGTAGGTAAGATAGACATTACAGTTACTGTGTTATGAGACTCCAAGATATCTTGTTCAAAACGAGGTGTTTTATTAAAAACGGTACAAACCACAACGACTTTGTTCCTTTGAGCATTTAATGCAATGAACTCATATAATCTTATAATAAGTGCCTTAAAATGTGAAGAGATTGTACAATATATATAGTTATTTTAGAAATTTGTTGCTTTTTTCCTAATAAATAATATATTTTATACGGTTTTATTTATTTTCAAGGGGCTTCGAAGGGGGACGAATGGGTAGTAAGGGGGAGTGAATGGGTAGTAAGGTGAAAGCTCAGATGTGGCAAGACAGCTGTCCTAAACCCACCACAGCCGGTCGTTAGTCAAGAATCCACCGCGCTCACCCCCCAGAAGTGTAATAGTAGTATTATGATGGGCCTAACTTCGATCGGTGAGTTATAATGGCAGCTCTGTTTGTATTTTATTTTATTTACCTATGCCTTCAAAGGGGGAGTCTATGGGTGATAAGGTAGACGCTCTCGTGGCAAGACAGCTGTCCTAAGCCTACCACAACCGGTCAGGAGTCCATTGCTCACCCCCCAAGATCCCGGTCATGAATTCCATGGCAGCTCTGTTTGTATCTATACTACTATTCAGGGAAAACTCCTTGCGGAGCCACTTAACAAACTATCAGAGACTTCTTGTTAGGAATATGGTCGCCGCGAAGATCCTCAAAATTGTTTATTACGCTTCAACCCACAGTATTATTGCATATGGCATTATGGGATGGGGAGGAGCTACTGTTACCGCGCTAACCTTTTTTCAGAGGAGAGGAAGACTAGATAGTCATCGCTGTGAGTCGCTTGGGAGTCATTGTTTTAAATGACCTGTTCGACGAAAGACTGTTGGACATAAGGCAAATATACTAAAATAGTTATTATTCATCATCTAGATAGTCAGCAAACGCTTAAAATTACTAATCGTAATATTGCAATGAAAGATAACAAAAATTAACATGTTACGATTCCGCAAAGCCATTATAGTTTCTAGATCTGACATAAGGTGAAAACATGTTAAAGCTCAAAACATGTTGAAACATAAGGTCAATTAAAAGTCAATTAATGTATTATTCTAATATTAGTACCTTTTCTACATTGTTGATGATTTAACGTCACCTGACTATATTCATGATGCTGATTGCAAAACTGCAATAATCTTTTTTCGACCAGGATAAATGTGAGATACATTTGAAGCAGCGTTAGGTAGGGTATAGGCATTTAAAATGGTAGGTTAGGTTACTTTTTTTTTAAACAATTTATAAACACCTCTATGGTGGCAACTGTTAGTTTTTTAACTAACTTAATCTAACTAAAAATAACTTTTTTTTTTGTTTGTTTTTTTTTATTATTTTGTTTTGAAATTTTGCATGTCTGACGATATCTCCTAGCAATTTTAGCATTAAAATATTTGAATCAAGTAGCGTTTTTTTTTTGATAAATTAAAAGGGTAGGTACCAATATCATGTACATTCCAAAAGTAAATTGACCTAAACACTACTTAAACTTAACAGAAACGAAGTTAACAGAAACGAATACTCCGTTAAGTTGTAAGTTCCATTATTTAAAAAGTTTTACTGGCATAAGCTTTTATAATTATGTATTTTCATTCCATATTGTGCATCTATGAAAAATGTTATTAACTATTAATTATATAGTTTTGTTAAAAAAACATATACATTGCCTTTATGAGTAATCATAGAATCACATGAGAATCAGGCAGGGGTCACATGAGTAATCATAGAATCACATCAGAATCAATCAACCATGAGAATCAGGCAGATTCTACATTAAATAAGTCTTAAAATGTAATCTTTAAAATAATAAAACATTCATATTAGAATTTTTGTTACGCGAGAAAATCTAGATCATATAATGTCAGATATTTGTATAAATGAAACACTTTAATACGATGTAAAAAAAATACATTTATTTACAACAATAATTACAAAAATGCAACGACATGTAAACGGACAAACGAGTTTTCGACGGTTGTTAATTTTACAGTCTCTAATGGGTGTGTCTCGGAAGACTGAGGTGTAATTCAACTGATGACCCAATAATGGAATTATACGAGGGCGTTCCGTCGAGCCGTAAAAAATCGACATAAAAAACAATAAAGATGACACATTCGAGAGGTTTACATAGGTGGTACACTTCAGTCATAAAGATAAAATAACAACTAGCAGATCTATATATTATTAATAGCTATGTGATAAATATTCGAATAATAAAGATTTTATAATATATTGGAAATTAGGCTGCTAAGGCACGGATAGTATATCTTAGGCTGTTTAGTGGTATTGTAGAAAAGGTCTCTAGCATTAAAAAAATGTATATTGATAATATTGACCGTTACAGAAGGCATGTGCCAATTCGTTTCATTTTGATGAAATTTCTTTAAAGTATCAATGATTTTAAATGGCATATCGTTGCGCCTGCCAAAACCGCTTATGAACATTTTGGGTTTTTGAGGACTATTGCCCTTTGTTTGATGTGTAAGTCGTATAAAAGCAACAGCAAGCCGCTGTCTCAAAAAAAAAATGGAAATATATTCTTCTAGTTCAAATTTTCAAATAACACAAAAAAACAGTCCAATATCCGTTACATCCATCCAATAGTAAAAACGATGTCAAACCAGTGTTTAGCTGCAAGATCTACTATCTCTAAACCGGCCAATCGGATTGCGAGAATTCTATAGAAGTAGAAGACCAAGGAGTGGCATAAACTTCCAGACAAGTGGAAACATAAGACAGAGCAAGAAACATAATTTTTCATAGAAGCTCAATATTTCAGGCTTTATGGTGACATTATTTACAAGCCTAGCTAACCAATACCTAGTGTTGCAACAGACAGTACATCAGTCGAATACAGGATATCTGGCACATAAGTTGGCTAGATAGCCGGTTATCTCATCATTGCAATCCATAAATTGCGCATTCAGGAAAGAACTTTATTTTAAATCCTGGTCGTTTTTGTCAATGAAAATTTTAACTGGTTTCCGGCCGTGACTGGATAACATACAATAACCGGATATCCGTTGTAATACTGGAAATGTTTTACTCACTCTTGTCGCCACAATTTGTGGATTTTTGATATCATCTATAGCCCAAAACAAAAAATCAGTCACTGTAATTTTTTGATGAATAATTTTGACCTCAAATATTTAAGTATGATTACCTATATAGGTTTAACCAGTATTCTTTAGTATAAACACAGTAATAGGTAATAAACTCGTAGTGTTTTATTTTCAACATGGATCAATAAACACCGGATTGGATACCCAACTATTTTGGTTGTAAAATTCAACATTATAGTTGTATCCATTGAAAAAATTATTTATTATCTTTTTTATTTGTAAACAATTATAATAATATACTGCAACAATTCATTTATGGTGGTATTCCAAAATGAATGCGATATTGCTAAATAAATACTCTTGATTACATTTAAAAGCCCAATTTCAAAATCTCCGACATCGACATCTCCGGTGAGGAGATAGTGGCCCTGCATTGATACGACTCATATTTCAATTCTATTTTAGAGATGCAAAAACCTGTTTTTTCACTGGGAATGCTATTTCGAATAAGCGGATTTTAGTTTTGTATGGCACCGTATTATGTAAGAGCGGTAACTGTGTGGGAAGGCACATTATTGCAAATAGCGGAATTCAGTAATTAGTTGGTGAGCCATTTACGAGCAGTTAAATTAAAGTGATAAATGGTTTTTTGCTGTTCCTGTAAAGTTGACGTTTTCGTCATATGATGTATTTTTCCACATGACGGTTTTTGAAGGCACAACGACGATAATTAGATGTGTCCGTGCCGATTAAAACTAAAAGATAGCACCGAGACTCCGTCTCATACTTTCAACATTCTGGCGTGAATATCACGAAGCGTTGAAGGCCCGCTTGAAGAAGTCGATGAGCTGCACGCCGAGCCGGCAGTCGTAGATGCAATCGTCGTTGGTCTTGATCTTGAAGTAGCGCGTGAACTCGTTGTTGGTCGTGAAAAGAACGTAGAGGAATATGCCGAGGAAGATCAGCAGGATGGCGTCCACGATGAAACAAACGACGCAAGTCAGCATCGACTTACACATGGTGAAGAGCGCGAGGAGTGTTCCGATTGGCACGAAATCTCAGGTCACAGCGGCCGAAAAACGGCGTTACTGAAAGTAAGAACTGCGTTGAGGATTTAAATGAATGAATATTAAATAGTGGTGATCCTTTAAAATAGGCTATTTTGTTCTGACTAAAGTTGCAAATAATGGTTCGCTGACTGAGACATAGACCATAAGGAAAAGGTTATTTTAAATATTTTAAAAAATCTATAAAAAAAAATAATGTTGGAGGGCAACCAGTCGATTACGATCGACCTATTGATGACCGCCAGCTTACGTGAATGTAAATAAATAAAACAAAATAAATATTTGGTTATTTTCATTTTGCCGTCATTTTCAAAATTACAAGTCTGCATTATGATGGATTTATGCTGCTTTTTATGATTTTCGCTGACGATCAAGGACGTATACAGGGGAGGGGGTACACAGGGGAAGCGTCCCCCCCCAAAAATTTTTGACTAAAAAAAATCGAGAAAAGTTGAGAATCAGGGAGAATCCGTAACTTATGTATCTAGTGTCAGGCAGGTATCGAGGCGCGCGGGAGGGGGGTATTTGGGATTTAACCCCCGAAATCACCGTATGTGCAAATTTAAGTTTGGTGGGTACGCCCCCCTCCCCCCCGAAACTGAAATCTGGATAAGGGCCTGACTACCACCCCCTACAAACAAATTGTCGGGGGTTGAAAACATGTTATTAGGACATTCCATAAACATACGGTCGTTGAATATGTAGAAGAAATACATGTAAATACGTTAAAAAACATTTTTTAATGAAAAAAGAGTTAATAATAAAGAAATTTAAATAGCTACGTGTCATTTTTATCTAATCCGCTGCTAAACGTGAAAAAAAAATAAAAAATGACAGTAGACTTGAAAAATTCAAAATTACAAAAAATAAGAGGAGGTGAAAATAGCAATAGTTATAAAATAATCATAATGACATAAATAAACATAATGGTAATTAATTAATAAATTAATTAGAAATAAAAAATAAATAAGACATAATGGTAATTACAATAATTATACATAGTCATAAAAAGTAATCATAAACATAATTGAATAGTAATAAAAACAATATATAAAGCATGGGTCTTCAACCCGCGTTGGCGTTCTTGGTGGCCCGCTCGAGCCCGCGCCCGCGCCCGCCTGCAGTTTTACTACTACGGCGGGTTGCGACGGACACACTTGTTTCGTTCGCTCGCTCAGTGCGTTAATGAGAGTTGAATAGAAAACACCTTGCAACTTGCAACCTAGAGACCAGTTTGAGAATTGCGTCGACCACTATAGGGACAGATATTGATAAATAGTTAAACTAAACAATGCCAAACATATCATTGATTGAATTTTATTAACCCTTGGAGTAAATGGGTATTTTCATGGATGCATCTGTCTCTTTTGCAGGATTTTCGGCGACATCGACGGCGCTCGACTTAAAGTACTATAACTACGAAACTACTACACCAATCATAAAAAGAACAACTGCACAATGATTGCATTGAAATTTCGAATATAGAATATTGAAATATCATTTTGTAAAACAATTAGATAATTATGAATAAATATGAGAACGTCAAAGAAGTGAAAAAAACGCGCGACTAGATTTGGTCGACTCGTACTCAACGGATAATTGTTTCGCGACCAGATTTGGTTGACTCATACTCAACGGGTTAAAATATTTTTTTGTTTGTAAAATTGTATAATAAATAACTTCGATTATTGTTCTTCAATTACTTAAGTTTATATTGGAATATTTTATTTGTGTTGCGGCCCGCCGAACCAAAATCAAAGTATTGTCGGCCCTTGACCTAAAAAAGGTTGAAAACCCTGATATAAAGCATATAATATCATATTTAATAAATGACAAAAAATAAAAATAAAAAGTTATTAAACAAATTAAAGGAGGGTATTGCCATCTTCGAGCAGCCACTTGTATAAATCTTTTTTGAAGACTTGCTGACTTCATTCCCATGGCTGGCTCTCGAAGGGTTAAAAACTCTTGCCCATACAAACTCTATTGGGCTCGACTTGCACATATCAGGCGGCAATCGTAGAACATCGTAACCATGGCTTTTAATGAGATTATCCATTTTAAATGTTTTTTTCTGGAGCCTTATGTAGCTGAACTAAATTATATAACTCAAATTTTCTCATACTAAGGTCGGCCTGTACTAAGGCGCAGTACTTGAAAGCGCAATAGTTACGCTAATTGCGGTGGTGATTAAGACAGCGGGAGCAAGCGCGACCTTACTCAAATAATGTCGGAAATTTAAAATACTGCACCTCAGATTTTAATGCATTATTTGTTTCAAAACGTTGGATTTTCGGTCGGAATATTGTTAAATATTTATTGTTTATGCCGAAAGGGTATTATTTATCATATATTGCAAGATTTCGTGGTGTAGAAACCGTAATCATCAGGTATTATTAAATTTTGAAATGTGTCGGGTGTGGTTTGTGATTGAAAGCATGTGTTTACGTAAAGTTACTCCCACACCGGGAGCATTCGCCTGTAACATAACGTTACAGATTCGAGCATTACAGCAGTGAGAGAGGAGATCCGAGCATTACAGTGTGCAACCTGTAATGATACAATCTGTAATATTTTGATACAACTTATAACTAGAGTTGAGAAACGCCCATATTTACTTCTAACCGTGTCGTGGACAGTTGCCCTCATGGCAGTGAATCTATGTTACATTACAGGCGAATGCTCCGGTAAGGGAGCACCTTTAGACATGATAAAACTTGATCTTTAGTGATACCGTAACGAATTAACCCCTAGAGCCCCAATTGGCCGATATCGGCCACAACACAATTCAGCGTGACGTTTTAATTATATTTTAATTTAATTTGTATTATTTTATTATCTTTTATGTTAATATGTTTTATTTTAATTATGGGTACAGTGGTTTGCCAGTAATTAATGTTTTGGTGAGACAGTGTCATAATTCATTTTTTTTACTAATTTTTACTAAATTTTTTTGGGACATCAACTTGTCAATCGGCTATGGGGCCGAGGCCTGAAGGGTTAACACTGCTATTGCAGGCGCACTAACCATCGATGACTAACACATCGATAAGGATGCTCTCACGTCAAGGCAACGCTAGTGCTTGAACAAGGCGGGGTATGGAGCGATCGTTGGGTGCGGCGCACGCCTGTTTGCTTCCTCGGCCCCCGATTCTTCGGAGCTGGTGCGTAGACTATAATATATCTAGTATTTTTTTACTTTACAGGACTTGTATACACGTCGACCGCAGCAAAATATTTAGATTAACAAAAAAACACACATCAAACGCACTTAACTGGTTTAAAGCAGCCCGTATTAAGGCAGTGGTAGTTATGGGTCGCAGAATTCACAGCAACAATTATAGAAATTCACAGCAACAACTATGATTTTTTGATGGCTTAAAATTATAAAATGCATTTTTTAAAGTTTAAATCCTATTATAACGTGTTCTACAGTTGTTAAAGTATAATAATCCATCAAGAAAGCCACCTACCTCGAGAAACTATGGTAAGTACCTTCCTATATAAATTATGGTACCAAAACTGGCTTTGTCTGACTGCCGCCCGATTATTTCGTGTCCTCGCTAATTCAATTTGGTAGTCAACAAAGGCGAATAACAAAATGATGTCATACACCCGTTATAGTAGCTGGTTTACAAGGTAACATTAGAATTAAAAACTAAAACAGTGGCTCACCTTTGGCGATTACGATTGACAAAAGTACGATATCTTAGAGCGAAAACTATGTGATCAACATTCTAAACATCATTAATTGCAATTCTACAATCAAAACAAAAACATATCGTCCATCCTTCGCCCACTACCGAATTCGAACAGCGCTAGACTACAAAACAAAATAAATGGCGATCGACGGCGACAGATGACACAATATGACAGTTCGTTCAACTGAAGTCGAGGGATGGGTTACGGTCTTAATTATAATCGTACCAATAAAATCTAAATTCAAAGTGGGTCCCATCAAACTTGCAGAAGGCAGATTTGCAGACGGCAATCTTGCAGACGGCATTCTTGCAGGCGGCAGTTTTGCAGAAGGCAATCTTGCAGAAGGCAGTTTTGCAAATGTCAAACTGACGTTTCGAGGGTCGGCATTTTTGCAGACGGCATTTTTGCAGAAAATGAAGTTAGAAGCAAAACATCGTATTTAAAATTTAGTGTTACCAGAGTAGAAATCGACAAAAGCCGCGTTTTTATATGTCAGGGTAGGGAAACCAGTCCACTTCTTTGAGTGTCCTCTACATCGCGGATCTCAGCAATCAACTTTCGATTTTAGGGAAAGAAAAACCTAACCTAACCTAACCTAACAGAAAAACTTAAAACATTTTTTTTAATGTTTAGTTTGATGTACTGAATCATCCACTACAAGGATGCCGGTAATTAAATGTGGAGAGGTAAAAATATTCACAACTTTAATTTACCCTGACATGATAATTTGCTACTTCTTTTTCTAAATTTAAAATTAATAACATATGACCGCTTTACTGCTTTATTTTTGGTTTGTAAAATAATATAAAATTATTTTATTCGTGTAATCATGTCCTAATGCGCCATTCCCAAACGTTGCTAACTTCGGGTTTGTACGCAAGTTTGCTTTCTGCAAGAATGCCGTCTGCAAAAATGCCGCCTGCAAGGTTGCCGCCTGCAAGGTTGCCGCCTGCAAGGTTGCCTCCTGCAAATCTGCCCTCAACAAATTTGGAGCTGTCAAGTTTGTGCAAGTTTGCCGCATGCAAAACTGGCGCCCCCCTTCAAAGTGACAGCAGCATTGATTTTCAATTTTCTTGAATAAAATCGTAATTCAATTTAAAATACGGCACAGAAGGAGCCTTCCCGATGATTGTAATATTCTCGACTGTTTAGTATGCGATCATGAATAATAGGACGTATAAAATAAAAAAAACTCTACTGGCAGTAGACAGTAAACGTGTAGAACAATGTGGAACGATGTAGAACTCACAGATGATGTGGAGATTGAGGAGTGCGGCAGGGATGTATATTATCAGCATTCCTATCCCTAGCATATCCTAGCATTCCTATCCCTAACTACTTCCATTGTTAATGCCTTAGATAGTGGAGAAAAATGCATTGCGGTATTCTTGGATCTGGATTTTCGATTTTTTCGTACAAAAATGAAAAGTTCTCATAATTTTAAAAACCACATATTTATTTTAAATAAAATTACATAGGTACATAACACTAACAATTATCAAAAACCAACGAAATCAGTACTTTGTTGTTCCTCCTTTTTTTATTACTGCTTCAATACGTTTTGGCATGGATTTCACCTAATTTTGTATGTAGTATTGGGAAAAAAAATCAAACCCCTTTTTTTCGATGATGTTTTTAAGGTTTCCCTTTGACGCAGGCTTTAGTTTATTTATTTCTATTGCCGTTTTATGCCACAAGTTCTCGATAGGATTCAGGTCAGGACTATTTCCGAGCCAATCCAGTGTTGGTATTCCATGAATTTTCATATATTCTTTGACCTAAAAATAATTTTAATAGTGTTATATATTATTTTTTTATTTTTTTTACAACTTAATATTTTATTTTTTACAAGTTGATACATTAATACTTACAGTTTTTGCTCGGTGACACGGTGCAGAATCATCTTGGAAAATGCATCTTTGAAATTGGTTTATTGCTCTTCAGGCGACTCAATTCCGAAGAAATCTGTTAAATTAGGCGCGGGTTTTTTTTCGGCAAATACCTTTATTTGTAAAGTCGCAAAGGCACAAATGCCCAAGAAAAAGCGCGTTTCGGTAACGTTTTGCATATCCCCGGACAGACAGCAAGCATCAGACTATAGGACCTCTTTTTTTTTGCTAAAGCAAAGAATGGAAGTGTAATAAATAAAACATATTTTTTTCAGAAAAACTTAAAACATTTTTTTTAATGGTTAGTTTGATGTACTGAATCATCCACTACAAGGATGCCGGTAATTAAAGGACTATCCTGTAAACAATGTAATGACATCAGATTCTAATTTAAAGTCGATTTAATGTATCGATAATATTAGATAATCGTAAGTGGTGTCGCAAAAGGCAATGTTGACAGTCAAAAAATAATTAATACGATAACATTGTGGAGAGGTAAAAATATTCACCACTTTAATTTACCCTGACATGATGCTTTGCTACTTCTTTTTCTAAATTTAAAATTAATAACATATGACCGCTTTACTGCTTTATTTTTGGTTTGTGAAATAATATAAAATTATTTTATTCGTGTAATCATGTCCTAATGCGCCATTCTCAAACGTTGCTAACTTCGGGTTTGTATGCAAGTTTGCTTTCTGCAAGAATGCCGTCTGCAAAAATGCCGCCTGCAAGGTTGCCGCCTGCAAGGTTGCCGCCTGCAAGGTTGCCTCCTGCAAATCTGCCCTCAACAAATTTGGAGCTGTCAAAAGTGACATTTGTGCAAGTTTGCCGCATGCAAAACTGACGCCCCCTTCAAAGTGACAGCAGCATTGATTTTCAATTTTCTTGAATAAAATCGTAATTTAATTTAAAATACGGCACAGAAGGAGCCTTCCCGGTGATTGTAATATTATCGACTGTTTAGTATGCGATCATGAATAATAGGACGTATAAAATAAAAAAAACTCTACTGGCAGCAGACAGTAAACGTGTAGAACAATGTGGAACGATGTAGAACTCACAGATGATGTGGAGATTGAGGAGTGCGGCAGGGATGTATATTATCAGCATTCCTATCCCTAGCATATCCTAGCATTCCTATCCCTAACTACTTCCATTGTTAATGCCTTAGATAGTGGAGAAAAATGCATTGCGGTATTCTTGGATCTGGATTTTCGATTTTTTCGTACAAAAATGAAAAGTTCTCATAATTTTAAAAACCACATATTTATTTTAAATAAAATTACATAGGTACATAACACTAACAATTATCAAAAACCAACGAAATCAGTACTTTGTTGTTCCTCCTTTTTTTATTACTGCTTCAATACGTTTTGGCATGGATTTCACCTAATTTTGTATGTAGTATTGGGAAAAAAATTCAAACCCCTTTTTTTCGATGATGTTTTTAAGGTTTTCCTTTGACGCAGGCTTTAGTTTATTTATTTCGATTGCCGTTTTATACCACAAGTTCTCGATAGGATTCAGGTCAGGACTATTTCCGAGCCAATCCAGTGTTGGTATTCCATGAATTTTCATATATTCTTTGACCTAAAAATAATTTTAAGTGTTATTTTATTTTTTTTTTACAAGTTAATATTTTATTTTTTACAAGTTGATACATTAATACTTACAGTTTTTGCTCGGTGACACGGTGCAGAATCATCTTGGAAAATGCATCTTGGAAATTTGTTTATTGCTCTTCAGGCGACTCAATTCCGAAGAAATCTGTTAAATTAGGCCCGGGTTTTTTTTTCGGCAAATACCTTTATTTGTAGAGTCGCAAAGGCACAAATGCCCAAGAAAAAGCGCGTTTCGGTAACGAAATGAGTTTAAATCATTGGGGGAGGGGTGGAGGGCCGTGGCCCTCCGGCCCCTGCCGAGGGAGGTCCCTCATCATCTCCTACGATTATCCATCTTCGTGCTGAATTCAGGGAAGTTCTTCCCGACGTAGGATACGAGATTGAGGTCGAGTCTGCGACTCCCTTGAACATTCTTCCTAAACCGCACCCCATTAACCTTTACAAAAACAATGCATCTGGCCCATTTATAGTTCATTTGCAATATGACCTTGCAATTTGGAACTGCGTCGCTTCCCTAGTCACGCACACTATAATACAGATTTAGAATCTCATACCCGCTAGGGAATGCGATCTCGGTGTACCGAGATCTCGAAATACCAAGATCTCGCACTGATTTTGCAAGATTAATCTTGCGTGCAAAATCACGCGCGATCTCCCAAGATTTGCAAGATTTCCGCCAAAATGTTTGATCAAGAGAAAAATAAAGAATCTGATCGAACGATTATATGGACATAATCGCAATGACCATTTTTTTTCATTCGAATAGTGGACTTGCTCGTCCGTCTACATCTGCAGATGCAGTTGTTATGGTAGAACCAGCGAACGAAAGTGATGATGATGATAACTTGCCTCTATCTCTAGCAGCCGCAACCGCAAACATCTCTCTCGCTCTCTTAATGAGGTATCTCTCTCTCTCTCTCTCTCTCTCTCTTAATGAAATGGTTTTGAAAGCCTCCCCACAAGAACGTCCATCACGTGCAACTGGCTCGTCCATTGAATTGATAAACTTATCAGAAAAAAAAACGCTATTTCGTTTCTACGTTTTATAACTCCGCGTTCCAGGAGCAGTCGGACAGACTATATATCTGACTATTTTATTATCTATTTGAATCAGTCGGGACAAAAACACAATATCTGCTGTTTGACTACCAATGCCTGTTATCTGTGGTATTGACATTAGTGTCAACGCAGAATGGGCATTTTCTACCGATTGATATATATATATATGACACGCAGCATCTGAAGTCGATTAGCTGAAGAAACTCTAGATGTGTTGTGTTTTCCAAGAAGTTACTTTCAAAATAATTCTTATTTCGTTTAAATAAATAAAAACATTTTTTTTATTATTTCGCCCTTACAGCGTAACTTTACCAAGTTGCAATAGAAATAATCAAAATAATTATAAATTAAAAAATATATCTTCTATAATCTGCGAGATCTCGCAAAATACCGAGATATTGCAAGATTAGATTTTTAAATCTTGCAAATTTAAATACCAAGTTTGAAGATTTTTCTGCAAGATTGCATTCACTTATTCTTCTTTTTTTTTTGGTTTGATGGCTCCACCCAAAGAGGGTGATTTCTGTCAAGTGTGCCGTTGAAATAGGAGGAAACTTATTTATGTTAGTGGACGTCACTGGAACAAGTAAGACATCACTCCGTTGGGAACACAAAATCGAATAATAATTTAAGATATAGTGAAATACATATATACATATTTAACACAAAAACTCTATGGAGGAACATTCATTAATTATTATTAAAGGAACATACTGTTGAGTTTAATACATTTACAGATGATTTTGTAGACATTGGGGGAGTTGAGAGATAATAAAAAGTCTAGAGGTCCGAAATGAAGTTAGGATAGTTAATGCATTCACTAATGCCCGCTGCTCGGTGATCGCGGCGTCGCCTTTGCGGCGCCGCACGGTGTTCTCGCCAATAGGTCATAAATAAAAATATCGACTTCTGTCATCCCTATTTCAATAATTACAGTATATTTCCAAATGACAGCTCTACATTTTAGTATATAGGTAAATATCATACAATATCAGTGGCGTAACTTTATTACGATCACTCAAAGTTGCACTTTCTCCTGCGCGGGCGGTAATTACGAGTAGGTTTTATTAATGTCGTCATTCCCAAAATTGTATAGGGCTTCGAAAATCCATTGTGTAATGAATATCCAAGAACCAGATACGAACATTGTTGGTATATTTGTTTTGTTTTGTATTTATTCTTTTTATAAAGTGGGTTAATTTATATTAAGGATAACATGATAAAAACGGCGAAATTTCTATTTTAAACTAAAGCTAAGTTTTGCGGCCCATAATTGCCCCTAGTAATATTTTATATTTGACTCTATAGCTTATTTCGTCTTCTTTTCGAGCATATATATATATATCATTAAGTTTGTTTTTTTTTTTCAAATATAGTTTATACATACTGTGTGAAATCGGCATTGTTATAAGATCGAGTCGGAAAAGCAATCGTCTTGAAGTATTCCTCGTCTCGTATTCTGGCGTCAGTTTAAGAAGACGACAGATATAACTATTTAAATACAGGGAGACATGAAGTCTTAGCAGGGAAGATCCATAAAAGATGGTATATTATGATGTCCTCTCACTGGGCACTCCATCTTGGAAAGCTGACCTTAGCATATTACATACGTCAGTAAACAGAGCGGCAATGAAATCATGAGGCACATTACAGAGTTCAAGCCACATATTTCCCCTTTGTATACAGCTGATAAACTCGATCATTTTGAGAAATATATAGTTTGTACTCACACATCGTATGTACTGTATCGTTTCGGGTTTTCTGCGATGGTTTTCATCTAAAGAGTTATTAAAAATACAATGACTGGGTGTGTTAGATGCCCTAGGCCCTAGGGGATATCAGGTAATTAGCCACATTTAAAAGGATATAACATGCAGAAACGGCTCATAATTGAGATCAATCGTTCTAGTAATAAATGTTCTATATAAAGAGATATTTCTATTGGTATATGATTTACAGCTATTGGAAAAGTGGGCCCAAAATGCTCATTCTCTTTTTACATTTGATTCTTTAACACTTTACTTACTACTTTGGATGTTACTATGACCAGTTTTTATTACACATCTATTCAAATTATTGACTATTTCAATTGTTAGGCTTCTGCTTTGCTTATTCAACTTTTTACTGACTATTTTAGTTATTGTATTGAGTGAAGTTTAGTAGGTACCCATTTGAATTATTAACAATTTGTATTAATAAGCCTTTAATTGGTTCTGTAGTAAGATTTTACGATGAATAACTTTTAGTAGGTTCCAAAATTTCTTAGATAGTATTTTTTTAAAATCTAATAGCTAAATTCATGACAGTCTATGCATGTTAAGTAAAGATTGGAGTAGTAATGATAGTTACCACCTAACTCAAATATTTTGACACGTTTAAGAGTGGTTTTAAGCCGTCAGTTGGACACGACGTAAATGTAATGTAATGTAATTACTAAATGTACCTATGGTCCATGTAATTTACATAAGCCATAAACAAAATGAGCATGCTTATTTTTTCCAAAAATAGGCTCGCGAAAAATTAAGAAAAAAATCCGGTTCCATAAAAAAAACCCGTACGCCTATTAGAATTTGATGGTGAAATATTTCGTCAATCAAACGACTTTCTTCTGCCTAACGATCGCAGCAGGTTTAAATATCAGCCCATCGAGCAGGCTATAACTATTCAAAGTTCGCCCGCCGACGTTGCTTCGTATTCTTTTATGGTGTGGTAAGCGGCTCGTTTAATTGGAGATGTCGTCGAAACAGTATATCGTCGCGACTATGCTTGCGCCAGTGAATATATCTATGGTAAAATACTGGGGGAAAAGACAAGAGGAGCTTATTTTGCCGCTTAATGATTCTGTCGGAGGGACTCTGTCCGTGGATGTCATGTGCGCAAAGACCACCGTGTACGCGAGTCCGGCTTTGAGAGAGAGCCGGATATGGTTGAACGGCGTTGAGGAATCGATCGACAATCCTCGGCTGCGGGCTTGTTTGAAAGGAATTCGGAAGCGGGCCGGCGAGGAAGCCGGTGAGAGCGCGGCGCATTCGTGGCACGTTCACATATGTTCAGAGAACAATTTCCCGACAGCGGCGGGTCTGGCGTCGTCCGCTGCAGGGTACGCTTGTCTGGTCGTGACGCTGGCGAAGATGTTCGGGTTGAAGGGCGACGTGAGTGGACTGGCGCGGCTCGGATCGGGGAGCGCGTGCCGCAGCGTGTACGGCGGCTTCGTCCACTGGAGCGCCGGCACGAAAATCGACGGCAGCGACTCCGTGGCGACGCAGATCGCATCCGCGGATCACTGGCCGGAGATGCGCGTTTTGATCGTCGTCGTCAGCGACCGGCGAAAGGCGACGTCGTCGTCAGACGGCATGCGGGACGGCGTCGCGACCTCCGAGCTGCTGAAGTACCGCGCCGAGAGATGCGTACCGCGGCGGACGGAACGCATTCTAACGGCGATACGCGAGCGCGATTTCGAAACGTTCGCCGAAATCACGATCAGAGACAGCAACCAGTTCCACGCGGTCTGTCTCGACACGTACCCGCCTTGCAAATACATGAACGACACCTCACACGCGATCGTGCGACTCATCCACCGGTACAACGACGTACGCGGCCTGAAAGTCGCTTACACGTTCGACGCGGGACCGAACGCGTGCCTCTACCTTCTCGAACCGCAAGTTCGCGAAGTCCTCTCCTTGATCGACTACGCTTTCAATATCGATTCCGATGTGAGAGGCATACCAATCGAAATCGGGCAGATACCAGAAGATCTAAAGATTGACTTCGACGCTTCGCGCCAAGAACGCGGAAATCTCAAGTATATCATTCACACAAAACTTGGCAGCGGCCCTAAAGAAACAAAAGAACATTTATTGAACGAAGCTGGATTGCCGAATCGCACTTAAGTAAATGCAATAAAAAAAAATGTAGGCAATATTTGGGTATTAGTTGATCTGATGTTGATAGTTGATGACGACTGGTGGTATATTGTATTTTACAAGGTAATTGATAGAAATACAAGTTTGTTATTCATTGTTCAATCGTTTTTAATTGAATGCAGCAGACTTATTAAATTTTATCAAATGCTCTGAGTTTTTGAATAATATGTTGGGCGGAGGGGGGGGGGGGGGATCCTCCTTTCTATATTTTGTAAATAATACCTAGAGAAACAGTATCGATATCCCTCTGGTGAACGTCTAACAGGATTTTTTTATAAATTGAAAATGTCGTGGGCCATATCAAATTCGTCGGTTGCGGAACGCTGCTCTAGAGGGGAAAATATCAGTGAATAATCCAATTTGTGAAACTCCGGTGTCTGTATGTCACCGTCAATTATCTCAGAAATTTGTAAAGTTGTAAACATGAATTTGTCATCAGGAGAGAAAAGAAAAAAAACTTTTTATATTCAGTTATTTAGAAACATGTATAATGTGTATGCAAATGAGCACACATGTGCGCTCGTAACAAAACCGGAGTGGTTTTTAACGACCTCTACATTTATTCATAGATATTTTTTATATATTATTAAACAAGTAGTACGAGGGGCGTTAAAAAAGTGATAATTCGGCACAAACTCTTTGGAAGCACAGAAAAATGATACTGGCAGGCACAGCTAATACATCTATTATTTTGTCAAAAACTGATTTTCTTTTGTTTTTTTTTTAGTGAGAGTCATTTGTTTGCATCTTGTCCAACCAGCCGAAGTGTGTTCGCGAAAATGATAAAACCGGAATTTCGTGCGCTAACTAAATATTTTGCTTTAAAAAAAACCTACGGAGCTAGTATTTCAAGACTCGAGATACAAGTAGTACGTTAGGGGTTGATGCTCCGAAATATTCTACGGTTGCTAAACCGCCCAAAAGCCAGCCTTCGCGCGCAAAGAACTGCCCCACAACTTTTTGGCCGATAGACCACTTGTTACTAGAATGAATGATCACAATTAAAAGGTGTTTCTGAGTTAAATAAGGTTAAATAAGGTCAATTACCTGATATCCCCTAGGGCACCTAACACATCCAGGCATTGTATTTTTAATAACTTTCAAAGAAAACCATCGCACTATACCTTTAACGATAAAGTAAATACGCTGTGTGAGTACAAACTATAATATTTCTGCAATATTTAGGATCTATCTTTCGACATTGTATTATGGAATAGCTGCCACAGAATTTTGGCCGAGCGACAGTCATCTTAATTCCGAAGGTTCCAGTTTGCACTGGACCAAAGAACGCTCGGTTCATTGCTCTGACAGATACTGTGGCCAAAATCTTTTTTGGCATAGTTCACACCAGGATGAGCGAATTCATGCACCGGAATGAGTACCTTGGAGTGTCAGTACAAAAAGGCTTCATGCTTGGTGTCTCAGGCTGCCTTGAGCACAATTCTTTCCTGGCTGCTGCCATCAAGGATGCGAGAGAGCA
Source organism: Micropterix aruncella (assembly GCA_944548615.1). Classification (NCBI taxonomy): domain Eukaryota; kingdom Metazoa; phylum Arthropoda; class Insecta; order Lepidoptera; family Micropterigidae; genus Micropterix; species Micropterix aruncella. The sequence goes on from OX155958.1 coordinate 4,530,404, forward strand.
CGAGCGCCAAATCAATGTCTGCTGGCTCGGCCTTGAAAACGCTTTTGAGTCAGTCCGACACAATCTTCTCCACTATGCACTCCGCTGGTACAACTTCCCACCTGTAGTGCGCGACATTGTAACCTCCTACTACAACTGTCTGGCGTTCCATTTCAAAACGCAAGAATAGACTACCTGCTCTATATCATATTCAATTGGACTATTTCAGGGCGGTTGCCTCCCTCCAACAATATTTAATATTGTTTTCAATATATTGCGTCCTTGACAATGTAATTGCTGTTTTTTCACACTGGACATTTTGAACTTGGATAACTTGGGTTTGAGTTGGAATTTTAAATTCAAATAAATTTTAATTCGAGTCCATGTAATTCTTTTTTAAGAATGGGCTCTTTATTTGTATTTCTATCGTTTGTTTTTACTCAAATATTTTTGTTTGTGCAACCATGGTTATGTTGAGATACAGTAAAATTGATATAAATATTTTCAAATATGAGATCCTGTGCCAGTGTTTTTTTATTACAGCTTATTGCAGTCTGGTTATACAGTTACCGTAAATGTGTACTGTTAAGAACTGCAAACAATGATGGAGATGTTATAAATAACCGAGCCTGGTCAATCGCTCATATCTGCATGACAACGTATAACCACAGATTTCACTGCAAACAGTCGCAAAGTTGCAGGAGTTGCTGCTGGAGACTCCTCTTGGTCACCCACCGTACTTGCCAGACCTTGCTTTGATAGTTTTTTTTTTCGAATTTAGATAACTAGGAAAAAAAATTGATAGAGTCGGTAGAAAGAGTCGGTGAAAAACGCCTTCAAAGCATTTATTGGTTCCTGTCCATGAGAGTTTTACAGTAATGGAATTAAGCAACCCCCATTAAAATGACATCTGCACAGATAATATAGGTCAATATTTCTATGAATTAAATATATATTTTTCATACAAAGTTTTTGGCCTTAACCCCTGGGTGGTCACGACTGCCAATCGGCGTTTTTCGTATTAATAATAATAATAATGCTTTATTTAAGAGAAAGTAGTATAAAAAATGTGTCTTAAAAACTACCCAACTAGGTTAATGCCCGTACTAGGGTAGATTCTTTTCTTTTAAATGCGCACGTAATTTTATACTGCAATTAAAAACTATGGTAATATTTTACATGTTTATATAATATTAAACATTATACATATATTATTCTCATTTATATATACATTTAGCTACTTGTATTATTTACATACACGTATTTATTAGTAATATATACTTGTAATATTAAATTAAATTGATAACAATGTCGTTTTTAAACGAGGATATGTGTAATAATTTCAGCTACCTTTTCCCTGCCGGTCTCAAACAGCCACAAAGTAAGTTTTCCCTTTTTCATATGTAAGCTTTTGCATTGTTTTAACTTATCCTGAAAGTAATTGTGGAGTTTAGGATCTACACAACTAAAGTGCCTTTGCGCAAATTTAGTTTTGGTTTTTTTAATTAGATGTTTTTCTGACGCGCAACCTCTAGTTAGAATGTTGTGGTCAGTGATGTTGTGTGTGTGCGGATTGTTGAGATAATAAAGTAGGGTTACTTTTGCATAAATCTGTCGAATGTCCATGTTGGATATGGATGTGGCTTCCTGGACATGACCCTCAAGAGAGCTTTCTCCGCTTTAACAAGCGGATCTAACGCCGAATCTGTAGAACCCCCCCATCCTAATATTATCTGTATTATATCCATATTTATGCAATTATCGGCTCTATTTCTCCCTCCACTGTGCTAAAATCCTGTCATTGAAGCCTGCCATTGAATAAGACACCGGTATATTATATTAGTATGCTTGCACAAACCTTCTATAAAGAAATTTTCGAGGGCTTCGAAAATTTTGCATGGAATGACTGGCTTCCGAAAGATTAAATTTGCTTTATGGAACAGCAACTTCATAGTTAAGAACCCAACACTGCTGGACAGCCTGACGCAGTTTGGCAGGAAGTGGGTTACCGTATCGACGGCCAGTATACCTCGTTGTGCCTCGCTTTTACCGACGACCTAACCTTTATCACCAGGAGCCCTAAACAGCTTTCTCTACCAGTGTTACCAAGTGCCAGACTTAAATAGTCGCCGATGTCAGCAGAAAAGATAGCCTAAAGCAGCCGTTTTGGAAAAAAACTTTTTTGCCAATGAAAAGAATTGCAAGCCATAAATTAAAATCAAAGAATTGAAGTCATTCTAGACAAATACAGATACTTAAAAAAAATACCAAGCTTAGTAGGTACATAAAAAACAAACATTGGATGGAACCAATGACTGTATCACGGACATGATATCATGAACCAAATATAAATATACAATGTTATATGACCATTTATCTATTATAACTAGGTACATTATTATGAAAAATACCTAACTTTCTTTATTACTTTCCTAACTACGAAAGTTTGAAAAATCAATTACGTACCTACAAAAACGATGCAAAACACATAGCCTAAATCGACGACAGGCGATTTTTGGTATTTTTGGTATTTTTGGTCGCCGATAACCCATTCGAGGTAGCCTAAATGGCGACATATCGCCTAAGTTGTCAACACTGTTCTCTACTGCTACAGGAAGTTGAGCTGTTCAGTGACTGGTCAGCTTGTATAAAAGTGAAGCCCTCCAAATGTTTTTGCCTTGGATTCACTCGCATAGACACAATTTACTTCCTATAACCCCAAATTGGTCTATAAGGGCTTTAACATCTCCCTTTTACCAACATTAAATTCCTCGGCAGAAAAATCACCCGGGTAAAGATCTCTCTGGCGGTAATGTAGGTAATAGAGCATTTCAGTACTTGACTGGCAAAAATAGATGCCTTGCTAATTTCTGGCCCTCGTAAGGCTTGGATCTATGACAATTATCTAACTTCACATTTGTCATGGTCCTTTCCTATTTACCATTTCACCAAAACCCAATTGTCCTGTGTGGATGGGAGGTAATGGGTCCTGTTGCAGTTTGGCCACGAAGACCCTTGTTGTTTAGGGTGGGTCATACTCACGGGTCAACACCAATCCGGCGGCCTCCACGCAGAAGAGAGAGCCAGGGTAGGACGCTGGTCTGCGGGCCAGTCTCCCCTAGAAGTCAACCTTCGGGCGCTCCTGGACTGTTTGCGCACTGTGCGGCGTAAGCCGATCGATTGTGTACTCCGACTAACAGCTGGGGGAGTCTGGGAACAGTAATGTTTCCTATAGAGAGGGGGTGGTTGTTAACCGTATGGCAACTGCTCTTGAAACGACCGTTCGGCCACCTGATCCTGGGTGAATAAGCCGGGTAAAGCATGCCGTGGTCCGCGATAGATTCGGTAGACACCGTATCACCGCTTCATAAGGGAGAAGACCGCGCAAGCGACCTCGATCCTGTAACCAGTCAGGAGGTAGGAGGCATCCTGAAGATTAATTCCAAACGGAGATATCATTCCAAACTGATAGTCGAGGCGAGGGGGCGAGGCTGCTCGCTGGGTACCTTTCCCGGTGCATTGCCGAAAGGCATTGGCCTCTGACTGGGGTGGTGTAGCTAGACTGAATTATTTTCATCCCAAGTGCTCTGCGCTCACCTCACGGGAGACAGAACGATTAATATCGTTAAAACATTCTGAGGTGACGGGTTTGCCCGTTATAGTTGGCAGCTCTAGTTGTCCCTTCTGGATGATTTGTTGATAGCTAGTTTAAAATTGTGGTTGTCCTTAGCCAAACCAGCTGACCCCTTGAATCTTCAGGTCCAAACAAAAAATTCGGGTTAGCTCTAAATCTGGCCTCTGCTCTACGCCAACTCCGGAATAACCAAAAAACTATTCTATTCAATTCCAAGGGTCTGGCAACATTGAAGCATGTAATAAGTGGCCGTAAAGAGTCAAATGAATTACAAGTCCGTGTAGACCTCCACAAAAAGTTCTTTGCTGCAATCAGCCAGAATAGCACTAGTCTGGGGTAAGACAGTACAATCATGAGCGATGTGGACTTGAAGAAGTCACTCTTGCGGGAAGATTACGACAGCAATAGTATAGCTCACGCCATTGGCCTTCAATGCCAGATTGATTGGACAACAATTCGGGACTTTTGCATTCCTCCTCCAATGCACTGGATAGTAATGTTTTATGACTGGAGGCCAGAGATGCTGAAATTTCATTAAAATGCCTTTCAGCATACACTTTCACACCCCAGTAACCTTGCTCGTTGGAGCTATGCCGAGGTTGCCTTGCACAGATAGACATATTCTAGCTGGCTGAAAGGTGGTCTTAGGTACACTTACCATCTGCAAGGTGGCCTTAGGTACTTATCAAGGACGGTACACTTATCGCCTTAAATAATATATTTTTAATGTTTGGCATTGGGGTTTTTGTGTAATTTTCAAGCCATATTCAGGAAGATTCCGAACTTCAAAACTCCGAAGCGGCTGATAATTGAGGTAAGTTGAAGTAGTTATAATTACTCTAGATAAATAGATCTTTCCAATGATAGATACGTTATTGTTATTGGAAGGTGGGACCAGCGCCCATACATTTTTGCCCATTGCCCTTTAACTCTAGATCACTAGCCTTATTTTTCGACGCTTAATACTAACCTTCGTCGTTTCAACTACGCTTTTTAATGAAGGGGCTTAAAGGGTTTTATTAAAATAAACTGCATACAGGTTGGTTTTTATTATTAATGACAAGTATTTATTTGTTTACTAGCTGACCCGGAGAACTTCGTACCGCCTAACAGTCAATGAATGTCGTGGTACAGATTAGCTGAACTTAATGTATGATTTTATGAAAGTAATACAATGAATACAAAATAAATATTCACTACTTTATTAAGATAATTATACAAAAAGAAATATAAAAGTACAAAAATTTAGTATATCAATCGCGTGTCAGCAAGTCATGATTGAATTAAACTATTTATATATTGTGCAGCATGGGATGCACTCGGTTTAATTCTCTTCATTGAAGCACCTTGTGATATTTATTTATTTATTTATTTATTTAAGAATTAATTACTATGAAACATTTATTAGCTTATAAAAAATAACAGGAACCGAATGACAAAACCTTAACCTTTTGCTTATTTGTTTCTGTCACCCAACTGGGACTAGCCCGTTCTAGGGTGGACAGGACTCCAATATTACAATCAAGTTTGCTTGATTGCTTGGTTGCTTATAAATATACAAGTTTTAGTAAAAAGATAATGACACTAAATTGCCCAAAAATGTGGTCTTCAGAAAAAAATTAAAAAATTATATTAATAAAATATATATATATATATATATATATATATATTAAATGATAATATAATAAATAAAATGCAATTCCATTATTTAATCGGCAATAAATATCATATAAAATTCGATTAAATAAAATAAATAAAGTATTTTGTGAGAAAAGAAAGAAACAGTCATTAATATTTATTAATATAAAATTACCTACTCTAAAAAGTATACTTCATTGTCAAAGTCAAATAATTTTTGATACCTAGTTAGTTCAATGTTAAAATATACTTAACATATATGTTTAAAAATATGTTAATAATTTGTGCACTTAAGTTTTATTATACTATTTCTAACATTTGATGTATGGTTAGTCTGTCATGATTCGATAACCATTTCTTTAATTTATTTTTGAATTCCCTAAATGTCAAATTCATTTTTATTTTCGATATTGATCAGATTGTAAAATCTCGGCGCAATAAAAGAGTAATGTCTTTGTCCGAATGATGTTTTCCTTCTGGGTATTATTAAGCTATTTTCTAAAACTTGTCTCGTTGGTCGCCGGTTCTGAATTATTCCTAAATTTGAGTTACTGACCAAAAATAGCTTTAAGAGGGAAGTTTTTAGAAAAAGTTGCTTACAGTCAAGAACTTTAGCTTCCTTATAAAGTTCATTAGTGGGATGGCGATATGGTCTACGTAGAAATTTTTTAAATATAAATTTCTGCGCAACTTGCAATGGCTCTAGCAGGGTTTTACCACATCCACCCCATCCAATTATGCCGTAAGTAATAAGCAATTCACATAAAGCATAATAAACAGTTTTTAGTGTTTTGGAATCCAGAATATTCCTCAGTTCTTTGAAAACATATCCAAGGATTCGCACCTTCGTAGACACGTTATGTATATGAGAATCCCAACGGAGAAAGCAATCTAGAGTGATGCCTAGATATTTCCAAGATATTTCTCTTTGTATAGGCTGACAGTTACAAGACTCTACGCTATCGCACTCGTGTATTACAATAGTTTTATTAGTTGACCTCTGGTTGTTATACTAAATGGCATGTATTTGGTTTTGCCAACATTAAGCGTCAACATAAAGTTTCCTAGCCAATTTTTAACAATTTCCATGCCCTCGTTTGCTTTCTCAAATGTGTAATCCCAGTTTGAACCCTTGAATAGTATAACAGTGTCATCGGCATATGTGATGATTTTACCTACTGGTAACTGACATAGGTCATTTATGTAGACGAGGAATAAAATGGGTCCCAAAACGCTACCCTGTGGCACACCATACGTGAGATGCTGGCCTTTACTCTGGAGGCCCTGGATGGTGACACTTTGTACCCTGTTGGATAGGTAGCTATCAAACCATTTAAGACTTGTATAGTTAATTCCTACACTGCTCAGTTTGCATAATAATATATTATGAGGAACGGAGTCAAAACCCTTTGCAAGGTCAAGGAAAACTCCTAGACACTTGTCTCCTTTATCCATCGTTTCGACTATAAATTCAGTTAAGGCAGCTATAGCGTCTGTTGTCCCTAAACCTTCCCTAAAACCGAACTGATTGTCTGAGAGTATTTTATTTTCAATTAAAAATTTATAGAGTCTCGCCTTTGCAACTTTCTCGAGGATTTTGGAGATCGTGTTTAAAATGGAGATAGGTCGATAGTTATTGAGGTCCTGCTTATCTCCCCCTTTATGTATTGGAATTACTTTGGCAATTTTTAATTTGTCAGGAAAAAATCCGCTTTTAAAACTCACATTAATAATAAAAGCAATAGGCTGAGATAGGTTTCAGCTAGCGTCATATAACGACATTTTTGTTTTTTATCAGGCGCAAGAACAAATAAAGCGGAGGATTTGCCGTCATGTGGACATGCCACGTACAACTGACCAAGAGAAAAACACGGATTTACATTTTGTATGGAAAAATGTTTTTCTTTTATTTTAATTTTTCGTCAACTTTCCAATTTTCGTTTTTTATAGTTATTCTGCTATTCGGGACGGAGACAAATACTACAAATCAAAAACCATGAAAATCCGTCTATCCGTTCTCGAGTTATAAGTGTTCGAACAAACCCGACTTTGTTCCTTCGTCGACCTTCGTCGAGTCGACGAGCCATGGTTGCTGTAATGGCGAACACGAGCTTACTACACTCGAAGTAGTAGTACCGTCTGTCGCGAGGGCAACTGGTTTTCTGAGATTAGCCACAGTATAGAAGAGATCGCGCGCGTAGAAGTTTACGCAGTTTTTTTTTAATACACGTCGTCGAATCGACGCAGGTTCGCAATCTAGGGGCTAAGTCAAAAAATAACTGTTTTTGCAAAACTTGCAAAAACGTATAAAATTTGCAAACTATCAGTGGTACAGATACCGAATGGTACAGATATACAGATAATTGACAGGCATCCTTGAAAGGGGGGGGGGGGGGGCAGTACGAGCAACTTGCTTTCCCGGGTTTTCTTATCGTTACGTGTTTCCCGTCAAGAGATCCGCAACAATTCGGATAGTGCCATTTTTCTTCAAAGTCTGCTACAATAGTTTTCCATGACTCTTGAGTTGGGACTTTAGAGGTTTAGAATATTTGGTATATAAGAAGAGTACAGAGAAGATGGGAAGTTTTGAAAATAAAATCAAAGAAAAAGAAGGAAGAGACAAACCATGTAGGATCTGTAAAAACGGGAATTGATACCATCCAGAGCCCGATTGTTGGTTTCGGAATAAAAACAATGACAGACCAAATAGAGAACAGATTAGACATGTCAATAACTCGGAATTAGAGACGGAATTAAATGAGATAAATCCAAAAAACTAGTAATTCCGCCATTATTAAAGGTAAAATTATTGCTAAATGATACCGTAGAAGCTTCGGGATTTTATGACTCGGGGTCAAATTAAGGTAAACCAAGCTAATTAAGTTAAGTTAGGTTAGGTTAGGGTATAAGTATAGATATCTAGTATGAATCATTTTATTAGTGTAATCATTTGTTATTGTAATTGTAAACAAAGTAAGTATACCAGGATAATTAGTATAGGTTAGGTTAGATGAGTAAGTAGGCATATCAATTTAGTGGAAAAGCATATTTATAAGTGTATATTCAGCTAGTTATGATAGGAGATATAGGTCAGATTAGGTTAGGTTAGAAAGTCAATGCATCTACTTAACGTAGAAAGTTATAATAGTTAATAAAAGTATAATAGGTAATAGATAATATAAGTCAGATATAAACACATTATTGTTAGTTACCCACTGAAAAGGCACTAGCCTTAGTGGGGAACTGTGACATGTAATTTGTATCTTTTTTTATGAATAAAGACTACTACCAAAAAAAAAAAACAATTATCCGTTGAGTATGATACGACCAGATCTGGTTCCGCGTTTTTTTTACTTCTTTGACGTTCTCATATTTATTCATAATTATCTAATTGTTTTACAAAATGATATTTCAATATTCTATATTCGAAATTTCAATGCAATCATTGTGCAGTTGTTCTTTTTATGATTGGTGTAGTAGTTTCGTAGTTATAGTACTTTAAGTCGATGTCGCCGAAAATCCTGCAAAAGAGACAGATGCATCCATGAAAACACCCATTTACTCCAAGGGCTAAAAATAAAAATATTTGAGTTGGAATATAATATGAACATTTTGGCTATGACTTTCTGATAGGATTAGATTGCATAGCAAAATTTCTTCTAATTCAAAATGATACACTAGAAATTTCACAAAATACTTACAACTTAAAAAAAGAAAATATGAAAGACTCCATAAATCCGAAAGTCTCTAAAATAATTCTTGACTATACAGGTAGCGAACTACAAGGAAACAATAATAAAACAAATGAAGAATATACAATAAACTTTAATGAACACATAAAAATAGAAAACTTTAACGTCTCAGTGAACCAGCTAAACATAAAAGAACAGTCAGAGGTATATAATTTAATTTTTACATACAAATCTCTTTTCGCTAAAGATACATATGATATAGGGACGGTAAAGTGTTATGAAGCACATATTGATGTATTAATTGATAGATATTGCTCAAAAAGGCCATATAGATAGATGCACTATTGATGATAAACAAGAAATAAAAATACAAATATCAAAATTATTACAGAAAAATTTGATTGAAGAGTCTTATAGTGCTTTTGCCGCGCCAATCACACTACTAGCCTATAAAAAAGACGAGGAAAAAATCTAGATTGTGTATTGACTTTAGTAGTTCCTCAGTCGCAACCATTTCCACTGGTTGAAGATTTGATGGTAGAAACGAGGAACTGTAAATTCTTCTCAACAATAGACATAAACTCAGCATTCTGGTCCATCCCTTTAAAAATCACAGACAGGACAAAAACAGCATTTGTTACTCGTGAAGAGCACTATCAGTGGACCTGTTTACCATGTGGTTTAAAAACATCTCCTGCAATATTTCAGAGATTACGTAGCATCATCAGAAAACATAAATTGATGAACTTTACAGATGATATATTGGTACAAACTTATATAGATGATATATTGATACAGACTTACATAGATGATATATTGGTTTTCCCGAAAACATTTTCATAACATATTAAACACTTATCACTACTACTAGAAGCCATTTTAAAAGAAGGATTTAGATTGAAACTTACAAAATGCAACTTTGCACAAGATTCGGTCAAGTATTAGGGTCATATAATCAAAAATAATACAATCACTCCACTCAATGATAATTTAATTGACATTAAAGATTTTCCTGTACCAAAAACACAAAAAAATGTATGACAGTTCTTAGTTACGATACATTTTTATGGAAAATATATCAATAACATTGGATCCTTTACATAATTTATTATGTAAAGGACAACCATTGATTTGGCGAAGGAATTGCCAAGAATCCTTTAATACAATAAAAAACTACTACGTTCGAAACCAATCTTAGCTATTTTTAACCCAAATTTACCAATACATATTTATACAGATGCCAGTATCCAAAGGATAGGTCCTATCCTAAAACAAACACAGGATATTGGAGAAGAAAAACCTTGTGAATATTTTTCTAGAAAATTAAACAATGCTCAAAAAAAGAAAAAAAAGCTGTATATCTCGAGTGTTTAGCAATTAAAGAAGCCCTACAATATTGGCAGCACTGGCTTATGGGAAAGAGATTAACCGTTTCCTTGAACCATAAACCTTTGGAAAAAATGAATATTAAATCCAGGCCAGATGAAGAATTAGGAGATCTCACTTATTATCTGTCACAGTTTAACATTGAAGTAAATTATTCACCAGGGAAATACAACTTAGAAACATCTACTCAGACTATCTAGTCTGAGAAGAAATCCTGTATTAGAACCTTTTGATAATTAACATGAAAATTTAGAAGTGGTAAACTTAATAAACCTAAAAGATATTCAATACGAACAAGAAGGAAATGATAACATAAAACATAACAAAGATAAATTAAAAAATAAAAATAAAATATATTACAAGCTAGTTAGAAAAAAAGAAAAAAATGTATTGACTGAAGATCTTAGTAAAAAAAATATAAAAAAATACATGATCATTTCTGTCATATAGGAATAAAACAGATGAAAAGCAAAATAAAACCATATTATACCGCAAAAAAAAAAATAATAGCATTTTAAAAAAATGTTTCATTGTGAGATTTATAAAAAAAAACAAATCTGGGGGGGGGGGGGGATGGACTTATGTCTCACTTAGGACCCGCCACTGAACCATTTGAAATAATATCTTTAGATACTATAGGAGGATTCGGTGGATCGCGTTCGACAAAAACATATTTACACCTGTTGGCTGACCAAGTTTCGCTTAAATTTTGACTTCAAAAACTCAAAACGCCAATGATTTTAATAATCTAATTCAAAGAGTGGCATAGGAAAATAAAATCGGCCTAGTTCTATCGGATCAGTACCCAGATATAAATTGAAAAGATTTTGAAAACTTTCTAGATAAACAAAACGTACCCATTATCTTCACTACCGTAAATGCACCGTTTTCAAATGGGTTGAACGAAAGATTAAACCAAACATTGGTTAATAAAATTAGATGCAGGGTAAATGAAAATAAAGGAAAATTAGCTTGGACAACTATTGCTCATGAATGCACCCAACGATACAGTGAAACGGATCACAGTGACAGGATTTTCCCCAAAATATCTAATATGGAAAAAATGAAAAATTTATACAATTTATACAATCGATTTATACAATTAATACAGGACTTAAAAAATGTGAATCAAACCTTTTTCATAACGAAACTAATTCCGTTATTTGATCAAATTTAATAAACTAAACTAGTGTATACCTATCCAATAAATATAACAATAAAATAATTAAATATAAATAAGTAAAAGTACTGTATAAAGTAAATAGGTTACCGGTACCGCCCGCAAACACGTCGACGGTTACACTGCCCTCGAGAAGTATTGCTCTGGGTATACCTCCCATAAATGTAGCGTTCGCAACATCGATCGCTAATGCAGATTGCAAGCGCAGCTGCGAGTACACCGCCAGCAAAAGCAGTCGTAAAACTAAAAATAAACAATACAAATACACCGTTCCGTTATGCACCTTTAATGGACAATCAAAGGTTCCAGGCGCGTGCTGGAACCACTATTGATCGTTTCCCTCGAATTGTGTCTTAATCATCAATACATGGAGAAGTTGGGTTTTGGCCACTCTGACACAAACGCGAATAGTTACTTCAGATCCCGTTTCAATATATTTGCAAAAAAAATCCGAGAAGGTATCCGGGATATATTGACCTCAGATCGTGATTCTACTTGATTGATAAGAAAAGTCACGAACGGATCTAACAGTACCAAACATCAGCTCCATGGATATAAAAATAGGGCTTTCGATGTTTTCGGTATGTAGAAGAACAGACGATTGTATCCGGAATCAGTAAAGATTTCTGCAATCAGCCGCCATATAATTTGGCATAACAAATGCCACTGGCAAACATTGATCATTCAGAATTAAGGTGTGTTCATCAAATGCATTCCCATCCAGAGCAAAACGGACCACAGCTGCAAAACTTTTTCAATGCGATTGAAACGTTGCCCGCTTTCGTGGACAAATTAATTCGATCGATTTCCTCAATTTCAATTGCAGGTTTTTCTTTCTTGACTTCCTCTTTCTCTTGTAAAAACTGTAAATTGGAGTTAACCTCCTCTGATACCAGTTGTCTCGCTTAGTAGTCGAGTTACTTCACTTTTATCATCTGAAATTAATAGAATAAAAGACATAACAACCAGACTTACAGCACAGCGACACTTAGGAAATATGACGGAATTATTGCCTTTACAGCAACAGGCAAACGGTAGAAATGCATCACAAAATCAATTTTCAGTCCCAGCAGAGCAATGCTTGCCGATAAAAATGGAAACTTGTCGCGTCGCAGCAACCCCTGGCAGAGGTTGGCAGGGGCATCTGCAATTCGGAAATAACCACCTTGAGAATAAGCAGTTACTTGAAAATATGCTGCAACCTCAAAATGGTAATGCGCAACAACATCGAAATGCTAACATGCAACAACCTCCACATATCACCCAGCAACCTCACAACGGCAACGTTCAACAACCTATACTCGGCAGTATGCGGCAGTTTCAAATTGGTAATACACAGCAGTTACATTCTCATACTAATATTAACCATTCGGGGAATCAGTGTCGACAGTACCGCCCTTTGACTCTCGATGGGAATCTATCTAACGCTGAAGTCGCTGAAGCAGCCAGAAGTCTTATGGACTTGTCTACTAGTCAGAACGATGGGCGTTGACTGAATTCTGCCAATGTCATGAGCACCACCATCTTTTCCCCCAATAGATTCGAAGGAATAAGCAATGAAGACAGATTTTGATAGGAGACCGCTGACAATGCCATGGCAGTGCATAATGAAAATGAAGAAATTGACGATCTCATATACCTATGTCGTCAGTATTGCATAATCGTATTATGGCTATATTTCGTCAGTATTGCATAATCATATTATGGCTATGACATGCTCAATCTAAGGAGCATGTAAGTTTTGTATTTAAACGTATTATGTTAACATTCTAGATATTGCTTGTTATATTATTATGATTTTTACCATGGTGCAGTATTAATAACAAGAGAGGCCGGGGGATATAATGTGTAGCCGAGTTTCATGCCCTCTCACAAACAATTTTGTGGATTTCGTCGCCCCAACATCTGGGCCCAAAAGCATGTTTACTCTTGCTTCACCTCCGCCCCTCCCCAACTCTGTGGTATTTTAATTTGCTGCTGAAATAAAGTATTACTTTTAATTAACCTCGATATTAATAAAAACTAGTTAAATATTTGGGACCTATCACATTGGTCCCACTCGTTTTGAAAGTTTTGGAAGCTTTATACTAAAGTTTTGAAAGTTTTATACTAAATTTAAAATAGTTTAATCAATAAACTATACTTAAGTAAGTATCTATTCTAAAAGTTGTTTGTGTTTACAGATTTATTTTTTAAGTACTGATTCATTAAGTACTATAACTTACTATTAACTAAATTATATTTTAAATACTATTTAACTTTGGCACTATTGCAGTGAATACATTCTCAAATAAAAAAATAATATAGATGGTAAGTGGCGATTCTGTGGTTGCGTGTCCATGTGGACTCGTAAATTAGGATAAATTGAAGTAAGAACGCATAAGGATAACATAAAGATCAAATTAGTATATAATATCATATTATATGATACTGATTAAGGCATTTCTAAAGATGATAAAAACTTTATTGACACTGCAGTTTGAAGATATTTTAGAATCCAGCTCTGGAATTCATGACAATAGTTTCAGAAATTTACCACATTCGTAAACAGATACAGTAGTAACAGCTGACTTTCATTTGCAAGCATAGAGCCAGAATGTACTAAGCAAAACAGGGAACAAGTATGACATCATCAATTTCTTTGTCTTCGCTATGCTCTGCCATTGCATTGTTAGCGGTTATTTGTTAAGATCTGTCTTCGTCTTTTATTCCTTCTAATCTATTGGGGGAAAGATGGTGGTGCTCGTGATATTGGCAGAATTCAGTGAAAGCCCACCGCTCTAACTAGTAGACAAGTCCATAAGACTTCTGGCTGCTTGGGCGACTTCAGCATTAAATAGATTCCCATCGAGAGGTGAAGGGCGGTACTGTTGGCTCCGATTTTCCAAATGGTTATTATTAGTATGAACATGTAAATGCTGCGTATTACCAATTTGACACTGCTGCATGCTGCCGAGTTGGAGGTTGTTTCAAGGTTGTTGCGCATTACTATTTTGCGCATTACTTGGTAGCATATTTCCATGTAGCTGCATATTATCGAGGTGGTGATTTAAGAATTGCGGATGCAGATTATTATTTGGAATGCCACCCTGTTAGGGGTCCCTGTAATGCGACGAGTTTCCTGTTTGCATTTGCGGTATATTTATGGGCAAGTGTTGCTCGGCTGGGGCTGCAAATTGCGATATATTTCCGTTTTCCCGCTGCAATGTCCGATTCACATTTGCATTGAAATCGGATTCAGCTAGATGATTAACAGATCCGCATGTGTTATCATTGTGTTGTAGTTGATGATTGTAATGCCGCAGATGATTTTGGTTTTGGGACTGGGAAGTGTGTGGGAAGGAGCTGCCGATATTGTGATTTAAATTGGCGGGCAATATTTCAAATGCATTCGAAAAGTTCTGCAGCCGTGGTCTGCTTTGATCCGGATGGGGATGTCTTTGATGAAAGTTCCGTATGTCTGAATAATCAGTGTTTGCCAGCGGCGTTTGTCCAGCATTGTATAGCGGCGGATTGCATGAATCTCTACCGATGCCAGGTGAAATCGTAAGTTTTTCTACGTACTGACACAGCATTGAAAGCCCTCTTTCTATGCTTATGGAGCTGATTTTTGGTACGGTTGGATCCGTTCTTAACTTTTCCTCTGCGCAATCGAATAGAAGAACCTGATGACTCAATGTTCCCGTGTTTAGTTTGAAATAAAATAAACCTTCTTGGAAGATCTTCGCAAACATTTTGAAACGGGATTCGGAGTATTCATTCACATTTGCGTAAGTGTGTTTGAAACCTAACCTCTCGATATATTGCGTATGACACAACTCGAGGGAAACAATCAACAGTGGCTCTAGTAATTGCGCCTGGAACCTTTGATCTGCCATAAATGCCGCATGTCGGAATTGTCTTTTTTTATACGTTCTCTTTGGTTTTGGGGCTACTTTTGTAGGCGGTACACTCGCAGCTGCGTTTGCAACCTCCGTTAGTAGATTTAAATTAGAAAACTCTTCATTTGGGGGAGGTATGCCCAGAGCACCACCTCTTGAGGGCAGTGTAGTAGTCGATGTGTATGCGGGCGGTACCGCACTCACAAATGTTCTTAATGATGTAATAGGTACATTCGCGATCCGTTCAGTTTCACTTATGACTAAATGCGGTGTCATTAATGGCGCGGAAGTTATAGCACCAGTCGCTGTATTTGCAGGTGTTGTTGTCACATGTGGTATACCCAATAACGGGGTTCTAGTAAATGAGGTTATATGAGACGATATAGTTGACGGCGGTGAGGTTATACCAGACAATAAACCATTCGCTGCGTTTTCTGGTTGTACATATTCATACCGTATATCCATAGAAGGTGGTGAGGCCACTGTAGTATTTGCGGGCGGTAAACCATATCTTGCCTTTGCAGGCGGTTCAGCCTTAGGCGTTGACAGCGACGAGTCTATAACGAGCGAAGAATTCTTCTTTGCGTTTGAAGGCAGTGGCCCAACCACCGCTGCAGGAGTGGACGGAATAACCTCCTCCGAAGTCGAAGCTACCGGCGGTTGTACCTCGGCATCGTCCTCATCATCGATACATATTATATCTTCGCTCATCGCTGACACATAACTATCCAATTTGGATATCTGCTCTGAATTAATACATTGCATTTTTTTTAGGATTTTAGATATCTCAGGCTTTTTTATGAACAAATTATTTTTATCAATTTCCTCAAGTACAGGCTTTTCTTCCTTTACTTCCATATCCCCATGTATCTGTAAAACGGAGTTACTGTTGTCACTTGGTAGTCGATTTAATTCCTGTTGGCCATCTGAAACCAATCCAAAAATAACTCATCAAAACTAGGTATATTCTAATTCCAGCGATAATTCGGTGAAATCATAAAGAACTCGTCCATAAATCATATTATATGTAAAAGGGAAAACAGGTGTTAGGTGGACGGTTACATTACACTATTTCAGAGAATCGAAAATCTCCCTCCACAGCCCAGTTAATAGGTTTGAAAGGGTAGCTGGAAATAAAGAAATTTCTCTCTCAAAAATTCTGGACATAGGAGGAACGTACGATAACACCTGCTATGATTAACAGTATTCATTCAAAATATACAATACCTAAAAGTAACAAATTGTTGTAATCAATTAAAGCTACTTATCGCATGTTAGAATTCGTCAGCTGCTAGTAATATATTGATATAAAACTAATCAATTGATAGTAGCGAATCATTGATTTACAACTAATCATTTCATAAAGAAATATTCTTTTGACAGTAGCGTTGACAAAGGCGGTTTTACTCGGCAGACATATTAAAAAAACATAACTGATTCCATGTACATGGGTGTACATATAAAGTAAATAATTATCATAGAAATATTAATAGTAACTTTAGAGTATAAAGATATTAATAGTCATCAGTCAGTGCCTAAGCACTCTATACAAAAATATTTACACAATAAAAGTATCAAAATAACATATGAAAAAAAACAACCTATGTAGATAGTTAGGTATGTTACGTTAAACATTGTGAACTACATATTAAATAATAAATCCATAATATTATTATTTTTTGTTAAAAATGATGTTTTGGTTATTTATAAAATTAAACAATAAATCAAAAATAAGGTAGCTGAAAGTTATTATATTATTAATGTTAATCCTTTACATTAGATATTAATGTTAATCCCATTCAAAGGAATTGGCATGCCCAAAAAAAAAACACACCCAGCTTATAAAAAGCATGCGTGGACTGCAGCTTTTGTTTAATAAACCTTTAAAACGTCTTTGTTCCATCTTTCCTGTGGAGACCGAGTGTGGTAGCTAGTTTAAAAACTTGAAGCTCAAATATCCAAAAGACTTTTGCATAAGGCGTTTAACATATTCAGAGGTAAAAGTCAGTATTTTTTACTTAATAAAGTATGGTTCGCAGGGTGTATCACGGGATACTCCTACAACTGCTCTCAGTGCACTTTTCTGCAAAATGAAAACCCTAGAACTGTCTGTGGCATTCCCCCATATCAGTTTACCATGCGTCGTTTTGGAATGGCATCAGGTATGATACGCAGTTATTGCAGCAATTTCGCCAGCTAAGAATTGAATCTTTTTTATTGAATACATTGCCGAAGAAATCACACTACACAGTTCATTAATATGGATGTTCCAGCTGAGATTATGGTCGATCGCGATACCTATAAACGTTGTAGATTTGCTCAACTATAGAGAATTGAATGGTATAGTAGACGATTTGTATTTTGAGGAGAAGTGCATAGTTACGTTTTTTTGTATTAAGAAAGAGATTATTTTATGTAAACCATGAACTTGTTAGGTTAAACGCATGATCACTTGTCATTAGGTCGTTAAGATTGTTATCGTGAAACAGGAAAATTGTATCATCGGCATAGAGCAAGGTGCTGGTGTAGGCGGGCAAGCAATTGCCTACATCATTAATTAAAAAATAATAATAATTGATCCCTGCCCAACAAGCACAAAAGCCATATCAGGTGCCGAATATAGCTTTAAGCTGATTAAAAGTCATGTAAAGGTGTTCAGATTAACTCTCAGCTATGTAAAGATGTAATTTAAAGCAATTTGGCTTATAATACCCCTTTTAGTCATGTAATTTTCTCGTATAAAGCCTTTTAGTCGAATAAGGGTGGTATAATCGGTATAAAGCATACTAATTTATAACCATTATACAACTAACAGCTGTATAGTAGTCGAATAAATAACCTTTATAGAACAAACAAAACAAAAGCTACTAAATTACCCTTACTCCATCAAAGGCTGTATAATGGTTACAAGACCCACTCTTATACAGCTTATAGTAATATCGTTGTCACTAGGACATCACGTAGACAGCTTATAGTTTTATAAAGGTTATATTTTAAAGTTGCAAATGCCATGTAAGCAAAGCGGCCATTTTTTCTCGAAACTTTAAAACTGTAATTTTTTGTATTATATTTTTAAAGGCATTTTAAGTCATAAAATACACGTATTATAGGTAAACCCCATTTAAAAGTGTGTGAACAATAACCAGCAAGCGTTTTTTATACTGCGATAAAATAAAATAAATTTACAATAAAACTTTAAACCATAATTATGAATTAAAATTGGTAGACATGTTACCTAATATTGTCGATAAAATTCGGTGTGTTAAACTACAATACAATCATTTTAAAGTCAATAAAATGCAATATATTAGTAGCCATTAGGAATTCGATGTTTTCTTCCTTTCGTTACCATTCTATATCTTTTAAAGGAATTGCCCGACTAGAAGTTGTAATAAAGTATCAATTGGAGACACTTTTACAGCCGCTGGATATATAAGGGTGGCTTATACCACCAAAGGTAGCCGTTATGACCGCTATTCAGCCAGTATTCAGCTAAAAGCCGTATTAAATGCGCCCAATCCAAACGTTTTTATGACTGCTATATGACCAGTTCTTGTGACTAAAAGCTATAGCGATAACGTTGCCGTGACCGTTATATAGCCAGTTTGTGCTACTTGGGTGGGGAGCTCCGCCGTATAAAATGCACCTAATATAAACGTTTATATGACTGCTATATGACTAGTTCTTGTGACTAAAAGCTGTAGCGATAACGTTGCCGTGACCGTTATATAGCCAATTTGTGCTACTTGGGTGGGGAACTCCGCAGGATATAGTTTGAGGCGTCGATCCAAATCCATTTATTTCTACAACCTGCGACCTGCCCGTTAGGTAGGATTTCATCATATCATTGGCTTTGCCCCGAATCCCATAACTGTTTAAGTAATTGAGGAGTACCTATTTCGTGGTCGACCGAATCAAACGCTTTGGATAGATCACAAAAAACTGCCACAGGTTGGAAAGAATGTTCAAAAGTGTCAATAATGAAATTTAACAAGCTCCGAAATTGCCATGGATGTGGACATATTCTTCCTTAAACGATATTGATATTTATTTAATATATCGAATTTATTGATGTGATATAATATATAGTCTGTTATAATATATTTCTAGAAACTTTCCGAGAAAGCTGGGAGCAGTGAAGTTGGCCTGTAATTTTCAGGATCAGTTTTGTTTCCTTTTTTAAAAATTGGTATCATTTTTGCTACTTTCATTAGATTTGGGAACACACCTTGTTTCATACAATTATTTAAAATGGCTCTCAATGTGTTGGAAATCTTGGTGCTATATTCTTTATTAATTTAATCGAGTGTGCCCAGATATCCGTTGACGGTTTTGTTTTAATGTCATTCAAGGCCTTATCAAATTCAATAGAAGTTATAGTATGCAATAGTATTGATGCTGGTACCTTACCTACAATCATTGAAGATGGTAAACTAGGAGAATTTGTCATGCGCTTTTAACAGCGTTTATAAAATACTCATTTAGTATATTTTGCCCTTTCTGTAGGATCAGAGACTTTAGAGCTATTGTGAAGCAATCAAATACGTTCATTTGCCTTACTTGAAATATATCTCCTCTCTCTGTTGATGAGTCAACATAGTTTTGATTTCGTTACTCGACTGCTTAATCTCTACTTCTAAAGTAATTTTTTTAGCCACTACCACTACTTTATCATATTTTTGTTTATAATTCTTATAAAATTTGGGGTTTGATTTTAATTATCCTGCAAAATTTGGAGTTGCCCTTGATCGTTTCTAAGCTTATTATATATAAAAGAAGGCTTATCGCCTTATTTTTACTCTAGTCTATGTTTTAGAGGAGAAACAAGCTTCAAAATGACGATTAAAATTTTTAGAAAGTTGTCATAGTCAGAATTTGGGTCTGATGAATCAGTAATGTTGTACAATATCCCACTCCACCTGGCCTTTATCGACTACCAGAAGGCATTCGATTCTCTTGAAATATGGGCAGTTCTTGCAGCAATGGACAGGGCGAGAATCGACTCCCGATACTCAAAGCTTATTACCCATATATACGACAATGCTACGCTGCAAGTGAAGCTTGAGGATGACATGGCGACGAAGAAGATCCGGATCGAGATAGCGTACGGCAGGGCGACACGATATCCCTTACGAGGACGTCTTCAAGAGCCTGCCTTGGGAAGAAAAGTGTATCAACGTGGATGGGTCATACCTGAACCACCTGAGGTTCGCCGATGACATAGTTTTAATCAGCAGTGACCCATTACAACTCAAGACCATACTCGGGGAACTCCACGCAGCATCAGCGAGAGTGGGCTTGAAGATGAACCTTCAGAAAACAAAGATCCTGAGCCTAGACCCAGTCCAGATCACCGTTGAGAGCCAGACACTCAAAGTCGTCGACCACTACATTTATCTTGGCTACAAACTCAAACTACGCAAATACAACCAACGTGCAGAAGTTATCAGACGCGTGGGATTGACTTGGGCGGCCTTCGGAAACCTTGCCTACGTCCTGAGAGACCCAGCGATGCCCATCAATCTAATGCGGAAAGTTTATGAGACATGCGTGCTGCCAGTAGCAACATACGGCCTTTAAACAGTGCCTCTAACGCAAAGCAGTACCAACCGCCTCAGAGTATGCCAAAGGGCCATGGAGAGAGCAATGCTGAACATCAGTCTCCGCGACAGAGTGCGCAATGAAGAGATACGAAGGCGCATGGGGGTGAAAGACGTCATGAAACATATCGCTAGACTGAAGTGGGGCCGGGCAGGTCACGTCGTAAGGCAGGATAACGCGAGGTTGCCAACGAGGCTTGTCCAGTGGAGACCAAGAACCACAAAGCGAGGCGTAGGGAGACCACAACTACGATGGCTGGACGATATCAGAAAAGCAGCAGGGACCAACTGGCTGAGGGCAGCAGCTGACAGACAGACATGAAAGAAGAAGGATGAGACCTACGTCCAAGGGTGGACTAAACCAGGCTGAGGAAGAAAGGAAGAAAGGAATCAGTAATAATGCATTCTTCAGTTAAGAGACTAATAAATAGGTTAACAGAGTTAAAGCCGAATTTCCTTTTCCACACATTCCTACTATATGGGTTCGCCAAATTTGATAGTAAATGGATAATCTGAGCATTATGATCAGAAAAGCATATAATTACATTATTAACAGTGTAAACATTTGCTGTTCTATAAAATATGCTATCGATGCAGGTCGCACTGACTATTAATTCTGGTTGAAGTATTAAACGTCATTGTAAAACCACAGGATGTAAACGAGTCTCTTAGCATATTGCTATTGCCTGGGTTTTCTAGGATTTCTAGGACACTAAAAACACCATATACCGCAATCTGCTTTGAGGAGTTTAAGACTTTGTTCTTAATCAATTCGAGGCAAGACATGAACTCGTTAAAGTCACTGTTTAGGACCCTACAGATACAAACAATGACACATTTCTGTTGTGTAATTTCTACACGATGTTTTATTCCACTGATAATGATGTTATATCATCCCTGGTTTTGACATTTATCTCAATCATATAGCTACCGACTCTTATATGATATCTGCGACAAAAGTAGCTTGCAAGTTTGAAACGAATAATATGTAGTACATTGATATTATGCTTCTGCATCCAATGCTCTGTTAGGCAGACCAAGTTAATAGACTATTTTTCAAGGATGATCTCCATGCTTAGATGTTTATTATTTATTCCTTGTATATTTAAATGCATGATTACAAACTGATTGTTAATCTTTAAATCCTTATCATTTGCTTGCATCGTAAGATGTTCATTTTCGTCGGCCTCTTGATTTTTGCTATATTTTTTGTGTCGTGTTTTATCGTCATTGTTATACTATGTTCTCTTCCATCGAGGAGTTTCCATAGAAAGGGCTTTCTGGTTGAAACCACCTTCCTCAATGGAGAGAGCAGCCACTAGAAAAGGCTGAGGACCAATGGATGGATCAAATCCATTCTGAAATGTCGTTATAGCCAGAAGGGGATGATCAATACCAGTAGCAGCAGTCAGTGGCGTAAATACGGGGTAGCAAGGAGTGGCAGTTTTCCAAAAATTTCACAGAATTTCCAAACCCCTCTTTGTGCAACCCCAAAAATCTATGAACTCAGCATCCTGTGAAAGGTCTTTTTCATGTCTACGTAGGTTTAAAACTTACACCAGAAACACAGGCTAAGAAAGGTTGTCGTCATTCTGGCGATCGAAAGGAGTGTTGAAATAGATATTCCCAAAATAATTGATGTTTTTAACTCAACACAAAAGAGAAGGCTTCATTCTTGTGTAAAATAGTTATTTTACTTGTTGTGGCATCAAATAAAACTTTAATAAAGCATTGTTTATTTTAGTAGTCTTAATTTATACTTAACTATGTTAAGCATTAAAATTATCAAAAACAGACCAAACTGTAGAAAGTTGTTTATGGATGTAACTAAATATAAAACAAGTCAGTATAATTAGGCACATAAATAATAAGAAAAACAATAGGTATTCATTATTTGACATTTATGCTGGTATGGTATGTAAAAAAGTTTTTAAAATGCTTAAGAGCCCTATCACATATTTTTTCCAGAAAGGCAAGAAAAGTGGATTTTTGGCGTTCTAATTCCAAGAAATGAAGAGATTTCTACAAACTTTAATTACTGAATTACCTGGACCATTTCTTGATGTTGACCATAGCGGCCTTTAATTTTAGATATAACGAATATTATTTACTTATTCAGCCCATTTTCCGAAAGTCGTTATTCGTAAAACGCTCGGAAGGCAAACTTTGAGCTCCTTAATACAGTAATATCACTACAACGAAAACCGTATACTATTTTTTTTTATGTCCGTCATGTATTCTTGTTGACCGTAGAGGCCTTATTTTTTCGTTTTTTGACCACATATCCAAGGTATACATTACTTACAATTACACAAAATTTAAAAAAAAACTTCCTGTATCATTCTAATTTTCTCAGAAATAAAATAAGATTCTTATATAATACTTATACTATATTAAAGTTCACTCTTTTAGCAATACGACATAATATAAATTATTGTCATTAGAAAGGAGAAAACACTGCAAAAAACAATTAGAAATTGTGTATATATTTGCTTGCGCAAGAGAAGAGCGCTCAGTGCCGCGGTTTTCTCCCAGGGTTGAATAGTTATTTATTTATTTTTTTATTTATTTATCCTATCTTTTATAGTTACATCCAAAAAAAAATGCGTTCATTTTTTAAACTCATTTTAAAAGAATACCTACGCTATTTTGTAATAGGCCTCTTAAATCTGGATGAGATTTTAAAAAGACCCTCCAAAGATTTTAGACCCCCCTTTTACCTGGGTGGGGGGGGGCGGTATTCCATACTCCCCAGACCCCCAGCAAACCTTGCCACCCCAGTTAAAAAGCTGAAAGTACGCCCATGGCGGCAGGTAAAAGGTACGCCCATGGCGGCAGGTAAACTCACTGAGGCTGGCTCCATTATAAAAGCTAAACAGAAGACCTGGTAACTATAATAAGAGGCAAGCATGAAAAAGTTATTTCTGATCAAATGCAAAATGTCCTGAATCTAGTGCAACGTTGGTACCACTGTGAGGGTCTCAATGTGAACCCATTTAAGACAGCCATTATGCTATTTACAAAGCAAAGACAGTTTAAGCTTAAATGCTTCTTAAATAGAGTCGTATTCCTACCTGCTGTATCTCCAGTGATCACTTCCTTTTCTTGAGAGGTGGTGGTGTGGGTGTCGTTATGCTCCCTGGTGGTGATTTTGTCGCTGCGTTTGTCTGGCTCTGTTGCAGAATCTATGGAAACCGTTGAAACTAAAAGATAAACATAAAATTTGTGTTATTTCTCTATACTTCACATAGATTCGACCTCGTATTTTGTCAAACATGAGCGTATATGCAGACAATACGAAGATGTAGTGTGTTCGGGACGATTGGGAATATTTTCCAAGGATTGATTATGTACATCAAATGGAAAGAAGGACAGGAATATTCTCTTTTTTTTCTCCCTTCGGAGATTTTTGTTTAGCGGAGATTATTGTATACGAAAAACCAAGTCGAGAAGGAAACGTGTCGGTTTCCTGCGGTGTTTTATCGATATAACAGCCTGGGGTGTCCCCCAGGCTGTTATAACGACAAAAATCGATCTATTGGCTGTGAGGTGATTACACAGACACTTTAGGTACAACACAGTCCACAGTTTAGCTTCACCAACTCGCCCGTAAGAGACCAACGCCTCACTGCGAGGCACTGAGAAGTGAAATCAGCGGGCCAACCTCACGCCCTTACTAGCAGATTTGGTCAGATTTCTCCATCCCCGGTGTGTTCGCGGGTTCGAGGTTGCTTGCGCAGCCTCTACCCGACGTAAGCGGTTATGCGGTAAATATTTTGTGGGCCGCGATGCCATTTGTTCGCATTGTCACTCGGGATCGTCGGGATGGTCGACGGATCGATTCAAGGGTTGAAGACGTCAGGTCGACAACTGCCCTCCCCTTCCATAGGAAATATGCATCTCCGAAACCCTCCTGGTTATTAGCCAGATGGGGCTTTGTTCGTCTTTTCCGCAAGTGCAGATAGTGCCTCAAACGCTCAGTCCCGCCCGAGGTATTCCCCCGAATCCGCGATATTCTGATCCTAACCGCCTCTGACTGTAGGATTACAGCCGTGGCAGTAGCTCACAGCGGTCCTGACAGGGTAAGCCCCTGCTCGAGGAGGCTAACAGATGGAAGTTGAACAGTGAGCTGGGAAGGCCAACACCACCCAAACTGCACGGAACCATTAGGAAACAAAAGGTAGTAGACAGTGAGGTCGCCCGATACAGACCTGGCGAAGATCCATTGAGGTCGAAATTAAAGCGATTAGAAGACCTGGGGTGAAATAGAGGCCGAAGTGGGATATCGGGATATAAGAAGATGTATTGTGGATGCCCTACTTCCCATACCGAGGTGACGGAATGTAAGTAAATAGAGATGTGCCTACCTCTTCGCTCAGAAGAGTCTCCTTTGGAAGTTGCCTCGTGAGAGCTCTTTGAGCTTGAGCTCATTTTATGGCCGCTTTTGTCCAGTACATAGTAATTGTGCTCCGTCCTTTTTCGTTTGGAGTTACTCTCAGAATCTTTATATGTACTGCAATGCAGCCTGGTGCTCGGCTTGTTAGGCAATGTTGCAGCATGTACTAAAATAGAAATTGTTCTTCAATGTAATTTAATGCGTTACAAAATAATAATAATAATAATAATAATAAACTCTTTATTTGCACTTAATAAGTATACAAAAAAGGCGAGCTTATTGCCACATGGCAATGTCTTACAGCTAACCTAAACATAGTGGTACATGCGCGCATTGTGAAAATAAAGATTATTACATAACATAAAGACAAGTGGAAGAATTTAAAACGAATAATGCCCGAGGAGAGGAAATTGGGAGAGGAAGAGGAGAGAAAGGGAAGAACTGGTTACATCTTAGAAAGGTAGTAATCCGGTGAGTCTTAACCCTTCAGGCCCCGATTGGCCGATATCGGCCACAACACGATTCAGCATGACGGCCCCGTTTTAATTTTATTTTAATTTAATTTGTTTTATTTTATTATGTTTTATTATGTTAATATGTTTTATTTTAATTATGGGTACAGTAGTTTGGCAGTAATTAATGTTTTGGTGGGACAGTGTCATTATTGATATTTTTTACTAATTTTTACTAAAATTTTTTGGGACAACAACTTGTCAATCGGCCGAGGGGCCGAGGCCTGAAGGGTTAAACGATGGTAAAGAAGGCGAGTTTCGTATATTTGCTGGGAGATCGTTCCAGAGTCTTGCACCATGGACACAGAAAGAATAGGAATAGAAATCACTATTAAGACTCGGAATTTTTAATAAACTGTCAGAGGCTGACCGAAGTACGAGGTGGTTCAAAAAGCTCCTGGAGATAGGATGGTGTTAATTGGGTGAGTACACGATATAGGAGAGCCAGTATATGAACATTTCTTCTTATGCGACAACTGCTATAATTATAATTATAAACATATGCGACAACTGCTATAATTATAATGCGGCTCTCGCCGCTAATGTCAACGTGCGAGATACTTTATAGGGTTGGTAAACTGGTTGTCTGATATCCACAATTGGCTTTTAATGTGGGGCCTTTGGGGCTTTCCATAAAAAGTCACTCTATATTGTTAACTAAGAAAAAGCTTACGAGTACACAGACCCCATTCCTCTAAAAAGATGTGTGAGACAAGGATATGTCTATCCTTTTCACATATGCATTAGAAGACCTATTTAAACCCTTGCAATGAGGGAAGTGGGAGTGAAGTCTAACAAAACAAATAACATCGTCTTCTAGAAAAGGACACATAGGACCACAATCAGTCAAATATTGAAAACATAATAATCTGGAATAGTGATAACAATCATATTGATCATATTTCAATGATCACTACACTTGATAACGGTGTTCTTACACATAAGATAATCAATAGTAAATATTAAGATAAATTTAAAAAAAAATAATCGAATGTAAATATTTTTTATAACTATTAGTAGTTAAAAATCATAACAGTTCAAATAATCAATGATCAGTTGAGTAGGAATATGGCTATTATTCTTTGAAGAGTGTGAAATAAGCGTCACAATAATATGAATAATGAAGTCATATGGCTTTTAACACTAGATTTACCAACTATTTAAATATAACTATTTAAATATAACCCAACTATTTAAATATAACCTACCAAAACCAGTCAGAATGACTGGTGTATAAGAAAAAATGCTTCTTAAAGCTTTTAGTCTTTATTTACTCTTAAAACAATACAAGAAAAAGTTAAAGAATATTAATTGTGATAGATAAATGGATTTATACAACAAAACGCTTAATTGTTTACAGTTTATCGGTCACAATATCTTCATATGTAGATTTTGCCGTGAGAAGGAGAGGGAGAGGGAGAGGGAGAGGGAGAGGGAGAGAGAGAGGGAGAGGGAGAGGGAGAGGGACTTTATTTCACCATAACTTCTAAACGCTTGAAATGATTTAGAACTGTGTAGTATTTTTAGAATCGATGTCATCTCGAGTGTCCCAGGGCGAGAAAGCAGCGCCTTCTCGAAGATTTAGACGACACAGTCCACCGTCTCCGTAAGAGACCAACGCCTCACCGCGAGATAACCAGGTTCGATCAGCCAGCGGGTCGACACTTGCGCCCTTACTACCAGTTGCAACCAGATTACTCTGGTCGCCCGACTGGTTAAGGGTTCGAGGTCACTTGCGCGGTCCTCTCCCTTACATAGCGGTGAAACGGTGTCTAACGAATCTATCGCGACCACGGCGTCCTTTATCCGGATTTCACCCGGAATCGGGTGGCCGATTGGTCGTTTCAAGAGCAGTCGCCGTAAGGTGAACAACTACCCCGCTCTATAAAAGACAGTTCTGTTTCCACACATCCCCGACTGTCAGTCAAAATGCGCAATCGATTGGCTAACGTCGCACGGTGCGCAAACCGTCCAGGAACGCCAGGAGATTGACTCCTGGGGGAAAAGGACCCGCAGGCCAGACTCCTACCCGGAATCGCACTTCAAGGTGGAGGTCGCCGGATGGGTGTTGACCCGTGTTTGACCGAACCTAAACATATGGGTCTTAGTGGCCAACTGCAACAGGGCCCATTAGCTCCCTATTTTCTCGCGGCACGCCGCGAATCGCCGTGTTACGCGATGGCGTGTTGACAGTCATCATTTGACAATTTAGTTTATTTTTTCGTTCTTCCTCTTCGCGGCCGTCAGGAATAAACCCAGTAGGCCAGGTACAAAGAGAAGTATTTGGTACATTAATTTAGCAAAATAAATTATACGACTTCTAAAAGTGTTCAACTATGACTCTCCACAAAATATTACACGCTTTTATTAGGTCGACCTGTATGTAACTAACTATGTAATGGAATCTAAGGTAACTAATTTAACCATCTTCCAAGGATCGTAGCGTCATGAAAATTGGCAGCTGTATGTAGTTCTGATGATAATACAATAATATGGTACTGTCGAACTGATCTGATGATGGAGTCGGAAGATATGAACTGGAACTTCATGATGGAACATCGTATCATAGCTGTGTTTGGACTTGTTAGAAAGGTCTTGGAATGAACTTTGACCACGATTAGGTTTCAAGGTCTGATGTGAAGCCGGAAGATAGGCACTGGCATTCCATGATGGATTATCGTATCATAGCCGTGTTTGAACTTGTTAGAAAGGTCTTGTAACAACGTTTACAATCTTATCATAGTTTATTATGGTTTTGCAAAGATACGTTTTCAGATAAGATGTCGTTGTTCTGATACAATAGTCGTTTTTTTTGTTTTAACGTGCATTTATAAAAGCGTGATTTTAGTGTTTTTTTTTAATATTAATTTATTAAATAACCGTTATTGGTTCTTACGAATTTATTACATGACTGCCCAAAGAAATTTATTACATGACTGCCCGTGTTATGTTTGTAGGATTCATGTATGTATGTTTTCCCTTTCTTTATTCCACCATAACGTTTAAACGCTTACACCAATTTTGAAGTGTGTGCTATTGTTAGAACCGTTATTTCATCTCGAGTGTCATAGGTCTAAATTTCCAAATGTCAATTAATTAGGATAAAAATATCGTGTTTAGTAAATAAATATATATATATATATATATATATATATATATATATATATATATATATATATATATATATATATATATATATATATATATATATATATATATATATATATATATATATATATATATATATATATATATATATATATATATATATATATATATATATATATATATATATATATATATATATATATATATATATGTATCTATACGGATAAATACACAAACAACAAATATTTCATAAAAAATACGCGTGGCACTCGGGGACTGCCGCGGTAAAGCTATTGCATAGCATTTTTAACAACCTTTGCAATTATAGTTAGTTATTTATTTTATTTTTTCTGATATCAGATAACTGCGCTCTATCGGAAAACGTTAAAATTATTCCGATTCATTCGCGGCTGCGGTAGCAAATGATTCGGAATAATTTAAGCGCCTTTCGATAGAGCGCCGCGCACGAATTTTTTATTCGATAAAGCAAAAAAAAACGGATTATTCGAAAAAAATCGTAGATAAAAAGATAGATAATTAAATTATCTTTAAAATGGTGCAGGTATTTGTGTAGTAGTCGTTTTTGTGTTCGGTTAGACCTAATTTAATAAATTGATTACACTATGTATTATAAACAAAATCTAAAATATTCAAAGCTAAGAATATTGGGAAAATGTTCTTGTTTAACATATATTTTTTTCGAATCGTAAGCAGTACTCGTGTAGACGTAATTATCAGTTTAAAATCATTAATTTTCGTTAAGAAATTTCTTCATTCGGTCGCCGCCAGGACCATCGGCTACCCAATCCTGGGTGAACAGCCGGGCAAAGGATGCCGTGGTCCGCGATAGATTCGGTATACACCGTTTCACCGCTTCGTAAGGGAGAGGACCGCGCAAGCGACCTCGAACTCGTCGTAACCAATCGAGAGATCGGAGTAATCTGGTCGCAATTGGAAGTAAGGGCGTGAGTGTAAGCCCGCTGGGTAACACTCCTGGCTGTCTCGCGGTTAAGGCGTTGGCCTCTTACGGGTTTGTGGCGGAGCTTGACGGTGGACTGTTTTGTCCAAGTCTTCTGCGCTCACTCCAGGGAGATAGAACTACTAATTGTTAAAACTTCCTAAGGTGACGGGTTCGCCCGTTGTAGTTGACAACTCTAGTAGACCATTTTTTTTTAATAATTCTAAATACAACAGTTTACTATTTGTAAGGTCAGTAGTGTTTTTAATTTGAAGTATTGAGTCACGTGTCTGAGCCTCTCTCAGCCCTGAGCGCAATGCGGAAATATCTGGATAGAATATTTGGGCGATAGGTAGACAGGCAACAGAAAGTGAAACCATCAAGAAAGTCGCAGCATCGTTCGCCTGGCGAAGACCTGGTTCAGGATGTAATGCTGACCCTCGTTGATGATGCATACCTTTTATATTTCCGCTCTTTGGCTCCTCAACTCGTTTCTTTTTAGTCAGGACTATGTTGATGCTGTTAGAACTGGAATTGTCCTCGCGGTTGGGTTCGCACACCCAATCGTCACTATCCATACTGGTGTTACTCGCCATTTCTTTAGAGGTAACGGTATCCGTTTCGGTGTTCGCCTTGTCTGTACTCATATTCAAATCTGAAAAAAACAAATGCAATAGAGCCTCATTAAAGGGGACTAATAAGTTTACAGTTTTTCGCATTAGAAGTATTAACCATAAAGTAGATAATTTGTTTGAGAATGATCAGTTAAAGTAGTTAGCTGAGGAACTAGAAATTACTGTCACTCATGACCTGAAGTGCGAGACCAACATGCAGTGGCGTAACTAAACCGGTGCAGCCGGTACGGCGCACCGGGGCCCACGGAAGGTTGGGGTCCCAAAATGGAACTACTACAGTCTACGATCGACGTTAAATCCAACTCTGCTAAAGCTAAAGAAGCCGATAAAATGGATGTCTCAAAACTGTGTGCAAATCTAGAAGAAAACTCTTCTAGAAATGTATAATATGAAAAATTGGTGCGTTTGTAATAATATGAGGTTTGTATTTTTTAGTCTTTTCCACTTGGTAGTTCTACTCAAAATAAATTAATAGACATTATTGTTTTTCTTTTCCACCAACATTCAAAGGTGGAGAAATATAATCCAGTAATTAAATGAACAGTAAAGTGTAGTATTAAAATAGGTTTTTTTCGAACTTTCACCCGTAACATTGATTTTATGTCATCCCTTATGTCCCGCTGAAGATCTTGGGAACTTGTTGAACCCCAAATAAAACGCCGATTTATATATAATGTAGCTACAATATAAATATGTATACACGCATACGATCTAATACAGACGAAACTCAGAAACCGAGCAGATCAAGAGCATTCTTACCATACGTCAAGGGCGTGACAGATCGAATAAGTAAGATGCTAAACAGATTCGACATAATAACGATCTTCAAACCGACCTTACCAAAATCTAAAATGGACACAACACATTGAGGCTACGACTAAACGGACTAGAAAGTTGATTTATATATTTAAGAATATAAGAAGCATACTCAACATTAACCTACTACGGACTGTTTACTATGCACTGACGCAGACTCTACTTACATACGGACAAATCGGTTGGGGCGGTATGGCAAGAACAAATCTTGACCCACTGGTCAAAGCGCAAAAGGCTTTGCTCAGAGTCATTAACAAGAAGCCATATCGCTCCCCGTCAGACGACCTATATACAGACTTTAAAGTACTTGACGTACGCCAACTATACATACGCGCTGTTCTGGTGCGCTATCGGAGGGACCTCAAGAGGAACATGGATAAAGACAAACCAGAGCACAAACACAACACTAGACACAAAGACAAACAGATTCAACCAAAAATGATGACTGTATACGGACAACGACACTACGCATATCTCGGACCTAAACTCTATAATATATTTAACTCGTACACAGGACAGATCTTAAACATAACCGACAACCAGTTCAAGAGACGGGTGTCTCATTGGCTCTCAAAGTATACTAGAGATGAATGCGAAAGTATGTATGATATATTAAAATATTTTATTTCTAACCACAAATTATAGGATATATAGATGTAAATTATGGATATGTATACAGATATAGAGTTTATAATATGTTATATTTTATTATGTTATACTATATTATATATAAATATGCTACATTATCTTATATGTTATAACATATGATATTATATTATATTGTAATATGTTATATTATATTATTTATATTATATTATGCTAAATTATATTACGTATTGTTTTTTTTAAGACGGAAGAAGGACAGCAGGCAAGGCGTACAGGCTCAGCAAATAATACCACAGAACTATGTATCCATCACCCCAACACAGGCGTATACCTAGTGGGGTGATGTAATCCTGACAAGTTAATGCCCTTTCGTGATTTTCTTCATATGTATTCTTTTAAAATGTGTTAAAAAAATGAACGCAATCTTTTTTATGTACCTATAAAAAATAGGATAAATAAATAAAAAAAATAAAAATAAATAAATAAAAAAAATGGCCTTGTTTGTAACTTGACTTAGGTTTCGTTCGGTCACACATACGGGACCAACTTCCAAGTTTTTGATTGTTTCCCATTTGGTGCAACCGTGTGAAAATAGCTGTTTGGGTGACTCCTTTGAGATGCAAGCTCTTGTTGAGTTTGCGTTGAGTCTTCATCCAGAAGATCTTGCAATTCCGCATCTTCAAACTCTCGAGGCTGTCCGGGGCACGGTTTGTCACTAAGATCGAAATCACCACTTCTGAAACGTTTGTACCAATATTCGACACAATGTCGGCACCACGATCGTTACAAATCGATTTCCGTGGTTTAGAAACATTTTTTCTTTGTTGGAATTCGTATAAAATGTAGTTCGAAATGTGCTGTTTATCACCCCTAGCCCACCTCCGCTCCACCGCCTCAGCGACCTGCGCCAAAACCGGTGCAGAGCCAGGAGGCACCTCTTTCGTGGAGGCAAAGGCCGTCGCCGCCGACCGCTCCGCAGCAACCAGCCGCAGAGCGAAAAACAAATCGGCGGCGATCGAAACGGCCAACGAAGAGACCCGATAACCAAGAGGAAATGGAGGTCGCCGCGAATGCGACTCCTACGCCTCCCCGCACCCAGCCTATTGAAACTGAACAGCCTACTGAAACTGAAGCATCGACTGCTCCGCCGCCCCGCTCCGAGCCTCAAGTACGTCCCCTCGCAGCTTACTATAGTAGACCTTCCTCGAACTAAGAAGAGAAGCGCCGAATAGTACAGCAGTGCTCGAATTCTGCCGCAGGACACACAGCCCTGCGATGCCACATCCAGAAAGCCGGGCCAATGGGCCCGGTTCACGCGAAGTCCCACGAAACGGCATAATGCTGAGTGGTAGAAGTCACGGGCCTTTTTTTGTCAACAGGGCCCTGCGACCGAATAACGATGGCTCTTTATCAGTTGCCATAGTAAACGCTGCTATATTAGAGGTTATGTAAATCGCGTAGACTTGTCGTTCAGTGTTCTGAAACTTTGGGTCTGCTCTTTTCAAAACCACTAAAGACCGCGAAAATATTTCAAGTTTAAATATAATTTTAAACCCGAAGAAAAAATCTGTAAAACTCAAGTCATAAACCTAATATATACCACTCTCAAGCTTATAGGTTGGCGGCCCAGGGCTCATACAAATAGTAGCGTTCTCCTTTAATTCGCTGTGCTGATTTTAGAGATCTTACCGGATATAACGATTTTCTATCGAATAGAATGGATAGGGTAGCAAAAAACAGATATAAAGTAGCTTTCACCCTTTATTACTTATCGCCCAAATTTTAACTTTTTTCTATCAATAGTGTGTATCCCTTAAACTGCTTCTCGCTTAAAATTTACTTTCCTCTTTATATTTTCGTAGTTTGAGAACCTAACGCTGCAATTAAAAATCTTGGCTGATTTAACGATTTCCTAAATCAAAAAAAATGCCTAAATCAAAAAGGTGGGGCTAACAGCCGCTAACTAGGCAAATGTGTTTATAATTGAAGTGCCTGGTTTAGAATGCCAAAAAAACATTGTTTTCATCATGTTTTTTAACTCAGAGTCGAAATCTGACAATGAATCTTTTATATCAGTTTGATTATCATTTGAAAGATAACAATATTTTTTGTAATAATATAAAAAAAAATACGTGTGGCACTCGGGGACTGCCGCGGTAAAGCTATTGCATAGCATTTTTAACAACTTATGCAATTATAATTATTTAATTTTTTTAAGCTATTGCATAGCTTTTATCGCGGGCCTAGGCCAGCGCGGCGACCGAATGAAGAAATTTCTTAACGAAAATTAATGATTTTAAACTGATAATTACGTCTAAACGAGTACTGCTTACGATTCTAAAAAAATATATGTTAAACAAGAACATTTTCCTAATATTCTTAGCTTTGAATATTTTAGATTTTGTTTATTTTACATAGTGTAATTAATTTGTGAAATTAGGTCTAACCGAACACAAAAACGACTACTACGCAAATACTATCTGGCGTATTATTATGAAACCTGCACCATTTTAAAGATAATTTATTTATCTATCTTTTTATCTACGATTTTTTTTTTTGAATAATCCGTTTTTTTGCTTTATCGAATAATGCGCGGCGCTCTATCGAAAGAGGTTTAAATTATTCCGAATCATTTGCTTCCGCAGATGATTCGGAATAATTTCGACGTTTTCCGATAGAGCGCAGTTATCTGATATCAGAAAAAATAAAATAAATAAAATAAATAAATAATTATAATTGCATAAGTTGTTAAAAATGCTATGCAATAGCTTTACCGCGGCAGTCCCCGAGTGCCACACGTATTTTTTCTGATATCAGATAACTGCGCTCTATCGGAAAACGTTGAAATTATTCCGAATCATTTGCGGCTGCGGTAGCAAATGATTCAGAATAATTTAAACGTCTTCCGATTATGCGCCGCGCACGATTTTTTTATTCGATAAAGCAAAAAAACCGGATTATTCGAAAAAATTCGTAGATAAAAAAATACGTGTGGCACTCGGGGACTGCCGCTGTAAAGCTATTGCATAGCATTTTTAACAACTTATGCAATAATAATTATTTATTTATTTTATTTTTTCTGATATCAGATAACTGCGCTCTATCGGCAAATGTTGAAATTATTCCGAATCATATGGGGCTGGGGAATCAAATGATTCGGAATAATTCCGATAGGGCGCCGCGCACGAATGTTATTCAATAAAGCAACAAAACCGGATATTATTCTTTTATTCTTTGACTATTCGAAAAAAATCGTAGATAAAAAGATAGATAATTAAATTATCTTTAAAATGGTGCAGGTTTCATAATAATACGCTAGATAATATTTGCGTGGTAGTCGTTTTTGTGTTCGGTTAGACCTAATTTCACAAATTAATTACACTATGTAATAAAAACAAAGTATAAAATATTCAAGGCTAAGAATATTAGGAAAATGTTCTTGTTTAACATATATTTTTTTCGAATCGTAAGCAGTACTCGTTTAGACGTAATTATCAGTTTAAAAGCATTAATTTTCGTTAAGAAATTTCTTCATTCGGTCGCCGCGCTGGGCTAGGCCCGCGATAAAAGCTATGCAATAGCTTAAAAGATAGGTAATTAAATTATATTTTAAATGGTGCAGGTTCATAATAATACGCCAGATAGTATTTGCGTAGTAGTCGTTTTTGTGTTCGGTTAGACCTAATTTCACAAATTAATTACACTATGCAATATAAACAAAATCTAAAATATTCAAAGCTAAGAATATTAGGAAAATGTTTTTGTTTAACATATATTTTTTTCGAATCGTAAGCAGTACTCGTTTAGACGTAATTATCAGTTTAAAATCATTAATTTTCGTTAAGAAATTTCTTCATTCGGTCGCCGCGCTGGCCTAGGCCCGCGATAAAAGCTATGCAATAGCTTAATAATTTAAAAAAAAAAATACGTGTGGCACTCGGGGACTGCCGCGGTAAAGCTATTGCATAGCATTTTTAACAACTTATGCAATTATAATTATTTATTTATTTTATTTATTTTATTTCTTCTGATATCAGATAACCGCGCTCTATCGGAAAACGTTGAAATTATTCCGAATCATTTGCGGCTGCGGTAGCAAATGATTCGGAATAATTTAAACGTCTTCCGATAGAGCGCCGCGCACGAATTTTTTATTCGATAAAGCAAAAAAAAACGATTATTCAAAAAAATCGTAGATAAAAAGATAGATAATTAAATTATCTTTAAAATGGTGCAGGTTTCATAATAATACGCCAGATAGTATTTGCGTAGTAGTCGTTTTTGTGTTCGGTTAGACCTAATTTCACAAATTAATTACACTATGTAATATAAACAAAATCTAAAATATTCAAAGCTATGAATATTACGAAAATGTTCTTGTTTAACATATATTTTTTTCCAATCATAAGCAGTACTCCTTTAGACGTAATTATCAGTTTAAAATCATTATTTTCGTTAAGAAATTTCTTCATTCGGTCGCCGCGCTGGCCTAGGCCCGCCATAAAAGCTATGCAATAGCTTAAAAATACGTGTGGCACTCGGGGACTGCCACGGTAAAGCTATTGCATAGCATTTTTTTTAACAACTTATGCAATTATAATTATTATTAATTTTTTTTCGGATATCAGATAACTGCGCTCTATCGGAAAACGTTGAAATTATTCCGAATCATTTGCGGCTGCGGAAGCAAATGATTCGGAATAATTTAAACGTCTTTCGATAGAGCGCCGCGCACGAATTTTTTATTCAATAAAGCAAAAAAACCGAATTATTCGAAAAAAATCGTAGATAAAAAGATAGATAATTAAATTATCTTTAAAATGGTGCAGGTTTCATAATAATACGCTAGATAATATTTGCGTGGTAGTCGTTTTTGTGTTCGGTTAGACCTAATTTCACAAATTAATTACACTATGTAATAAAAACAAAGTATAAAATATTCAAGG
This sequence comes from Micropterix aruncella, assembly GCA_944548615.1. Taxonomy (NCBI): domain Eukaryota; kingdom Metazoa; phylum Arthropoda; class Insecta; order Lepidoptera; family Micropterigidae; genus Micropterix; species Micropterix aruncella. The sequence goes on from OX155958.1 coordinate 4,567,371, forward strand.
CTAAGAATATTAGGAAAATGTTCTTGTTTAACATATATTTTTTTCGAATCGTAAGCAGTACTCGTTTAGACGTAATTATCAGTTTAAAAGCATTAATTTTCGTTAAGAAATTTCTTCATTCGGTCGCCGCGCTGGGCTAGGCCCGCGATAAAAGCTATGCAATAGCTTAAAAGATAGGTAATTAAATTATATTTTAAATGGTGCAGGTTTCATAATAATACGCCAGATAGTATTTGCGTAGTAGTCGTTTTTGTGTTCGGTTAGACCTAATTTCACAAATTAATTACACTATGCAATATAAACAAAATCTAAAATATTCAAAGCTAAGAATATTAGGAAAATGTTTTTGTTTAACATATATTTTTTTCGAATCGTAAGCAGTACTCGTTTAGACGTAATTATCAGTTTAAAATCATTAATTTTCGTTAAGAAATTTCTTCATTCGGTCGCCGCGCTGGCCTAGGCCCGCGATAAAAGCTATGCAATAGCTTAATAATTTAAAAAAAAAAAATACGTGTGGCACTCGGGGACTGCCGCGGTAAAGCTATTGCATAGCATTTTTAACAACTTATGCAATTATAATTATTTATTTATTTTATTTATTTTATTTCTTCTGATATCAGATAACCGCGCTCTATCGGAAAACGTTGAAATTATTCCGAATCATTTGCGGCTGCGGTAGCAAATGATTCGGAATAATTTAAACGTCTTCCGATAGAGCGCCGCGCACGAATTTTTTATTCGATAAAGCAAAAAAAAACGATTATTCAAAAAAATCGTAGATAAAAAGATAGATAATTAAATTATCTTTAAAATGGTGCAGGTTTCATAATAATACGCCAGATAGTATTTGCGTAGTAGTCGTTTTTGTGTTCGGTTAGACCTAATTTCACAAATTAATTACACTATGTAATATAAACAAAATCTAAAATATTCAAAGCTATGAATATTACGAAAATGTTCTTGTTTAACATATATTTTTTTCCAATCATAAGCAGTACTCCTTTAGACGTAATTATCAGTTTAAAATCATTATTTTCGTTAAGAAATTTCTTCATTCGGTCGCCGCGCTGGCCTAGGCCCGCCATAAAAGCTATGCAATAGCTTAAAAATACGTGTGGCACTCGGGGACTGCCACGGTAAAGCTATTGCATAGCATTTTTTTAACAACTTATGCAATTATAATTATTATTAATTTTTTTTCGGATATCAGATAACTGCGCTCTATCGGAAAACGTTGAAATTATTCCGAATCATTTGCGGCTGCGGAAGCAAATGATTCGGAATAATTTAAACGTCTTTCGATAGAGCGCCGCGCACGAATTTTTTATTCAATAAAGCAAAAAAACCGAATTATTCGAAAAAAATCGTAGATAAAAAGATAGATAATTAAATTATCTTTAAAATGGTGCAGGTTTCATAATAATACGCCAGATAGTATTTGCGTAGTAGTCGTTTTTGTGTTCGGTTAGACCTAATTTCACAAATTAATTACACTATGCAATATAAACAAAATCTAAAATATTCAAAGCTAAGAATATTAGGAAAATGTTCTTGTTTAACATATATTTTTTTCGAATCGTAAGCAGTACTCGTTTAGACGTAATTATCAGTTTAAAATCATTAATTTTCGTTAAGAAATTTCTTCATTCGGTCGCCGCGCTGGCCTAGGCCCGCGATAAAAGCTATGCAATAGCTTAATAATTTAAAAATACGTGTGGCACTCGGGGACTGCCGCGGTAAAGCTATTGCATAGCATTTTTAACAACTTATGCAATTATAATTATTTATTTATTTTATTTTTTAAGCTATTGCATAGCTTTTATCGCGATAAAAGCTTTTTGCTTTATTCGATAAAGCAAAAAAACGGATTATTCGAAAAAAATCATAGATAAAAAGATAGATAATTAAATTATCTTTAAAATGGTGCAGGTTTCATAATAATCCGCCAGATAGTATTTGCGTAGTAGTCGTTTTTGTGTTCGGTTAGACCTAATTTCACAAATTAATTACACTATGTAATATATACAAAATCTAAAATATTCAAATCTATGAATATTAGGAAAATGTTCTTGTTTAACATATATTTTTTTCGAATCGTAAGCAGTACTCGTTTAGACGTAATTATCAGTTTAAAATCATTAATTTTCGTTAAGAAATTTCTTCATTCGGTCGCCGCGCTGGCCTCTAGGCCCGCGATAAAAGCTATGCAATAGCCTAAAAAAACTATATAATTAAGATTACATGCAGTATTGTTTTCAAAATTCTTTCATGTTTACTGGTCGACATTTTAAAGTCTCTTTTCCACCATGTTCTGTCGCAAATAATACAAGAATGACCAAATGAATTACTCGTAAAGTCTTTATAAAAATCAATATGACTTGTTTATGATATTTTGTTGTTTATGATATATGATGACAATATGTTTATGATAATTTGTGTAAACTGGAATAGTACCATCAACAATAAAATCCATAATTTTTTCACCAATTCGATTGTCTCTATCAATCTCAATTTCATTTTCATGATTGTTATGGTTACTTCGGTAGGATCTTCATTATAATTGTCACGCAATAGTTGAATATTGGCATCAACATGGGCTTCATTTTGGGTAGCGTCTTGTATTGTCTCCAATAAATCTGATACTTCATAAAAAGTGTGAAATGATGTTCACGAAGATGAAGATGAATCCAGTTTTGTGTATCATTCGCTTTAAAATGACAAAAGATAGTGTCTTGATTCGTTGTAGTTATGTTGTAAAAACAATAATGTGCACAAACATTTTGATTGTACATTTTTGAAAATAAGTACAAACAATCCAAATCTCCGTAATCATTAGTGTTTGATAGAATGTTGTTATATGCTTCTTGCGGATTGTGGCAGGAGTTTAAATAGGGTGAATCGCGTAACTGATTTCTCAAGTCACAAGTCTCAATTTGAAGTTGCAAAACACTTAAGAGCGAGTGGAATAGACAATTACCATCGCCAGGAATTCCTGTGTTCCCGTATAGAATAACTTCGGGAGTAAAGCATTCATTACGCTGTTCATAAATTTGAAGTTGTTGGCTGTGAAATTGATTTTCTTGTAGCGTTACATTTTCTATATTTTCAACAGCTCTACATTGTACGACATTCTCTTCATTACTGTCCAATTTTTGTCTTTTCCTGTGAAAAAAGAAGTAGAATGTCAAGTTCGAAATTCAAAGCACAATACAAAATTTCGAAATTTTAATTCGAATTCCGATATTATCGAAATTTAATCGAAATTCCGAATTTCAAATGTCAAAATGTCAAGTTCGAAATTTGAAGTAGAATGAATATTAAGTTCGAAATTTGAAGTAGAATGTCAAGTTCGAAATTCGAAGTAAAATGTCAAGTTCGAAATTCGACGTAGAATTGCAAGTTCGAAATTTGAAGTAGAATGTCAAGTTCGAAATTCGACGTAGAATTGCAAGTTCGAAATTCGAAGTAAAATATCAAGTTCGAAATTCGAAGTAAAATGTCAAGTTCGAAATTCGACGTAGAATTTAAAGTTCGAAATTCGAAGTAAAATATCAAGTTCGAAATTTGAAGTAAAATGTCAAGTTCGAAATTCGACGTAGAAATTCAAGTTCGAAATTCGAAGTAGAATGTCATGTTCGAAATTCGAAGTAAAATATCAAGTTCGAAATTCGAAGTAAAATGTCAATTTTAAAATTCGACGTAGAATTTCAAGTTCGAAATTCGAAGTAGAATATCAAGTTCGAAATTCAATGTAGAATGTCAAGTTCAAAATTCGAAGCACAATTTCAAGTTTGAAATTCGAAGTACAATTTCAAGTTCGAAATTCGAAATAGCATTCCAAATTCGAAATTAGAAGTAGTAGAAATTAGAAAAGAAAAGAAGGTTTAAAAACTGACAAATTTAAAAAAAAGACTGTCTACCCACAGCGTTAGAGTCAGTCAGTGAGTCAGATATGCGCCTAACTATGTTATAAGTAGAATTATTATGATTACTACTAGATTTTTGGCTAAAAACCACAAAATGATCTTGTTGCCACAAATAGTTACAACCCCCTCCAACCAAAGTATAATTTACGTCATACTACGAAAATCACGAATGAAATTTTGTCGCTTTATGAATGAATTTAGCAAATCGACGGTTCAACTTATACTTATGTGTAGGTACTTTTACCCGCAGGTTTCATATTGAAATCGACCCTAAATCGATTTTCAAAATCAATATTCAAGTTTGATCTAACAGTAATCACGTCAGTTTATGAAATAAATGACGTATTTTATTTTATAACTGTTAATTAGTTAACTTGTTGCACGAAGCCTATTCGTCTAGTCACCCCAATGTGACGTCAGGCAAGGAACGTCAAAGCAGAGAAATGGTAATAATATACACGTAAAATAATACACGTTACTTACCTTAATAATCTATTTTTCTCCAGTATACGGCGTTTATGTTGTAAAAATTTTGATTTCCTGGCCATTTTGGTTTTTTAATAATGTAATTTATTTCGTCGTCTTTCGGAACACAATGTCAGAATCCTACCTTAACCCTTCAGGCCTCGGCCCCTCAGCCGATTGACAAGTTGCTGTCCCAAAAAAAATTAATAAAAATTAGTAAAAAAAATGAATTACGACACTGTCTCATCAAAACATTAATTACTGCCAAACCACTGTACCCATAATTAAAATGAAACATATTAACATAATAAAACACAATAAAATAAAACAAAATAAATTAAAATAAAATTAAAACTATCACGCTGAATCGTGTTGTGGCCGATATCGGCCAATCGGGGCCTGAGGGGTTAACAGTGGCCGCGGTCATACTGTATTAATTCAATTTATTTCTGATATCAGATAACAGCGCTCAATCGGTAAACGTTGAAATTATTCCGAATCATATGGGGCTGCGGAATCAAATGATTCGGAATTATTCCGATAGAGCGCCGCGCACGAATGTTATTCAATAAAGCAACAAAACCGGATATTATTCTTTTATTCTTTGACTATTCGAAAAAAATCTTAGATAAAAAGAGAGATAATTAAATTATCTTTAAAATGGTGCAGGTTTCATAATAATACGACAGATAGTATTTGCGTAATAGTCGTTTTTGTGTTCGGTTAGACCTAATTTCACAAATTAATTACACTATGTAATATAAACAAAATATACTAAAATATTCAAGGCTAAGAATATTAGGAAAATGTTCTTGTTTAACATATATTTTTTTCGAATCGTAAGCAGTACTCGTTTAGACGTAATTATCAGTTTGAAATCATTAATTTTAATCAGTTTTGAGAAAAACCATGTTTTCCGTAAAGAAAAGTAGTAAGTTTTTTACACTTGCAGCAATCTAATTTAATCTAAGACTATCAGTTATTAGAGATGGAGATAAAAGATTTATGAACAGATTTCAACTTTAGGTTTAAAAAAAACATTAAAAAAATGCTTTTTTATCCGTCTAAACCAGGCTTCCCCCTAATCGTTTCCGATGACAGCGCTCGTAGTGTTAGGAATTGTAATTGTTGGTGTAGTTAAATTGTGTTTGTGCCTTTGGCTATTTGGAAAAAGGTCGAATAAAACGCATTCCCAACATCGAAATATACTTGTTTCTCAGAATTTAATTCTTTCCTTGGCCTAGCCATTTTTATAATTTAGATCAAAAAGGTCGACCCTAAGGGTCGACTGGCTAAAAGTTTATATTTTAAGTTTTAAAAGTTTATGTTTTGAGTAAATTTAAAAAATGGAATTACCAAGAATTTGTTGACAGTTGACATAGATCGGTTTTCCCCGTAGCAAGTAATCAATTGTAATAAAGTCTTTCTTCGTGACTAAATCGGCGGAACAAAAACAACATTGTTCGCTAAATGAAGGTTGTCTTACAAATCTTTTATTACATTTTTATTACAATGTTGTGAACAATGTTGTTTTTGTTCCGTTAAATTAGTCACAGTTCGAAGAAATACATTGTACGCACAGTACGCAAATGCGACTGCAAATGCGACTGTGCGCAAATATGGATTATGCAAATATGTGCTTATACTATTAAGCATCAGTCGTTAGCAATCGATTCGTTAAACTTAGATATCTCATTTCTATAGGCGTCGTCCGACCTTTCAGGATGAGGATGGTCCGGCGATGCCATGTTTGCGATGGTGATGATGATGTCATCTTGGTTTGGGTACAGTATACTGAAACAGTAGGTTTACTTTCGACACAGACAGTAGTTTTCTTAGAACATAATTGAAATCAAAGCGAATACGTCACGAGTCGTAATGGTTCGGATATGGTCGCCAGATTTCCCGCTACTCGGCCGACGCAGATATCCAAACGCTCGAAATTGTCGCGAGCCTTTACCTGCGAGTAATGCTAACCGAGTAATGGCCATATCCGAGTCCTTACGACTCGTGACGTACCTATTCGCTTTTATTTCAATTTTGTTCTGAGAAGCTACTGTCTGGTATACTGTGGTTTGGGGGTGATAGTAGCGATAGTATAACAGGGGTGGGAATATTTTTGTCGTGCGTATTCGAACGTTAAAGGTACACTTATATCTAAAGACACAGTGCGTGCCAAACACGTTCCGTGGCAGATACCGACATAGAGGAATAGAAATATTAGTATTTGAACAATTTAAAATTCGATTAATATATAGAGAGACGCTTACCAGAGTAGTCAATGTCAGTGAAAGAGCAATTTTATATATGAAAAATTGCGGTTTATAAAGCCAACATTTTGACGTTAAAAAGTTCAGAATGACGTCAGGCTGTACTCTACATTCGTATATTGAAAGAAGTGTTTAAAAATGCTGAGCGCCAAAGACACGTTTGTGAATTCTGAGTCATTATGCTATAAATTAGGTCACACAGAATTCATGCGAAAAATGGTACCGTATGAATTAATGGTAGTCGCAAAATTATATTGTTGCTAACCGTTACAACTCACAGCTAGTATTCTATATCGCTATATTGTACAAATTCTATCAAGCAATAAATATAACAACATTTCGGAGCGTTTTCACTCACTTAGGACTCTCATCTGGCGCAAGAGTCGAAAACAGCCCAGGCCAGGGGCATTTTACTAGAAATAGCATAGCCATCATACTACATAGAATAGAATAGCCTACTAGAATAGAATAACTACTAGAATAGAATAGCCATCATACTACAGCTAATCCCAGACTTCAACATCTCAGATAACAACCAACTTTACAGATTTATTAGATCACTAGATGACCCGGTGAACTTCGTACCACCTAAAATTGATTTGATTGTAACTCTTCATTAGCGTTTATTGATCCTAATCAACATTCCAAATCCAATTCATTGAAATCTATAATATGACCGAATCTTGTACGGGTTGAGTTTTTCGGCTTTATCGGCTTTTTCGACTTTTTCAACTTTTCCGACTTTTTCGACTTTTTTGCATTTTTCGACTTTTCGGACTTTTTTGACATTTTCGACTTTTTCGACTTTTTTGACTTTTCCGACTTTTTCGACTTTTTCGACTTTTTTAACTTTTTTGACTTTTTCGACTCTTTTGACTTTTTCAACTTTTTCGACTTTTTGAAATTTTACGCAATCGCACGGAATGAATAACAGTTATGGATGGCGCAGCTGTCAAACAATAGGATCGCAATCTATTGAAAGTGGCCCATTTCCCAAAATGACCAATTTCGATTTTTTCGATTTTCAGTTGTTTCTTTTAATTTTTCCTAAATATTTTTTTTTGTAAACCACCCCTCAATCAAGGCAAACAAAACAAAAAAATAATAATTCAAATCGGTCGAGTCATTTTCGAGATCTTGCGAGACTAACGCACGGCGATTCATTTATATATATAAGAAGAAGAAGAAGAAGAAGATGTGATTCCGCATTCAAATTAGCGACTTCATCAAAACAGGAAATCCTGTTGTTTTATACTTTTAATAAAATATCAGGCGCCAGTTCGTCCGATACCTACCCACGCAAAGCAATACAATAGCTGGCAGGAGTAAAGATGTTTCCTCATCCAAAAATACTCCAAAACCAAAACACTTGCACATCTAAACCTGGAATTGCAATCTATGTTTTGAAAAACCACTGAATCGATCAACGAATACCTCCTTAGAGTCGACTTATGCAGAAGAAAAATAATCGAAAAGATAACCGCGGAAGTAACAGATGACACAATAAGCGGCCGCATGGCCACAACAGAAGAAACGGCATTAAGCGTTTTAGTAAATGGATTATCTACTAATTTGTAAGCGTTTTAGTAAATGGATTAACTACTGACAATCAGATGTAGGCATCATGCTCCGTATTAAGGAGTTTTCTACGCTATTGGAAGCAGGACGATTCGCCGTCCACGAAGACAAAATACGCGATATGAACGTAGCCAGAAAAAGTTTATACAAAAACGACGCATTTAAAACCCCTACAAAGCCAAATTTTTGAAACCCTAAGCGTGCTTTCCAACCGATTAACGTACCACAACCAATGACCCAATCTACAAAAATCTGCAACTACTGCAAAAACCTTGGCCATGTCATTTCTGAATGCCGGAAAAGAGCTTATAATAATAATATAAAAACCCAAAATTCCCCGCAAAACCGCATGCAACAATTGTGCGTCTGGCTCATATTAATAATTTTAACTGCAAGGCGGCCGAGGAACTGAGCAGCTGGTTGGAAACCGCTTCCAACCATTGCTCGGATTCACAAATCTGTAACCCGAACCCGGGGAATTAACAAATAAAATAATAACCAAAAACCTTCCGGTTACGCGCGAAATTCAGACAATCGAGGACACGCGCTAAACAACATCACACAACGGATGGAAGGACAACACAAGGAATGTTATACAATGCAAAAAAAAACTATAACCACCTACCTGCAAATATCAAAGAAATAAAAGGAAAAGGGTTTACCGCAGCGTTGAAAACATGGCTTATCGATAAAAGCTTTTACACATTAAACGAATATTTCTCATAATATTATATTGTAGGCATGCATTTTCATTTTCTTTTTACAATAATTCAATTAGGAAGATTACACATTTTAAATTATATACATTTCGTATTTATAGGCGGATTTTTGATCATTCCTTGATTTTGATTTTTTTTCTTTATTTTTTTTATTATTGGTGAATTATTTTTATTAATTGTCTTCTACTGTTAGTTCTACTTATCCGGTCTGTTTAGATTTTTTCATGTTAAACCAGTGAAATAATTACATTTTTTAATAAGATTGTGAGAGACATAGTTTTACGCATTATCACCATAAATGTACCACCACAATTTCGGACAATAAATATATTTCTATTTCTATTTCTATTTCAACATAAGCCAGTCTATCATAGACAGCTTCGCGATGCTAGAACACAATGTCTCTCTACGATGTCTTCTAAAAACTCCATTCTAAAACATGCCGAGAGCCCATTTCAGTTGAAAATTCCGTTCAACTTCAAGAACCGTCCTTAACCCCTCAAATGTGAGGCGTCCCTTAAGGGATGGCAAAATGTATACAAAATGTATATAAATTTATATAAATGTAAATATAAATGTAAATGTGCGCCGCTTTATAGTAATCCGCTCTATAGTAATGCTATAGCTCTATAGTAAACCCCGCTCTATGTAAATGTAAATGTAAATGTAAAAATAAATTTATATACATTTTGCCGTAGGCAACCCGAGCTAATCGCCATTCATTTGAGGGGTTAAAGACGTACAATAAGCAGGATAACTATATCTAGCGTGCGAACTCTACTACACCTACTAAATCTACTACTAAATCTCAACAGGGTAACCAGCCCCAATATTCTAAATCTAATAAATCTACCAAATCTAGTACTAAACCCGAATTCATCGAACCAAACCAAAGCCGATTTCGTTTTATTGAAATTGAGGGAGACATTTTTTATTTAAAACCCGAATATGCATTAGGCCACAGTGTGGCCAGCGATTTTAAGATGAGCACCGGTATAGCTAAGAAATTCAAAGAAAAATTCGAATGTATCAGTAACCTGCTAAATCAGAACGTAAAAATCGGTGGCGTTGCTTCTATACAAAAAGAAGACAGACGCTATCTAGTCACAAAGGAAACCAGTTCGGGAAAACCGACATATGAAGATCTAAAGGCATCTCACGTCGAATTATGCCTTCAGATGCAAAATCAAAATGTAAAGAAAATCGCTATACCAGCACTAGGCTGTGGTAGCGATCACCTCCAGTGGAAATACGTCAGAAAAATCTTATGTAAAGTAGAACTCTGACTAACTCTGAAATAGAAATCATGGTATACCACCAAAAATTGAATAAATCAGAAAAAGAGGCCCTCACGTTCACTGTAGCCTCTCTAAATGATGTACCCCCGAAAAATTACTGCATTGCACTTTCCATATCGAAGGAAACCCATTAACCCTCCTAATCGACACAGGAGCACGTATTTCCATCATTCATAGAAGAAAATGGGCTTAAACAAAATCGACAGTTCTAATCTAGTATCTATAGTAGGAATCTCCAGTGCAGTCCTCGATTCAGAGTTATGGGAAAACAACTATAGCGCTAGACGATTTTCCCAAGTTCCCATTTTGTGAAAAATTTAAATAGTCAGGTGGCAAATTTAAATATCGCAGCAGACGGAATTCTTGGAAATGATTTTATGACTAAATTCAACGCTCACATCTATATTCAAGAAAAAACAATGCATATATGCGACAATAGTAGATTGTATCACAAGGGAGCAAAATAATATTTTTACGGCGAGGGCGCTTTTTTGAATCCAGAGCGAAGTGAGGGATTCTTTAGTAGAATCCCGAGCGTAGCGAGGGATTCTTTAGTAGAATCCTGAACGTAGCGAGGGATTCAAAAAAGCGCCCGAGCCAAAAATATTTTGCGCCCGAGTGATACACTCTACTTTTCATCACCCTCTATTAGAAAATAACAACGACAAAAACAATTGACATTCGCGCGTTTTTAATTTCATTTGTTTTTTTTTAGGCGGCGCGACTAGGGGCCGTCGTACCAGCCAGTCTTTATTCAAACAGTATTTGCGTTCAATTTCTTCGGCGCCGAAGACTAAGATGTTCCAAATTCAAAAAGTGAGCCGCAAAGATAAGCACTTATAAGGTTTCTTATAGAAAACAACACTTTTGGGCGCACTTAAAGGCGAACCAAGTCGTCCTTTTCGAATAGATGGGATGAAAAACTTATATACTCCATTCATTGAACAAAAATCCTGAAATAAGCAGAGAAATTGATAAACAATGTCTACACGGCCGGGCGGAAACGGTAATTTTATGTAAAACTAACTCATTATGCTCCGGTGATACAATTGTAGAGAATTAAATAATAGATAAGGGTATATTTATACCCCGCGCCCTCGTATCAGTCAAAAAACAGACATTTGTGACTACTTGTGTAAACACGACGGAGAACGACAAACAAATGGGCAAATGTTATCAACGTTGACCCAATTAATCCTAGTTGGCAAGTGTAAATCTAGAAATGTCCGGAATCAATAACCATAATGCTGATTCAGCCCAGAGGCGAGGTCAAGTGTTTCGTCTTATCAGAAGCCAACATTTAAATGACGAAGAAGCAAGATCTGTGCACCGATTAATTTCAGATTATACTGATATATTTTATTTAGACGGAGATCGTTTAACATTTACTAATCACGTAAAACATTCCATCCCCACCATTTCGGACATTCCCATACGTGCAAAAAGTTACTGAATTCCGCAAATACATGAACAAGAATTGAAACAACAAATCCAAAAGATGTTAGATCAAAACATTATAAAACCAAGTTGTTCACCTTGGAATAGTTAAATTTTAACCCTTTATAGCTTCGTGTCACATTTCTGTAACAAACTACTAATCCCCCTAAAATCGCCCTAAATAAAGCACTAAATTGATTAGTTCATTTGAATCCGTCTAGCACTACTGTACCCTACCACTTAGAATCGAGGAAAAATCATAGATAGCGTAACTAAGCGACTTATGTCAGTTTAAATGTTGCGCGTTGATGAAAGTGATAAATTAGAACTAAGGCAGGTGTTGAATGACTGATAAAAAAAATAAAAAGTGTATACAATTATGTGGTTTTCGTGGAAACCTGTTAAGAATATAATTTTATACATACAAAATTTCGAAGCAAAAGATGGCAAGTTAGGATGTTCTAACATTTACTGGAACTGACTGGCAAATTATTGGTTATTATACCGAAGAGTAAGGAAGGCAAAATATCTCAACGGCAAACAAATGTCTTCAGCAGAAGTTAGACTTAAGATAGGCGAGACCTTATGCGAGCTTGGCCTGAAGCCCAACATCAAGAGTCGAAGGTCTTTAGAAGGCGAAATTCAAGCCGAAAAACATAAGGGCCCTGCGCAACATGTTCCTCCATTGGCAGTAAGGCAGGACCAGGTCGGTCATTGGCCGATTTGGGTTAAAAAAAGGATACGTTGCAAGATTCCCAAGTGCACTGGCGTTTCACAAACAATTTGCGAAAAATGCAGTGTAACATTATGCTATAATAAAGAAAATAATTGTTTCAAATTTTTCCATACAACATAAATGTTTTTTTATACGTTCAACTCAATGTTACAGTAATGTCACATTCCCTTAAATGCCAAATAAATGATTTTAATAATAATAAAAAAAGAATTTTTGAGAAATACGTGTTTTTTTATTTGCCTAAACCTATCTCATTATCAACATTATTTTTTGTTTGAAGATCTTGGGCTACAAAGGGTTAATAGTTCCCAAGAAAATCGACGCATCTGGAAAACCAAAATGGCGGATAGTGATCGACTCTATAGTATATATTTCTATAGAAACCAAAGCTTAAGAAACAGCGTTTCGACGTACGTCATCATTCTACATATTATCTTGCTCTGTACCTCCTGGCATTGTGTCTTACATGTGCTATCCCCTATCTGCTATCGTACGAGTAACCATTGCAAATTTGATTATTAGAGTTCCGTACTTTGCTGTCTATCCGTTAATATCTAGTAGCGAATGATTCATTGTGTTTTCGGGTCGGTCCAACTCACGATTCAGCTCCTATTCAGTAGCCTCCTCGTGTGGAAGACTACCGCGGGAAGGACTCTCGCATCGCAGGCCTTACGGCTGGTGGATCGGTTTCCCTTGAGGGATTGCCTTTCGGCGCTACTGGACGGTTTGCGCACCGTTTGGCGATGCCAATTGACTTTCAGTACGATTTTTTAAAAATATATTCGTGTAGGTAACCATCTAATGATTTTTCAAAAAAATCTATCCCTAATATCAAAAAGGTATCTCTAAATCCACTATGCATCTCTCGAGCATCGAGTCTCGAGTATCGAGTCTCGAGCATAGAGTCTCGGGCATAGAGTCTCGACCATCGAGTTACCAGCTATTTAATGGTCAGTGTGTCTAATCTACAAATTTGCGTATGCACACAAGTGTTTTGCTGTCCGGGGAATTACGCGGAATTACCGTTGAGCGTAAATTTTACGACACGCGCCTGCAAGTGTAAGCATAAACTATGTACTTGTTTCTGCTTTGTTTCTCATTTATATCGTAGTTAAATGTGTTTTTCATTTCAGACGTGCCCCGTTATAACTCGTAGGCAGCTATTTGTTCGTTAGACGCAATTTGGGGGGAAGGGGGTCTTGTAAAACGTTACGATGCATTACAAGGGCGAAAGAGGGTTCGAACAACGGGTTACGTAACATTGTTTTTTTTTTATTTAAATAAAAAACTAGAGAATTAAAATCTCCCAAGTTGGCAACCCTTTTATAAATATATAAATATGTTATATTATTTTAGGAGTTTATTAAAAAAACTAAGATAGGAGAATGCAGGAGCGGTTGGATAAAGCCAAAAATGTATGTAAGGACAGGGCCAAGTCAGGAAAACGGCAAAATTTAATGTAAGATTACCTAGTAGTAAAAGTTTATTAGGATAAATTTGAGCATATTTTAACATATGGTTTGATTGTATATTAAATAACAATATAAATAAATAAAATAAACAATATACGCATGTATTGCGAGTTAGAAATCTCTTGCTTTATTTATTAGTACCGGAAACGCGAAACGATAACAAAAGTATTTTAGTTTTCTTCAAATTCTTATAACACCGTATTTAAGTATTAGTTCTTAGTGTATTATACAATTTCAGTATTCAGTATTCAGTATTCAATTAATTTATTCAGAATATACAATAAGAGTATGAATTATGAATTAAAGCTAATTATCGCATATTAGAATTCGTCAGTTTACATGTAGATATAAAACTATTAAAGCATAAATATTAATTCGACAATAGCGTTGACTAAAGTCGGCTTTACACGGCAGACAAATAAAATAAATAAAAAAAATAGAGCTGAATCCATGTACATGAGTATACATATAAAATAGATAATTATTATAAGAATATTAATAGTCATCAAGCACTTTATACAAAAAATAATCACACAATAGGAAGTATCATAACAAAATTGGAAAACAACAACGTATGTATATGATCAGGTATGTTACATTACACATTGTAATCTACATATTAAATATTAAATTCATATTATAATATTATGATTAAACAATAAGAACTAAAATGAGGTACCTGAAAGTTACATATTAATGTTATTCCCATTTGAAAGAATTGGCATGCTCAAAAAAATCACCCAGCTTATAGAAAGCATGTGTGGATTGCAGATTTTGTTTCATAAATCTTTTAAACGCCTTTGTTTCCATCTTTCTTGTGGAGAGTGGTAGCTGGTTAAAGAGCTTATAGCTCAAATATCCAAAGGACTTTTGTGTCTGCGTAAGGCGCACTTTAGGCAGGATAACGTCATCACGTCTGCGTGTATTGTGGGAGTGCATATTCCCGTTTACCTCATGTTCGTTAATATTTGATTTAGCATATAGTAGACATTGTAAAATATATTCAGACGTAAAAGTCAGTATTTTGTACTTTTAAGAAAATATGGTTCGCAGTGCGTGTCACGGGATACTCCTGCAATTGCTCTCAATGCACTTTTCTGTAAAATGAAAACCCTAGAACTGTCTGTGGCATTCCCCCATATCAGTATACCATAAGTCATTTTAGAATGGAAACAGGCATGATACGCAGTTATTGCAGCGATTTCACCAGCTAAGAATTTAATCTTTTTATCGCATATATTGCCGAAGAAAGCGCACTACATAGTTCATTAATATGGATGTTACAGCTAAGATGATCGATCATGATACATAATTATTAGACAGTATACAATAAAAAGCTATTTGTTTAAAATTACAAGTGGTGAGTACTCTCATTAGGTACTCATATGTATGTAAGTATTCTTTTTATATACCCATCGACTTATTTATTGAGACGTAACAGATAAAACAAAGAAAAAAATATAAACTAAAATAATAAAAAACTAGCAATTTCAAAAGTCTGCTTAGTATTAAATTTGATTGGCTTCTGCGCAAAATTAATTTACATGTTATATATTTATTAATGTATTTCTTTTTAGGGCGAATTTTGCATTGAGAACTGAATAATTCTTGGTCTAGCTAGACCTTTGGTGAAAACTAGCAAGAAGATTTCATATTTCCACTTGAGGTTTTTTAACACAACTATGAGTTAAAAACTAAAATGTTTTTTTTTCGAGCTATTAGTAAGGTGTCAGACTAAAAGTTGTTCCAGTTATATATGCAGATGTAGGAGAAGAGGGCCCAAAGCGGCCCCTTAAGAGAAGCTCCTATTTCTTATCTTGAGAAGCCCCTATTTCTTATCTTGAGAAGCTTGATTTGAGGCTTTTGAATAATGTTTTGTAAAAAATGCCAAAACACTAAAAACAAAAAATATAAGGTAAATTACCAAACTCCCACAAATGCACGCTTTGCCCATAGAGGGGGGGGGGGGGTTAAGCGGGCACGTGTTTTTCGACAATAAGTATATAGTTGCCATCAAGAACTAACCTCAAAAGTTTGAGACAAGTAAAAGTGTATACAACCAAATCACGACCAGATAAGCACTCAATAACGAATGGGTTGTAATCTATATATAAAACAAAGTCGGGTTTATTCGAACACTTATAACTCGAGAACGGTTGGACCGAATTTCATGGTTTTTGATTTGTTGTATTTGTCTCCGTCCCGAATAGCAGAATAACTATAAAAAACAAAAATGGGAAATATGACGAAAAATTAATATAAAAGAAAAAAGAATATTTTCCCATACAAAATGTAAATCCGTGTTTTTTTCATAATCAGTTGTACGTGGCATGTTCACGTGTCGGCAAATCATCCGCTTTATTTGTTCTTGCGCCTGACAAACAAAAACAAAAAATGTCGTATATCACAAGGGGCTTCAATGAAGAGAATTAAACCGAGTGCAACCCATGCTGCACAATATGTAAATAGTCTAGTCTTGTCTTGTCTTGTCAATCATGTCTTGCTGGCACGCGATTGATATACTTAATTGTTGTACTTTTATATTTCTTTTTGTGTTATTAGCTTAATAAAGTAGTGAACTTAATTTTTATTTGTATTCATTGTATTACTTTCATAAAATCATTTATTAAGTTCAGCTAATCTGTAACACGACATTCATTGACTGTTAGGGGTACGAAGTTCGCCGGGTCAGCTAGAAATAACATAAATAACACAAAAATAGAGTAAACACAAGTAAGACACCTCAAAATTTTGTTTAAAAATCCTATTAAAACATTTTTTTGCACATCTGTTCAAAAAACGAGCACGCGTTTATAATCTTATAAACGCGTGCTCGCAAGCGAACAGAATGACTGCAGCAAGGTTCAGGCTTTACCCACATGGTACGAGAGTATGCCATTTTTTTTAATGACTGTATACACGAGAGTATGCCATTTTGGGAGTTAATGGGCCCTTGCTGAGTTGGCCCCGAAGACCCATTGTGTTCAGGGTTGGTCACACTCACGGGTCAACACCTATCCGACGGCCTCCACGTATGAAGTGCGAGCCTGGGTAGAACTCTGGCCTTATGATTAGTTTCCCCTGGGAATAAACCTTCTGGCGCTCCTGGACGGTCTGCGCACCGTGCGGCATAAGCCAATCGACTGTGCACTCTGACTAACAGTTGGGGGAGTCTGGAAGCAGTACTGTTTCCTATAGAGCGGGGGTGGTTGCGGACCTTACGGCGACTGCTCTTGAATCGACTATCGGCTACCCAATCCTGGGTGAACAGCCAGGCAAAGGATGCTGTGGTCCGCGATAGATTCGGTAAACACCGTTTCACCGCTTCGTAAGGGAGAGGACCGGGCAAGCGACCTCGAACTCGGAACCAATCGAGAGACCGGAGAAATCTGGTCACAATTGGAAGTAAGGGCGAGAGTGTCGGCCCGCCAGGTAACATTACTGGCTATCTCGCGGTTAAGGCATTGGCCTCTTACGGGCTTGTGACGTAGCTAGATGGTGGACTGTTTTGTCCTCAAGTCTTCTGCGCTCACTCCAGGGAGATAGAACGACTAATCGGTAAAACTTCCTGAGGTGACGGGCTCGCCCGCTGTAGTCGACAACCCAAGTTGTAAACACGAGGGCGCCCGCTTTAGGCCCCGTTCCCATACGCAGGAAAGGGAAACATTAAAAAAAATGAACATAATATATGCTATTTCGATCAATATCAGCAAATCTCTCCAAGTCTTGAACTGAATCATTGACAAAGAGATTTTCGAAAAAATGCCTCCTATTTACAGGCATGCATCGGACTAGAGTTAGTAGTTCTTCTTTTTTTATTTTTGAAATTCCTCTGGGATTTTGTTCCATTGGAACGTCCATTTTGACTAGGTAGAAGTTAGTTTCTATTTGTTTTTTCAGCAGATTCATTAGTTAAGGTTTGAACACTGAGATGTCTTCATATTCTTCGTATTCATATTTGGTTTTAGTGAAAATTGTTGTATTTCCTCTACGAAATTCTATAATTTTATTGTTCATTACCCTTGAAGTAGACTTCATTTCATTCTCAAAACCTTTCATGTTTGTATGGTGTATGTAAGTGGTTGTGATTTTTTTTTCGTGATGCTGATGTTGTTTTCATAAAGTCGTCTATGTCATACAAGTCATCACTTTTTCTATTTTTTTCGCAATAAGTCCATGTATCGCTGTCGGCAGCCATGTATGTGAGACCAACTTCTAAGTATTTAATTTTGAGCAATTTTAGGATTACATATTTATTATTGACGTACCGAATCAAGGCAGAAAATAAAATTTTATTCTTATGTTGGGCGATGCAATTGTCGGCATAAATAAGAAGCTACTCTTCAAAGTCCCTTACATTTAAATAAATAAAATAATATATGCGCTAGCTACATTAAACGCCACCTTCATGCCAGATTACGCCACTCATGCCAGATTACACGATAAGAAGGTTTGTTTACTCCTAAGAAATTGTAATATATCGTTAACATTTTGGGAGCTGAAGTTACTTCCTGCATGTCGTCTGTATTCGAATGCACAAGATTTCTCATTGGAGTTTTCGGCGTCTGTATTTATGTGCTCTCTTGCCAAGTCCTTATTGAAGTTGTGATTTGGATATTCCTTGCACGCATCGCACTCGCATTCTTCACATTTGTGTTCTTCTGTTTCTGGGTGTGCCGTATCATATTCCACGCAATTAGTGCAGGCATCTTGTTTAGGATGTGCAACCGATACATTCATTTCTTTTATGATTTTTTGAAATGACCCACAGCAACACTTTCTTTCACCACTCTCTTCTTGCTCCTCATTATACTTTTCAAACAAATCAGCCAGCGAGCAACCAATTGGCAAATATCGTCTATTTGGTGCATGTAGTGGTAGTGCGAAACTGCAGGATTGTAACTTTCGATAAAGTCAACCATTTTATATTAATATTCTTCTGAAAATGCATGCTTTGGAGTGTTTCCCTCTAGTTTCAGGTGCTAGAATACATCCTAGAATTGTATTGTTGTCTTCCCCTAGCTTTGTAATTTGATTTGAGTATAGTACATATGGACTGATCGTTTGTATATACCAATGTCTTTAAGAAGAAAGTCTTACAAACTTGTTTAACTGTATTTCAACGTGTTGTTTCTTCTAGATTTGCTAGCAGTTGTTTTAATGGCAGGTTTATTCAACAGTAGATTTCTTGTGATATAATCCCTTCGTCCCTGGCTCTGCATACTCCAGAAGTCTTTCTATATATATTTTCTTTCGTCTTCTAATACGTAATCTCGACATTTCTTAGCTCATTTTTCACCTCAAGGGGGTTTAGGCGGATGTTTTTCTCGATCGTATGTCAACCTTACGTCTAGTTTTTTCTTTTTTTCTTTGACGTGGTTGGCTGATTTGTCGCAAGGACCCCAGTATTATCGTCTGCTGTTTCAATGTGTGTTATGTGCGGAACCGGGATTGAATACGCATTTACACCTACACCTTCAAAACTTTCCGAAGGTAGCTGTGCAGCGGATTCTGTAACGGTATACTCAAGGAGATGCTTTATTTATCAGAATTTATTTCAGATGAATAATGGTACAAATCTTGTGTAAAAGTTGCTAATACTTGCTGCAAATAAGTGTATTCGGGAGTTGAACTGTGCAATGACGTATTGTCTGCTCTTTCAATTTGTGTCATGTCGGGAACCTGGATTGAATGCAGCATTTACATATATCTATCTACACATGAAAAACCTACTATAGGTGGCTGTACTGCGAATTTTGTAACGGTACCTACAAGGAGATTGCATGCTTTGTCCCAGTTTATTTCTGAATGATATTCTAGTATACAAGTTGCTAATATTGGCTGCAAATCAGTGTAGTTAGGAGTTTGACTGTCTCATGATTGCTCTGTTTGTTTGCTATATGTGGTTTGCCGAATGATTGCTCTGTCTGTTTGTTTGCTATAGGTGACTTGCATCAATGCTATCCAGGGCATCCTTATTGATTTCAAAATTATTATTTTTTACTTCCTTGTCGTTTACTGGTCGCGTTGGATTATATGATTTATCCTGAATAGTGTTATGTACATGTAAATATAGTTTTAATTCTGCTTTCTACAAAACTAAGGGGTCTGATAAGATTCCTTAGAATGCGTGAGAATTCCACGGAAGACGGGCGACCTATTGTTTAGGTATTTAGTTTGTGCGTTAAACAATTGACATAAAGTTCATAATGCTATTTACAATTCCGTTCGCTTTCGCTTCATTCCGCCGCATCGGTCTTAACTCTGAATTATTAAGAGTTAGGGTCAATTTATTATTGTAATAAAATAATGAATATATCATTAAGTAAAACAACAATATGTAGTACATTATGAAGATATGTTCGTACCTCATCATGTGCATTACGTACCTCTTCTGCATTTAATGCTAAGCTGACCAACTGTTGAGAACGAAGAATGAGACACATGTGTTCGTTTTTCATTGTGTACAATGTGTTGGGATAGCTGATTATTTTTATTCCGCCACACATTCACCAATATTACATGACTTGGTTATTTCAGTAAAACGTCAGATCAGTACAACAAATAAGAGAAGACGCGAGTTTAATAATCAGGCGAAGAAAGCACGTAAATAAACGGAACAGAGACAAAGCTTCATACAACCGCGCTATGATAGGTACACTACTACAAACTTGAGACGTACGTACGGAGAGAAACCGGTTGAAATCGGCTTCGCCAGTACTCCAAACTCAGGGCGTCCAGCGTACGTACACATTTCGCGTCTTGTTTATATTCGTCTCTTGTTTATTTTCGCCTTACGATTGATTCAATTAGTGTTTTAGCAACAACAATAATAGAATGAATGAAAACGTACCATTTTTCATTACCCCAAAAACTAACTAGGTAAGTAGGTACAGTACCTAACTTGATTACCTATAATGTCTTTTATTATTTTTAATGTGGTAGAAAGATATATTTAGTATACCTCAACATCGAAAGAACACTCAACCCGGTGGTGCAAAAAACGTATTGATAGATCGTAAATGGTATAAATAGTGTATTTTCCATTAAATAATACAGAATAGGTACCTAAATATTTATCTTGTTAAAATTACAAAAAAAAAATAGAGTAAGTAATTTGTAAAAACTATTCTATCGTAGGTAAGTATAGAACAAAAAGTTGATAAACGTTTAGTTTATTTAATTGTATACTCCTGTGCCAACCCTATCAAAATAGGTAAAAAAATTGTACGCTCTTTAGAACCTTTGTCTCTGTTCCGTTTATTTACTATCTGGCCCGGGCCCGGGTCCGGGTCAGTCCCGATCCGGGGAAGTCTCGGAAACGGTCGTTGGAACGCAGCGAATAATGTACGTCGGGTGTTACCGCCCGTTCCCACTTGTCGAATGTCGGGCCCGATAAAAAGTCGGGTGGCCTAGTGGCAGAACATTTTGTATGGAGCTGTTCCCACTCATTCGACACCGATTTTTTGTCTGCTCCGACAAGTTTTATCGGTCGGCTTACAAGCGCCGCACGCCCGATAAAAAATCGTGTCGGATCTCGCTCGCTTATGAATTTGCATGGCGCTGTTCAAACTTGTCGGATGTCAGGCCCGATAAACTACCTATCCGCACGCAGTGTTGGGCATTTTACTTTTGCGAATGCACTTCTGTAAGCTTAAAGCGCGTCTTCCGATTGAGCTGAAATTTGGCATGCAGGCATCATGCGGTCGCGTCTGCGGTCGCGTCCGCGGTCGCCCCTGCGGTCGCGTCTGCAGTCGCGTCTGCGGACGCGTCTGCGGTCGCGTCTGCGTTTGTGTTTGCGGTCGCGTTTGCGGTCGAGTTTGAGGTCGCGTTTGCAGTCGTTTTAGCGTTCGCGGCCGCGTTAGCGTTTGCGGTCGCGTTTGCGGTCGCGTTTGCGATTGCGTTAGCATTTGCGGTCGCGTTTGCGGTCGTTTTAGCGTTTGCGGTCGCGTTTTCAATGGCGTTTGATGTCGCGATTGCGGTTGCGTTCGCGTCTGCGTTCGCGTCTGCGGTCGCGTCTGCGGTTGCGTCTGCGGTCGCGTCTGTGGTCGCGACTGCGGTCTGCGGTCGCATCTGCGGTCGCGTTTACGGTCGCGTCGCACCGACCGCACCGATCGACGAAAGACGCAAAACTGAAGTTAACCGCTGTCAAGAATATCAATCGCAAACGTTTCATCGTCAATCGTGACTAACGATTGAAACTAATCAATCGTTAATTGCCGTTTGACAATTAAACGAATCAATCGTTGGTCATCAATCGCGATTAACGTATGCAATCGTCAATCGTTGGTCGGCATTTTTTTTATTTAGATATAAACAGTCATATACAGATGTGTAAAACATACTTAAGACAAATAGACCTATATTACCATACATTACTACAAAACATTATAAATAGTAGCAAAAAAAAAAAAAATTAATAAATAAACCAAGCACTAATGTAACCTAAAAAAACGTTATGCTCAATAACAAATATAACAAATAGTTAATGCGACTACAAACCAACTTAAAAACAAATTAAACTATAAACTAATGCAACAACAAATCACCCAATTTTTTACTAAAACTAACCAACGTGTCGGAAAATAGGTCGAGGTCATTCGAAGCTTTATTATAATGTAAACAGGACCGTCTGAAAAAGGTATTTTTCGCATAAATCGTGTGAAAAAAAAATCTGTTGGTTCACCTCAAGACTTTCCTGTCCAGTAGCCAGGAACTTAATTCATCTGAATATTAATTTTATAAATCGTACCACTCCCCTCTCCCGACATAACGCCACCATTTAACCCCCCCCCCCCCGCTCTGATGACGATGATGATGAAATAGAAATCAAAAATGGAATCGAAATCGAAAATCGAAATCTAAACCGAAACCGTCACCGAAATGGAAGTCGATAACGAAATCTAAACTCGTATATAAAATTTTGTATCTCTGCTATTAACCGTTGAGGAGTTCCCTCATCGGGAGCCAAGCCAGGGTTCATCAGCCATGTGAAAGTGGAACTTGGAAGGGGCTATCATAATTGAATGCGTACACAAAATTTTGGGTCTCTGCTGTTGACCGTTTAGGAGTTCCCTCATCGCAAGCTATGCCAGGGTTCATCAGCCATGTCATGGTGAATATGGAAGGGGCTATCATAATTGAATGCGTATACAAAATTTTGGGTCTCTGCTGTTGACCGTTGAGGAGTCCCCTCATCGGGAGCCAACCCAGAGTACATCAGCCATGTCATGGTGGAACTTAGAAGGGGCTATCATAATTGAATGCGTATACAAAATTTTGAGTCTCTGCTGTTGACCATTGAGGAGTTCCCTCGTCGGGAGCCAACCCAAGGTACATCAGATATGTAATGTTGAAACTTGGAAGTTGTTATCATAATTGAATGCGTACAAAAAATTTTGGGTCTCTGCTGTTGACCGTTGAGGAGTCCCCTCATCGGGAGCCAACCCAGAGTACATCAGCCATGTCATGGTGGCACTTAGAAGGGGCTATCATATATGAATGCGTATACAAAAGGTTGAGTCTTTGCTGTTGACCGTTGAGGAGTTTCCTCATCCGGAGCCAACCCAGCGTACATCAGCCATGTCATGGTGGAACTTGGAAGGGGCTATCATAATTGAATGCGTATACACAATTTTCTCTTCCTAATAAACTATAAGATATAACAAAACTTACCTCATTAATTCGTGGAAGCTTTACGTACTGCAAACTCAGCGTCTATGATATAGAGTTCTTGCAGGAAAGTAAGTATTGTTTATTCAACAAAGCACAATTATTCAGACACAAAACTAACAGCACGGAAACCCAATACACGAACTATACAAATAACTTGAAAGAAATATTTGAATATTTCCGCGAATATTTGAAACCACCCGACGGCCGACCTTCCGCTTTGCACAACCGAAGGTTTCTGAATCGTTTCGATCGCTCCAAAGATAATATAATAATGATCGTCTCATCTATGGATCCCTCCAGGGGCGACAACACTCTCGGACGCGTCCGCTGCAGCGGTAATTCAGAATTTCTATTGAGCCGTGCACATTATCGGACGTCAGTCGCGGACGCGACCTCGAGGCTTCGGACGGCCTATAGAGATCTGGCAAGTCACGTCTCAAACGACTGTGCATACTGTTCATAAGCCGGAGCAGCGGACGCGTCCGAGAGTGTGTTCGCCCCTTCCCTTTTTATTCTACGATTTTAGAGATGTCGTCATATTTGATCGATATATTTGTGTAATTATTTATTTTTACACGACTGCCCGACAAAAAAGGAGTGTTCAGGGTTCATCTATGTATGTTTTCCGTTTCGTTATTCCACCATAATTTCTTAACTCTTGAACCGATTTCGAAGTGTTTAGGGTACCTTATCTGTCCAAATATCAAGTACATAAGTAGTTGTCTAAATATCCAAATTTCCCAATTTCAATAATTTAACATACATATATCCTGTTTAGTTTCAAATTATATGACACTAGCTGACCCGTGCCCACTTCGTTGGGCGGTAAAACTTTTTACTTGTGATGAAATTATGTGGTTTGGTTAGTACTGAGTGCTATGATTTATTACCTGACTGCCAAAAGAAGGGTTATATTTTTACTGCATATGTATGTATGTATTTGCATGCCAATTTGACTATATTACCGTTATTTGTGAGTGTCTTCTTGTGAGTGTCTTATTTGCGAGTGTCTTATCTCTTTAACCATTTATGCAGTAAAAGTGAAATTATATGCAGTAAAAGGGAAAAGTATTTGATCGATATATTTGTGTAATTATTTATTTTTACACGACTGCCCGACAAAAAAGGAGTGTTCAGGGTTCATCTATGTATGTTTTCCGTTTCGTTATTCCACCATAACTTCTTAACTCTTGAACCGATTTCGAAGTGTTTAGGGTACCTTATCTGTCCAAATATCAAGTACATAAGTAGTTGTCTAAATATCCAAATTTCCCAATTTCAATAATTTAACATACATATATCCTGTTTAGTTTCAAATTATATGACACTAGCTGACCCGAGCCCACTTCGTTGGGCGGTAAAACTTTTTACTTGTGATGAAATTATGTGGTTTGGTTAGTACTGAGTGCTATGATTTATTACCTGACTGCCAAAAGAAGGGTTATATTTTTACTGCAAATGTATGTATGTATTTGCATGCCAATTTGACTATATTACCGTTATTTGTGAGTGTCTTCTTGTGAGTGTCTTATTTGCGAGTGTCTTATCTCTTTAACCATTTATGCAGTAAAAGTGAAATTATATGCAGTAAAAGGGAAAAGTATTTTGTTTTAAACACTTGAGACGATAAATTTACTTATTTTGATAATAATTCATAATTGTTGATAATATGACCAATAAACATGACCTAACGATTTAAATTATATTTTTAATTTGAAAAACCACTTTTTGTGACTTAAATATAAAAATTAGATATATGCTGTCGGTGACTTTTTTGTAGGCATTATGAAGCTCTAGAACTTAGTCATATATCTCTCATCGTTAAGGCAGCGTCAGTTAGAAACGTTTTCGTTCGACCGTTTTTTCCGACTTACTTTGGAAATCCGACTACCACGAAAAAGTCTTTTAATTTTTCGGATTAATATATAGCCTATGACACTCACAAATAACGTGGATTTCTATTGGTAAAATAAGTTTCAAAATCGGTCCAGTAGATCCAGAGATGACTTCCTACAACTTCACAAATTATTCCTCTTTATAATATTAGTATAGACGACACGGTCGCGGTTCCATACCTATGTCGTATTATCTCTTTAACTATTTATGCAGTAAAAGGGAAAACTCTTTTGTTTTAAACACTTGAGACGATAAATTTACTTATTTTGATAAGAATTCATAATTGTTGATAATATGACCAATAAACATTACCTAGCGATTTAAATTATTTAAAAAAAATATAAAATACTACTTTCTGTGACTTAAATATAAAAGTTGGACATATGTTGTCACTGATTTTTTGTAGGCATTATCAAGCTCTATAACTTTACTCTAGAACATAATCACATATCTCTCATCGTTAAGGCAGCGTTAGTTAGAAACGTTTTCGTTCGACCTCTTA
Organism: Micropterix aruncella; assembly: GCA_944548615.1. Lineage (NCBI taxonomy): Eukaryota > Metazoa > Arthropoda > Insecta > Lepidoptera > Micropterigidae > Micropterix > Micropterix aruncella. The sequence goes on from OX155958.1 coordinate 4,593,348, forward strand.
TTCTCCGACTTACTTTGCAAATCCGACTACCACGAAAAAGTCTTTTCATTTCTCGGATTAATATACAACCTATGACACTCACAAATAAAGTGGCTTTCAATTGGTAAAAGAATTTTCGAAATCGGTTCAGTAGATCCAGAGATTACTTCCTACAACGTCACAAACGTTACCTCTTTATAATATTAGTTAGATATAAATGCATCTCCGGGAAGTACTCAAATGTTGTTAAAAATAGGATTTTTCTAAATACTCTTTTATATAACCAGTACAATAAATAGCGGTTTTATATATAAACTCCTACAAAATTTCAAGCCCATAATTGGCCGATTTCAATCTACGTATATTTTCAAAATTATTTGAGAACGTTGTCAATACCCAGCTCAATAACTACCTAAATATTAACAGCATGCAGTTATGTTTTCGCCAAGGGCACAGCACAACTACTGCTGTGATCACAATCAACGATGATATTCGATGCGCTATGTATACTAATTTTTCCACCAATCCTCGATTTCAGAAGTTCAATTAATTAGGTTCATTTTAAAATATTTCTAGATCGACTATGGTCAGTTACTGTTTCAGATTAGGAAACGAGATGGTTTGATTCATACTCGCGAGGTCGCCGACAGTCTGCAATTATATGTCCGCTCTAAACCGCACGCTCTCCTAACGGTCATTTCCCAGATGATCTTGAACCTCTGCCGAGTTACGAAATGGCTGACTACCTTGGAACATTTCTAAATCCCAACAAATCTTTATTTATTTTATTTGCAAGTCAGCGGTTAATATCAAATATTGACATACAGGCGTTGCCTCATATAAAAATTAATGAGAGTGTCATAGGGTACTCTAAAGTTGTAAAAAATCTTGGTTTACTCCTTGACGATTGTCTTTGACTTCTACTTACTTCACAAACTAATGAAGTAGGTAGACCGTCAGTAGACTCCGATGGATGCAGCTGCATATAAACTCACCCTGTTTCAGGCCGTGTTGTTACCCATAGTGGACTACGCATACGTTGCTTGCCTGGATGTAAACTAGAACACCCCTGCCATCAGGTACATCTTCGATATACTTAAGTTCGAACATGTATCGGAGTTTCGTAAAATGGCAAAATTTCTGAGAGTTCGTGAACACCGAAACACGCACTAGTTACAGCTTCGAAAATGAAAAACCGGTAAAATGAATGTGGTTTTCGTCATTTTCATTACAAAAACTTTATTTATTCGATGTCTATAGCTACCGCTATGGGAGAGGGGGAGGAGGCGCGTTAGGTTTTTTTTTTACCAAAAAGGGGTCGCGATCTAAAAAAAAGGTTTTAAAACACTGGTTTAGTATATCTGCACATTGAAGTGCGTATTTATTAGGTATTGAAAAATGACATATTATGGATTCTAGCAATACCAATAAATCGGTTCAAGCGTTTAGAAGTTACGGTTTAATAACGAAACGGAAAACATACATACATAGATGAACCCTGAACACTTTGCACTCCTTTTTTGTTGGGCAGTCGTGTAAAAATAAAGGCGGCAGTGGTGATGACTAGCGACAAGTACTAAGTGACAAGTACTAATCCCGTTGCAACCCAGCATTACACACATACAAACTAAAACTTCATAGTAGGGTTGGTTATAAAAGATTTTTGTATGATAATAAACCTGCCCCTTGTGAAAGAAAATGGGTAGAAACAAACAAACTAACAATCTTTCCAGACAGTGCCGGAATAACTAATGTAGAAGCCCTTACGTTCTTTGCAATATCCTCAACAACCTTAAAACTTCTTCTTATATAAAACAAATGTACATTCTTTTAAGCAGGCATAATCTCGCACTCCGGTCGAGTCAGGATAATATACGTAACATACCTAGGCAGAAATTCTACATTTTTTATTCACTCTTTCGCCTCTCATGGAGCCCGTCTTTGGAACCAGCTCCCTTCTTGTATTAGAAAATTGAAAAATCACTACCTATCCTAACAAGTTTAATCTAATCCATACCTCTGTTCCTATCTCACTCCTTCTACAGATATAATGCAGTTTTTGTTTTATTTTATATTTTATTAATTAATTGTGGTTTTCTTTACTACCTCCGCCACAACTGTATCTCACAACTGTAATAAATCGCTACGCAATACGTCACGCCGCCGTGAACAAATATTTGTGATTAATATTGCATTGTTTTGTATTGTATTAAATCGCTTCCATGTATCTTTAAAAAACATTTAATTTGAATTGCTGTTGAAACGTCGTAATTTTATTCCCTATTTCCTCTTTTCTCCTTTTTACTATCTCTTAATTAATTCCTTTCCCCTATTATCGCATACAGCTTTTACTTTTTTTCTCATATCAATTATTGGGTACTTTTATTCTTTCACATATTCTAAATATGAAAGAATAAAAGCTGGAAAGAATTCTAGCTGGAAGAAACTTATCGTAATTAAGTAAGTCCGCAATTTGAATTTCTTTTAGAATGCAATGAAGAGTTTCATTCCTTGATTCATTCATTCATCCATTATTTTTTATAAATTTTCAACGCCAGCTTATTTCTCTAAAAATGATTTTCCAATAAAATATTTACATTAGTTTTGTTTTTATGACAATAATCAAACATTTTCTTTATATTTCCATTTTGCTATATACTACTTTGAATATTTCTATTATTTAACTATAACTTTGCACAGGCTCTCTTAGCGCACAATTCCGCGCAGTTTCATGGTAATAATATGTTAACAAACTACCCTCTTTGGCGGGACACTCTTGAGGTTAATATGGTATACAAAGTGATGAATTCAGTCTGGATTTAAAGTTATCACTGCGATTTAATATTATAGGCAGAGGGAAATTATTGTGAACACACTTATATGTGTCTGTGTGTGTGTGTGTGTGTGTATTCCTCCGCGATAGCGCCCAAACGCTTTATCCAGTTTTGCTAAATTTGGCATGCAGGCATAGGGTTACCCCAAGACTTTCCCACAAGACATCCAAAGCTAGACGACTCTAATGTCATTAGAAACTCCTTAAACATTTGAATCTTCGTCAACCTACATGTGACTGGACTATAAATAAAAATCGATGTTTTCGATCGATACAAGCAACAGCGATGATTTTGACATCACTAACTCAAGCGGTTGCACATGAATGCACAGCAAATCTTCAATCTCTATATTTGCAAGATTTAAGATTTCAGCCTTGCAAGATCTCGGTATTTTGCGAGATCTCGCAGAATTCAGAATATAGATTTTTCTATCATTAGTTATGAGATCTGAATCTCGCCGACATAATACCTTAACTGCCAATTTAACTGGCTGAAACACGAGTTACCAATAATTAATAGCGGTGTCCTGAAAACCAGGATAAGAGATATCCTGAGGATAAGGGGTATCCTCAGGTAATTAGGGGAATTTGCAGCGTTTGTAGCTTTATTTCATAGTCTTTATCTATTTACAGTTTTAATTTTTAATCTGTGTGTTCTTGTTTTTTTCGTATATGTTTTTTATAACAACAGCTGCGAATAAATATTTTTCATTTTCATTTTCAAAAACGCCTATCATCGCCGTTATTACCGGCATTTCCCGGCATTGTGGCCCGGGCATACGAAAATATAATTTGGTCATGAAATGTGCTGCTGCGCGATCTCGCAAATCTTCCGAGATTGTGTGTGATTTTGTGTGCATGATTAATCTTGCAAAATTAGTCCTAGATCTTGGTATTTCGAGATCTCGGTGTCGGTACATTTCTTTTTTTATTGACTCTGCTGCTCCATCAGCTGTTTGGCCACATAATAAACAAAGGTTTTTGAAATCAAACACTTTATACCTTTATGCTATGGATTTTTTACTAATGTACACTTTTCGACGCTCAACATGCACAATCAGAGAGGTTAAAGTATGTGACTAAAGTGACCGTCATTTCTTTCGATACTTGCAATTTTTCAAGTTTTTAGGCCACGCACTACATTAACAGAATCATCTTCTAAAAGTGACTTCTCACAAATAAAACACAAATCATTCATTATTTTCAAAATTGTACGTTCGTCCTTGCCGAGATCTAAACGAAACAAAGGAACATCTGTCTCAAGATCTAATTATAAATAAAGAAAGTCGTATTATTAGGGGTCCGAATTCTCAGGTATCGATTTCATAGAAAAAGGTCGTAGGGCTCCGCCTTCCCAGTTATAAATCTAATAGAAAATAAGTATTGAAGGGTTTACACATTTAAAGGCAAAATACTTAATTACTTTTCTACTTAAAATCTATTAATATATATATCTAAAATAAATAATTAAATATTATTAAGATATATATTAGGTATTTTATTTAATGAGTTTTTAAAACCACAAAGTAGGTAGGTAGGTACTATTAAATGAATATATTAGATATATGTAAAATGTTATTAAATACAATGTTTTAGCTAATAAACCATACAAATTACTTATTGCTAATGATATTTAAATGATTTAATAAATTTATACATAGTATTATTCACCGAGATTCATAGTTGACCTTGCATTACGGTATGTATGGCTGAGCGCTGCGCGCTCTCCGCCCTTCGCCCTCTATCTCAAAAACGGTTGAGCGCATGAAAAAATGTTTAATACAAAATTTGTCGCAAATCGTATGCTCTACATTGTTTTTTGTAGATCTTACCCCTCCCGCGCCTATCACACGTAGAAGGTAAATTTAACTCAGCCATAAGCGTCACCTTAACAGACTTCAAAATATCCAAAATAAGTTCGTTCGATATTTAAATTTCAAGACGAAAAGTTATTGTAATACTGCTAATAAGGCGGCTTTACTATTTAACATAAATTCGCTATCTTATCGGCGCAACTTGAATGATGCTCTGTGCTTCTATAAAATAATGAATGGTATATTCGATTGCTCTGACCTGGTGGGCGAGATCAATATTAACGCCCCAATGAGGACCACACGCCAATTTGATTTGTTTCGATTGCCGCGTTTTAAAACTAATGCATCAAGGAATGGAGTACTCACACGCTGCTGTGAGCTTTATAATACCCATTTAAATGGCATTGATATGTTTAATAATTCCATAATCACTTATAAATACTCCGTAAATCAAACCCTAACCGATATAATAACCTGACTCGTATTAGTTATTTTTATTGATTATTATTATTATTATTATATTTTACTAGCTGACCCGGCGAACTTCGTACCGCCTAAGAGTGAATGAATGTCTAACTTTTAGCTAAACTTAATTTAGGATTTTATTTACTTGATAACCATTTGTTAGTGTTTTTAATGCGTTCATTGCAACGCTTGGTAATGAACGATATTTTTTGTCTTTCTGTCAGGAGAGAAAACGAATAGCGGCTACGGTTTACCGACTCTCGAGCACGCCACGTACAACTGCCCATGTGAAAAACACGGACATTCAAGGTTTATTCCACACACTTTTAAAGATTGTCCTTGCGATTTATTAATCGTCATTTTAAATGCAAGGCGAACAGGAAACTGCAAACGCCTAAATTGAAACGGCAAGTCGGTTCGAATCAGTGGTATCCTTGGAATCAGAACATCCTCGCCTTTGAACGTTGTGCATCAGCTTCTTAACAGCTAGTCTTGTTCCATTGCACAGTCTTGGTTGGTTCAAATTGCGTAACATGATTATCACCGAGCCGACCTTGAGTTGCAAATTGTGCGGCGGCATTCCTGGCAAATCCAATGAATTCAGGAATTCCGTAGGGTAATTGACGACTTCATTTGGATCGGTAATGGAATCGATCGACTTATATGAATGCAATTGTCCATCTATTTTACTTTAAATTGATAGGTTCAAATTGTCTACGTCCTTATTTTTCGCTCCCAAAATGGCTCGTTCGCTCAACCAAACATGTTTTTTGTAATTTTTACCAATATTAGAGAACACTTTCGTGATCAATTCTTCTTTCGAACTTGTGAATTGATAAAAATCAGGTGGAAATGAAATAAGGCAAGTGGAAGCGTCAATTGGTATTTTTCCATTGCCAATGTCTAATAATTGTTTGGAAAACACTTTCGCCGATTCGTCATTTTGTAACGCGACGCGCATATTCGTTTTTAACTTGAGAGTTTTCACGTATCTCCACAATTTCGATAACTTCAAGCATGCGTTAATTTCATCAGCAGCTGTTGATCGTGGAATGACTGGCAGCGTTTGGCGAAAATCGCCGGCCAGCAGAATCGGCCAGCAGTTCGATCGAGTGCTTCCAATGCTCGTTTGTGAGCCATCGTACACTCATCCCAAATTATTATTTCGCAATTCTGTAGTACTTTTGCCATTGTTGATTTTTTGGAAATATTGCATGTCGGTTCATCTATAGTTTGCAAATTCAGTGGCAGTTTGAGCGCAGAATGAGCTGTTCGTCCTCCTTCTAACAATGTGGCAGCGATCCCAGATGATGCTACAGCAAGCGCTATTTGACTTTGTGCTCGACTCGTAGCTAAAATCAATTAAATTAGGAACGTTTTGCCAGTTCCGCCAGGTGCGTCTAAGAAAAAAAATCCTCCGTAGCCGTCGTTGACTGCTATCATTAATGTGTCGTACGCGGTTTTCTGCATCATTACGATCATATTGCCGTTCTCATTCAAATTCTCGATTGAATGCATCGTGCATCGGGCGATTGGTTGCTGGCATTCCTAATTCGTGCAACATCTTGCCGGACATTATCTTGCACAAATCTTCTATAGAAATCAACGCCTCGTTATGTATCTCCGTGTTAAATTCAAATTCCGGATTCGCTGTTATTGTACGCACTCGGTGCAAAATGTCTTCAGCCATATTGTCTTTGTATTTGTTCCACAAATGAGGTGGGTTCGATGGAAAACACGTTGAAATGACGATTGCAAAAAGTGATCGAATTTGATGCGCAGAAGAGGAAATAACAGCATCATCGAGTGTGTAATCCCAATCAATGTCATCCTCGAGCAAATGTAAACATTGACAGGCTTCTCTATATGTTGCACATAACTCGCCATTGACAGTTCGTAGAAATTCAAATGAAGTCGGTCCACGAACATTAACCAATAGCAAACGCAGGTAAAAACATTCGTCATTGCTGGGATGAACTGTGTAAATGCGCCCCAATGCATCGGTTGAATATATATTCACGTATCCAAGAACAGGGTTTCCTTGTTTCCGTTTTTGTTTTTTTTTTTGATGTTGCGTTCCATGTGAATATCTCGGCATCTCCGAGTAAAGCAAATGGATCACTTGCGCAAGTCGCAAAGAAGCTTGTCAGCGTTGTCGCTGGTGGTCGTTCAGCTCTCTGCGCTGCGTTTGCTGCCTTGAAGTAAACTCGTTGTCCATTTTCCAGGTGCACAGCTAAATGGACCACAATGGGATGACGTTCGTGTATGGAGAATGAAAAGATTCTCCAAACCGCCTCATTGCTGCTGACATATCTTCCCATCTGATATTGCGAAACTTCATCGTTTGCATCTGGAGCTGAAATACCAAATACAGCCATGTCGCCTCCTTTCGTGACATACTTGCAAACGTATTTGATTGATTTCACAGAATTGCAGTACTCAATATTGCAATGCGCTTTGAATGTTTTGGAAAGCAGTGGCGAATACGGAACAATACAGCTGGTGTCGACTACAATGCCTTTATTTTTGACTTTCAAAGTTATCGTTCTGCCGTTATCCTGTGCTGAGCGGCGACGATATCATTGCCTGTGATAGTGTTTGCTAACAAAGCGCGCGGATAACGTTTTGAACATTTATTTTCGATCATGCATGGCGATTCCCGATTGTGATCCCCACACGGTTCATGAATCATATTCGTCGTCACTACTTCATGCAACTCCGGATCTGTTTCTATATCAGAAATTTTCATACAAATATACTATCCAAATTTCCGAAAATTTCCGATATTTCCGGTGGATTTTCCAAAAATTTTCTTCCGTACGAACTTTATCCTTGAAATTAGCAACACCAAAAAAACTGAAACAGCCAAATCGGTCAAGCCGTTACGAAATGATGCTCCGTCAAACATGCGGAATTTCATTCATACAAAAACACCATCCAAATTTCCGAAAATTTCCATTATTTCTGGTGGATTTCCCAAAAATTTTCTTCCATACAAACCTTGTCCTTGAAATTACCAACACACAAAAAAATAAAACAGCCAAATCGGTCCAGCCGTTCTGAAGTGATGCTCCGTCAAACATGCGGCATTTCATTTTTATTTATATAGTTATACGCAATTACTAACGTACACGCTCACACTCCACACCCATACCCTCAACACACTCCTACAAACATATACACACACACCCTTAATACTAGACTCTTGTGTAGTACTAAAATTGAAGGTACATTAGTTTTATTGCGTAGTTTTTTTTAAACGTAATTTATGTAATTTTATTGAAATCCGTAACCGGTTTTATTTGTTGTAAATCTGTATAGTTTTTTAAATATTGTTACTGTAATACTGTGTGATTTCTCAATAAAGAATAAAGAATAAAGAATAAAGAATAAAGAATAAAGAATAAAGAATAAAGAATAAAGAATAAAGAATAATATAGAATACATATAACCAGTGTAGACAACGCGCAAGCTAGACTGTAAAACACCTTCAATCCTTAGATCTCTACAAATTTCACTATCTAATCTTGCTATAGCTTTACACGACGATATTTTCTTTTCGTGAAAGAATCTATTACCACATGAAGTAATAATTATGTGACACGTGACATGAGTGATTTGTGTCATTGTGTGTCAAGGTCCGGTGGCATAGTGGTTAGGTCGTCTGATCTTATAATGTAAGGTCCAGGGTTCGATTACCGGCTGAGTACTCATGTTCCGTTGGGATCAAATTAACGGAATAGCTTTTTCAGTTCTGTCGATCGAATGCAATAACAGGACACACACTTACACACATGTTACACGCATATAGTACATAGAAACTCGTCATAGGAGAGTAGGATGTAAGAGATTGTCATATGACAATATGACATTTTACAATAAAAAGAAGATACAAACAAACAAACAGTGACACGAGTACTTAACAAACAAAACCAATGCGAATTACTGGCACACCTAATCAGCCACATAAATGTCGACGGTCGATTGACATTCGGCCGTTCGAGCTTATTCGGCTCCGCTCATGTAGCCCTGTCCCTTTATATCTGTGTGGACCATCAATATAATCTATGGTGGGGAGGATTATTCTAGACTTGAAGGGAATTCCCCTAGCAAAGACATATCCCGCACTGAGCACGCTTTCAAAAAACAACTGACGATGCGTTCCAAAATCTAATGAATAATCGATAGCACGACGTGCCTTGGAATTGGATTCTAATAGTTTTCGTTATGAAACGATGAATCGTTTTCTTCCAACACATGAGTTTGCCGCCCCCCTCAAATTGCCGCCCGGGCAGGTAGATACCCCGGTTTGCCCCCCCCCCCCTTCTTCCCCCTTCAGATCTGGGGCTAGGCCAGATAGTATAGCACCAAGTGCGATTGTCTATGGCAGCGTTTCCCAAACTGTTTGTCCCTGACCTGGTAATTTTTATGCTTCCCATTCTTGACCCACCATTTGTTTCATTTGACCACATTTTGATTCTGACGTATAAATAGGCAAAATAAAACACATTTGAATGTCCACATAGAAGTGTGTATATAATACTAGCGTTAAATTTTAAAAATTATGTAACAATTACATTGTAATTATATTAGTTCACTACTATTAGTGAGAACCATGAAGCTGTTTATTTTTACAAGCTTTTACTTACCTTGCAATGTTTGTTAGTATGTATGTATGCATATTAGTTTCTTTGGGTCAAACCCTGCAAGCGAATTAGAACCACTTCCTCTTATTCTATGAAATTGACATTTTACTTTTTGGTTCAGTTCCGATGACAATGCATTTTTATGGTGAGCATGAACTGATTTTACGCCCAGGATCGGCTACCGACGAGGCTACTCTTCCACGGTCAATAGCACAGACACACTTTTGTATACGCACCCAGGGTTGGCTCCCGTCGAGGGGACTCCTCAACGGTCAAAAACGAAATTTTGTATGCGCATTTAATTATGATAGCCCGTTCTAAGTTTCCCTGCAATAAGGGGCTGCTGCAGCCCCTTATTTTGGTGCAGCACGCAGGGTTGACTTTCCATGAGGTGACTCCTCAACGATCAGCAGCCCAAAGACGAAATTCTGTATTGCATTCAATCGTGATAGCCCGTTCTAAATTCATACCGCAGAACACATCATTTGGACATGCCCTAAGCTGGACGCTGTACGGGAAAAAATGTTGGATGTGGTTGGTGCGTGCGTCGGCAGTCTGCCGATCTGGTATGCGTATATCGTGAGTTTGTTTAAACAAATGATTTGTTGTGTGGGGCTTCTCTAAGGTCCTTATGAACCTTGTAACACTGCGACCATTGCTTATCTATTGTGTTCGCCACCTTCTACAGTTCTGCGCTAAGCCTCAGGCTTTTGGCGCCAAATTGTTTTACCTCCTCAGGTTGGAGGTAATGACCACCCAAGTAGGTGTATCTTTTGAGTTGCGAGGTTTGCTTCCGAGCGTTCCGGGAGGTTGCGGACCACTGGGTGTCAAACTGGGGTGATTTGAGGCAGCAAGGCTCCTCTCCTCTGGGGGAGGGCCTCCCTTCTTAACGGAGCTGTCCGAGGGCGGCTTTATCGCCCTAAGTCGCCCGTTTCGTATTGTGACGTACCTAGCCGCCCCTGGGGGTGCATGCCTCCTTGCAGGTTCTCCCGGTGTATATACCCCGACGGTGCTCCTGCCGTTTGCAGCCGGAGCTCGATACCACTCAGTAGCATAGATTCACCATCTCATCGCCTACCATTCACCCTACTACATTATAATAATTTTCAATTACACTGTATATAACTTTAGTACGTAAGCTAAAACTTGTACAATCATAATGTTAGATAGTAAGTGATTTGTTAGATATTTATTTGATTTCATAAACCGTTCATGGGCTGCCATCACCGTTCGTCCACCCCTCACGTGATGGGTATCATGTAAGAGGTGGGTATTCTGGTACGCGTGAGGTTGCCGATGCACGATATCCCGGGCAGATAAAACGACCCATGTCGTTAGAACTGCCCGGGTGGTGGGCGGGGTTTCTCCCCCCTCCTGTCACCGCGTAGCCTATTAAAAAGAACCCGTTCTAAGTTCCACTATGACATGGCTGCTGCGCCCAGGGTTGGCTCGGGACTGAGCATTTTAATAACGGCTTGTTTATAAAAATACGAATTTACTATTAACTTATTACAAAGTTTTTACGAGTGCCTATTAACTTGCGATGTTCGTATGTAAGTTGTCCGTTTCAATATTTGCAAACCATTTTTCAACCACTTGCTGGTATCCGATTGATCTAAAATTGGGAATACTTATGCAAGTTTATGGTACTATCGAGCTGTTTTGATGGTTGGTCCGGGATGTAGGACTGAAACTCCTTGATAGCAAATGGTAGGACAGTCGAATTTGGGCTAGTATGCTTAGTTATCATGCGTACTTCCCATTTCACATGATGACGAAGGTCTGAAGATGGAGTCGGAAGATTGTCACTGGAAGTCCATGGTGAAAAGTAAAGCTTGTTTTTAAAAACCTTTTTTATTTTAAATTATTAGCTAGGAGCTCCAATTTTGCTGGGAAAGATGTTAGCTTTATTCGGTCAAGCTATATCGGAAAAGACGTTAGCTTTATTCGGTCAAGCTATATCGGAAAAGACGTTAGCTTTAAAAGACCCGCTGAAGTACCCGGGCGATGTCGTGAATTATTCGCCAACTGCCCGAGGCCCCTCGCAGTATGCTACTCAAGTACCCATGGCGACAATGTACAATAGCCGTCTGTTATACACCAGTTTGACTCATGACCCAGTTATATTTTCACATATATCACATATTCACATATTCACATATATCACGTATTTAATAACTATTATACGAATAGTATAATATTCCACTCTTAGCATACGTAAGTAGTAAGTACAATTATTTTCATGTAGATATTAACTTGCTTATCAAATTGTTTAAAGGCCGGTAGGTACGCCCAGAGAGTCATTCGATTACCAGAGAGTCATTCGACTACCAGCAATAAGATTTGATCACGTCTAGTTCTCTGTATCATACTAAGTAACACACAAACACACACCAACACCCATACACTCTCACATAACGATTTTGACTGTTAGTTTTAAATTCTTTTTGGTTTTCTTTGTATTGTATTGTTTAGCATATTTTGTAATCCTTATATAGCAAATAATTTAAAACATCATTGGCTTGACTACTGTTATATATTATGCGTATATGTTATTTTTTATGCTGTATGTTATTAACAAAAAATTAAATAAAAATAAAAATAATAAATCATCAAGTGATTACAAGAGTTTAATTCGCTACCGCGTAACACGTCCCGTGCCCCGCGGTTTTTTGTTCCTGCGACCGCAGGTCGCCGCGCGCATCTCGTTTCACACAATCGTTCCTTGTGACTCAACTTGTTTTGTAAGACTACCAAGTGTTATGTTTGTTATGTTTACTAAAAGTTAGGTTATACAATGTTATTGACGTGACAACGTCTTATAATTCGATGGAGCCGGCTGCACGCACGAAAAAACATGACTCATGCGGCGTTACCTCGCTCTGAGGCGTTCCATTAAAGGCTTGAATTGCAAGCGAGAGCGCGGAACGAGCGACAAAGAGGCACAATCGGCCTCCGCGTTCGGCAGCGTTCGACATCTGTCTCTCTCCTACTTGAGTGAGCGATGCGTCCGCGTGGACAGCTGCTATACAATAATACATTTACATGTTTTCGTCAAGTATGAAGTGCAGTGAAAAGTGAATGTGGTGTCAATTGTCTATAGCAACGATAATTGCGGCGATAAAGATAATGATTCTTTCGATAATAAATATATGTTCAGTGATATATTGTCGAATATTCGTGCTTTCATCATTAAAATAAATAGCATCGGTCCGCTAGTGCAGTGATTGTAGGTTATGCTATAATTGACAAAACTATAACAATAAGTTAACAGAAATATTTCACGATGAGTAAAAAATCAATGGCTTTACTATTCGATCGAAATAATTATCGAGCGTAGCTATGACTTCAAAAAATTAAAACATAAATGTTAAATCTTCCACATATCATAACAACGTGTCTGAAATGACAGGTTGGACCAGCCAGCCGCCAAAGGGAACAATTGACATAATTGACATAATTGTATTTATGTATATAAAAAATTGTATATAAAAAAAAATGGCATAATTGTATTTATGCGTACAAATAAATGTAACTTGATCAATTCAATTTTGATTTCCATTTACCTCCTTCTCTATATCCATAAAAAATATCTATCAAACAAATAAAATTAAAATTTTCTTTTGAAAAATGCAACCATTCCATCAGTATTTTCTTATGACGTTGTCACGTTCAACTATCGTCAGTAAACCGACTTTACAGACAACCGTTTTTTCTTGTTTGTCAGATTACGACTCTGGTAAAGAGTTATGTTGCGCTGAACTTTGAGATAGCGCGTTTTAAAGCGCGTCTTGTATTTAAAAGATCATACCTCAAAAATTAAAGCGATGACATAAGGCTTTTAATTTAAAATTACGTTACTTATATATTATATTTAGTAACGTAATTTTATATATAATATATTATATTATATAAGTAACGAAAATAAGATGAGAAATAAAACATACACTTGTTCAAACAAAAATATTTATTTACAGCCCTTTGATTTTAAACAATATTCTGGCGCCGCGCGGCGTAATTTATGTTAAACTTAACAAGGATAAGATGCACAAATACCACTTTTAGGTCAACACATCATTCACGAGTATGATTGGTTTAAAATCAAGGAGACAATGCTGCGACCCGGTATTTTATGTTTGTGGCCCGGTGTCGGGTCGCGACCCACCATTTGGGAAACGTTGGTCTAGCCTGTGCAGCGGCACAAATTCAAGGCGTTGCCTATTGTTAAATTTTCTTATTATGTTGAAAGTCATAATAGAGTGTGTTGGGATCATAACAGAAACATAAAATCTTATCAGTTGGGATCCAGAGACGACCACAAGGCGGGCACAACTACATTGAATATTCATCTAACGTAAACAAGTAAATATGTACAAAGAATGTAAAAATGTACAAAGAATAAAATGTACAAAGGAAAAGTACAAGTACAAGTAAAAATGTACGATAATTGATGAATAAATTAATAGTTTTTAAAAAAAACACTAAAAACACGCTTTTATAAATGCACGTCAAAACCACATCATCAGACCTTGAAACCTAATCGTGGTCAAAGTTCATTCCAAGACTTTTCTAACAAGTCCAAACACAGCTATGATACGATGTTCCATCATGAAGTTCCAGTTCATATCTTCCTACTCCATCATCAGATCAGTTCGACAGTACCATATTATTGTATTGTCATCAGAACTACATACAGCTGCCAATTTTCATGACGCTACGATCCTTGGAGTTGGTTAAATTAGTTACCTTAAATTCCATTACATAGTTACATACAGGTCGACCTAATAAAAGCGTGTTTAAAACACTACTCCCTGTTAACGAAGGTGAACTATTGTATTTATAATTATTTTTATTACGGTTTTTAATGAATTATTTGTGGTTTATGTATTCATACAGTGGCATAACTAAGCCGGTGCGGCCAGTGCGGCGCACCGTGCTCACGTTAGTTTTGGGGGCCAAAATAGAATTTAAATATGTAGATATGCAAAAAAATATACATTTTATAATCATATTATGTGGTATATTTTATTCTTATCAGTATCGCACTTAGTAGTTCTACTAAAAATAAAATAATAAAAAAATATATTTTTATTTTTCAACTACATTTAAAGGTAGAGAAATATAATTCAGTAATTAAATTAATAGTAAAGCGTCGTATTAATATAAGAAGAATTTATTGGAACATACTCCCGCAACAATGTTTCTATGTGATCCCGCGTGTCCCGCGTGTCCCGCTAAAGTTCTTGAGAACTTATTGAACACCAAATGAAAACGCTGATTTATAATGTAGCTACAATATAAACATGTAATATAGCTATATATACTGTAATTACATCGTATATGCCATAATTAATGTAAATAAATAAGGGGAGGAGCCTTTGATTCAATTTTGCACTGGGGCCCATATTTCGTAATACTTGTCCACAATACTTGTCCACAATGGCCCCTCCATGTAAGAGTATTTTGTGCACTGAAGATGGCATATTATACACGAACTTGGTTGCTGTCTCGAGGCAATATGCGCCAAAATTGTTGGAGTTAACTTGTCATTGCACGGGATCGCTTCTAAAATCACGGCCCGGTGGCATAGTGGTTAGGTCGCCTGATCTTACGTCGTAAGGTCCCGGGTTCGATTCCCGGCTGGGTCACCATTTTCAGTTGGGATCTAATTAACGGAATTGCATTTTCAATTCTGTCGATCGAATGCAATAACAAGACACACACTTACACACATGTTAAACGCATGCCATACATATAAACACGTCATAGCAGGGTTGGTTGTAAGAAATTGTCATATGACAATAAACCCGCCCTTTGTGAAATTTCGCAATAAAGGGTAGAAACAAACAAACAAACAAAACCGTTGATTATATTTTCGTTCACACCTGTGATCTCGGAAACTAATGCCGGATTGGAGAAAAACCTTCTTGAAGTATTACCAGAGTTCGTGGTCCCGGAGCCTTGCTTTACAGTGTCCGCTAAAATACCCACGCTCTCCTTTAGTTCACATTTGATATAATATTTTTGAGTATCCCTTACAGGGCCGGTTTCGTCGTCGATTCAACCACAATCGAATCGTAGATTGTACCCCAGATGAAGAACACACTCCATCATTTTGATGCGGGCATGGAGGGGGGACATGCTGAACTCTAGTGCCTCTTCATTTACAGGCATTGCTTGAAGTTCTTCCAACTTACACATTTTCAAAGTCGTATATAACCCAATTTATGGTATAAGGAAGTTTGAAAATTCCGAGTTTATTTTCCATGTTGATGATTAGCAAAATTTCTAAAATTTTAAACATAACGTTATTATGATAGCTGACATTCTAATTCTCATATAAGTATACATCTACTTATGTTTAAAAAATACGAAGGCATATTGCTGGATTGACAATAAAATTATTTTACATTGATTATTCGACATAGAATTTGCATTTCTATTTTAATATATTATTCTCTCTTACTATTTAATGACATTAGTGTATTTTGATTATTTGTAAGTAGGTAATATTGATTTTAATAATACAGCCATGACATGTATTATTAAAATACATGTCATGGCTGTATTAAAATACAGCCATGACATGTATTTTAATACAGCCATGGCTGTATTAAAATACATGTTTCCTGCATTGGATGGGTCACAAAATTAAAAATTTTTGTGACCCATCCAAGTGTAGGAATGCCTATCTACTGGAGTAGTTGATTGTATTGTATTGTATTGTAGCCCTCAAATGAAACACGAAGTTGTTGCCTTAGTTTCAGTGTCAGATTGGGCGGTTTTACCATCAACCATGGAATAAATAAGGTCATGTTTAACTTTAAATGTTCGGTTCCCTAAGTTAAATATGCTCGCCTGGAGATTCAGGAGAGAAAACGACTTTAAGCCACTCGCCGTACTTTTCTCGAAATACGGTTTATTTCGGGAAAAGTTTTGCCATCTTGTGTAGAAATGAGACCAGAATCGCATGAAGACTTCATCTAAGACACTATCAAGTTTGTTGTCACTCATTTCTGGATAACTTTCTTGTGAAAACCGTCGTAAGTAGTAGAGTCTTATCGCCCTTACAATTAATCATTATGAGGACACTTATAAATAGGATAGAAACCGAATTTACCGCGTGAAATTTGTAGCACTCGACGTTTCGGTGACAAATTTCATGCGGTAAATTCGTTTTCTGTCCTATTTATAATGTCAAATAACCGCGATAGTCTTCGATTTTATATTATGAGGATACGTTTACTCGTTAAAGTAAAACTCACAAACTGAAAAAAATATTCACTTGGAATAGCTATTATTACAGTCTGAAATAGCTAATAAACCATTAGTGCATTAGAAAATCCAAATCAATATCGAAAACCTTCACAATAGATGTACTTCCCGGTATTGAATAATGATGCCCAATTAGTAATTAGCAGAATGTGTAACATATATATTCATATTTTATTTTCATTTATTTATTGACCATGATTTGCATTGAAAAACAATTTGCATAGTATTTAACAAACGAATCAGGGAAATAAAAATTGGCATTTTCTTGCACGTGAATGTCTCCGCCAGTTGCCTCCTGTTTTTGCTGCTCTGTAGAAAACAAAGTACGTGTCAAAAGAGAACCAGTCAGGATTTAAATGTAGCGTTTATGTAGTTACTAGCTGACCCGGCGAACTTCGTACCGCCTAACAGTCAATGAATGTCGTGTTACAGATTAGCTGAACTTAATTTATGATTTTATGAAAGTAATACAATGAATACAAAATCAATATTAAGTTTACTACTTTATTAAGATAATAACACAAAAAGAAATATAAAAGTAAGAAAATTAAATATATCAATCGCGTGTCAGCAAGACATGATAAAATCGAACTATTTACATATTGTGCAGCATGGGATGCACTAGGTTTAATTCTCTTCATTGAAGCACCTTGTGATATACGACATTTTTTGTTTTTAATCTTGCGCAATAACAAATAAAGCGGATGATTTGCCGACACGTTAACATGCCACGTACAACTGACCATGAGAAAAAGGGGTATTTACATTTTGTATGGGAAAATGTTTTTCATTTATTTAAATTTTTCGTCAATTTTCCAATTTTTGTTTTTAATAGTTATTCTGCTATTTGGGACGGAGACAAATATAACAAATAAAAAACCATGAAAATCGGTCCAGCCGTTCTCGAGTTATAAGTGTTCGAACAAACCCGACTTTGTTTTATGTAGATTACTACTCTTTATAAGATACTACTCTATCAATTAAAATGGACTCTTTTTTCGCGCGACGTACTTTCGAAATTTAAATCTTCATTGGATTGTTTCGCTCGTGCGAAATTCGAATGTATAACGGCAAATTTACCGGCGATTCGCGTTTGCAATTCGATTTTTAAATTGAATAATATTACGTCCTAGGCTAATTTCCGGGAACGTCTTGAAACACAACCGATTTTTAAGATAATTTAAAGATATTACACGTAATAATATACATCTTTATTGAATCAATCTTCTTAAATAGTACCTCTCTATCAAGTTTAAAAGCCGCGTTAACATGATATTAACAAAATACAATAAGTACTTACAGAATACTAAATGCTTAGAAATATATCAACGATCAAAAATATAGTTTACACACAACATTATAATTAGATATATAATGAAGATTTCACGTCGTTAAATTGGCTATTCATTCAACAATATTTATTATGTACACAATACAATATCACAATATAGATTCTATCAATTATCACTATAAGTTTAGGCTTGTTGCATTAATTTAAATTATTGTTTTTTTCATTTTGGAAAAGTGGTGACTTATACATATTTCTTATTAAGAACTCTCATGAAATTTGTGTTTTTGGATGCAATTTCATAGATTTTCAAATGAACCACGATTTATTTTAATCAATGTAAGATTTCCATCTTAATCTCATCGCAATGTGGGTATAGGATGTTTAGGCCGATGAGAACAAGGAAGCAACTGAAATGATAATGACATTCAGAATGCAGCAACGCTTCCAGGCCTTCGCTTGTCACTCTGAGGCCAAAGTCTCCTCTGTTCGTCGATCGCTATGGTGGTGATGGCTGCAAAACCTGCAGTCGGGGATGACTCGCTCGTCTCGTGGCCAATCCTCTCCAACTCCGACAATTTGACCTGCATTCAAATGACCATAAGACATATGTATGCAGGGTGAGTTTTTAATTAGTGACATTTTTGAAGTGTGTGAATCAGTACGAGGTAATATGCAACTTTTGAACATTTTTTTTAAAATTTACAAATTTTTAATGTATTGAAAAATCGTATAAAAAAGTTGAGAGCGTTACACATAGCGGTATGGAAAATATCGCGAATATTGTTTATTCACTATAATTTACCTATTTCTAGATGGCGCAGCGCGCTCAACACGTGTCAAACTTTTATTTATCAGCCAGATTTTTCAAATTTTCCCACAAAAAAAATGTTTATTTTGGTTTTTACCATTTTTTTAAATTTAAAAGTTGCTTTGTTGCTCGTACTGATTAACCCAGTTCAAGGATGTAAGTAATTTAAAACTCACCTTGTATACCTACACAGAGTGAGTTTTAATTAACCGGCATCCTTCAAGGAGATGAGGTGAATTAGTAAGAAGCAACTAAGCAACTTTTGAATAAAAAAATGGAAAATAAAAAATTTCAAGTAAAAAAAAAATAATAATTTGAAGAACTTGAAGAAGACAATATTATTTATAAATAGGATAGAAAACGAATTTACCGCGTGAAATTTGTAGGACCCGACGTTTCGGTGACGTTGCAGCCGCCGTTGTCAAGGGTAAACTGAAGAGCTGTCAGTCCGTTGTTTTGCGGGTAGGCCGCAAACCGCTGCCGCCACTGCGTAGGTTATAACGGTGGTGGGGGGCCGGGCTCGGAGCGCGGGAATTTTTAAAATCCGTCTTGCACACAACACTCACTGTATCCTGTTTTACGTCTTTGCGTTCGGCGTTCCCGCTTAAAATGTTCCCGGCGTTAAAATGTTCCCGCCGCCGAACGCCGAACGCAAAGACGTAAAACAGGATACAGTGAGTGTTGTGTGCAAGACGGATTTTAAAAATTCCCGCGCTCCGAGCCCGGCCCCCCACCACCGTTATAACCTACGCAGTGGCGGCAGCGGTTTGCGGCCTACCCGCAAAACAACGGACTGACAGCTCTTCAGTTTACCCTTGACAACGGCGGCTGCAACGTCACCGAAACGTCGGGTCCTACAAATTTCACGCGGTAAATTCGTTTTCTATCCTATTTATAATGTCAAACAACCGCGATAGTCTTCGATTTCAGACAATATTATTGTTATACAATATAAACAATATTAGCGATATTTTGCTTACCGCCAGATAGCGCATCGTACTCAGCGCTTTTAATGCTATTTTTCAAAAAACTAAATTTTACAAATTTAAAACAATGTATTTTTTTCCTTTATTCACAATTTTTTATCAAAACTTGCTTACGTGCTCGTATTGATTTAGTCTCTTCGAGGATGCCGGTTAACTAAAACACACTCTGTATAAATTCAAGTAAAGTGCTATTATTATTATCTATCCTATTTATTATATACTTTAGTAGGTGGTAGAGCTGAGCAGTGTGCGATGGTTTTATTGTGAACTATGGCAGGCAGCTTGTTGTCACATTATTAGATTTTGAATCATGTGACAATAAAATTAATAGATATTCTACTTTCGTAGTTAGGAAAGCATCGGCGATGCGCGTCGGTCTATGCAGTCTTTCGATCAGTGATGATGATACCAAATCGGTCGACAACTTGATGTTATGTATATTGGCCTCGTGGGAGGTGGCAACTATAAAGATCCTACTATCCTACTAATATTATAAACGCTAAGTTTGTAAGAATGTATGTATTGATGTTTGTTACTCTTTCACGAAAAACCTATTGAATGGATTTTGATGAAACTTTACAATAATATAGCTTACACATCAGAAAACCACATAGGCTATCAATTATAAACATATATAGTATTCTCTCATCATTATCACAATTTTCCATCACCACGCGGGTAAAACCGCGGGGCGCAGCTAGTAGTAGATTCTTTGCGAAGAGCGTATTCACTATTGATAGTCAGAAAAGTGGTTGTAAATACGGTTACAATAACAGCTTACAGAACTCGACTGGAGGAGGCCAATAACATTATTTGCTTTGAAAGGCGGACTGTCACCATCTTTGCAAGTAGTAAGTTTGTAATTTGCGGTTGTCGACTACAACCGCCAACCCGTCACCCCAGGAAGTTTTAACGATAATTGTCGTTCTCTGTGAGGTAAGCGTAGAAGACTTTGTGGACGATGCAAATCTACCGTCCAGCAAAAACCGCGAACTTACCAGAGATCAACGTCTTACGCTAAGACACTAGAAAGGTAAGCCAGTGGGGCCATCTCGCCCCCTGACCACCAGTTTCGCCAGATTTCTCCGGCCTCCCGACTGGTCACTTGCGCGGTTTTCTCCGTTACGTAGCGGTGATTCGGTGTCTACCGTATCTATCGCAGCCCACGGCATCCTTTGCCCGGCTCTGGACTCGGTATCGGGTAGCCGATCGCTCGTTTCGAGAGCAGTTGCCGTAAGGTTAACAACTACCCCCGCTCTATCGGAAACTAGCCGTGTCCGGACTCTCCGGCTATCGATCGGAATGCACAGTCGATTGGCTGGTGCCGCACGATGCGCAAACCGCACAGAAGCGCCTGAAAAACGATTCCTAGGGAAACTGGCCAGCAGGCCAGGGTTCCACCCGGGCTCGCACTTCTGCGTGGAGGCTGCCGGATGGGTGTTGACCGTGAGTTTGCCAAGCCCTTACACGTGGGTTTTAGTGGCCTAACTCCATCGGGGTCCATCTTGGCCGCATCCCTACAGTGGAAAAAAGCAAGAGAGACATAGGCGGTGGCCAAAGCATTGGCCAACGTATAGAACGGGCATAACAGCCCATTTACACTATTACGTTTTGGACGAATAGATTTTCTGATACGGATTAGCCGTATACGGCACAGAAAAAACACGCGTTCACATTATACTGTTTGTTGGAACGTTTCGTATGATATAGACGTCGATGACGACTTTATTTTCTACAAAAGGTCTATAAAAGGTTTCAGGCGCATCCAATTTTATCGCCGCGTTTAAACCTGGACCACAATTGGACAGTCATATGTGAACTGAAAAGTGATGAGAAAAAAATCTACCTTTTATTTTCACATAACATAATCAACGTTTAACAAACTTCTGAGAATGTTTGAAGAAAATCAGAAAAAAACCAATTACGTAGACCGCTTACAGTTTTCAGTGACAAACGAATGAGTTTTTTTACCGCATTCAGTTTTACCGTATAGTCATAATACAAGCATTATATTTGCGTATGCCACCGTAAACAACACAAGAAAAACGTTTCGGCAAACGGTAGTGTCTGAACGGGATGTAGAAGAGAATGTCCTATGTGTTGAATCTAATTCGTGGTAAAACTGATAACCCTAGCTTACAATCAAACGTGGATCTTTTTGTACCTGATAATTATCTTCGTGCTCGATCGCGCCATTATTTCGTGGAGCCGTTCTCACGCACTATATACGAGGTATAAGCTGTTGGCGCGTGCTACTCGAAGGCACCAGATTTTGATATTTTTACCCCCAACCCTCACTCGTTTAAGTTGCAGTCTATGAATTATTTATTCTTATATAGAAGTGTCATTTTATTTGTATAATTACGGTGATTTTTAATTTTACCTTATTAATTTTACTTTTCAATGCATTGGTTTCACTGTAATGTTAATTAGTAATAAGCGAATAAATAAATAAATAAATAAATGAATAAATAAGACCATAGAGGCTACCACGAGTCCGATTTCAGGGCAAAATAATATCCCATTTTATAATGGTAGAAAAAGTTCAAAGCATATTTCAATGTATTTTAAATATTGCGTCATCAAATTTATTACAGGCTTCGTGCCTCTATTCAAATATCTAATGTCCCTCACCGTGGGAAGTCTGTATACGTACGTGACTTTTATTAAAACGAAACGGAACGGATTCTATGAATATTATGAAGGAGCTGGCTGCTTTCTGAGAAATTAAACAATCGTGTTTTTTTTTGCTGTTGCTATCAGTTGCGACGATTCTAATGGTTATTTTGAAGAGTTATTGGACGATGTTAAGAATAAAAAAATACCTTAAACTACAAAAACATACAAAGATAAATTGAGTTATGTATGATTGTGTGAAGATTCATTAACTTGTAAACTATACTTAGAGCTAGCATAAGACATGAAAAAAATAAATAAAAGATGTAACATCTTGGGAAAGGCTCGATGTCAGTTATGGCTCAAGAGTAAACATATAAAAAGTTGGCGATAGCTTGTTTTTTGAAGAAGCAAACGTACTTAAAAACTATAGACATGCAAGATTTGATAGAGAATTCAGTAGCTCGAAAATGCTCCATTGAAATATTTGCCATTGCGGGATTATTTTGAGTTGAGAAAATAATTCAGCAGCAGGAAATAGTTGGTCCTTTCTGTGTACGGCGAAAATCTCAACTCGAGCGGCAAGGTAGCCTCTTGAGGTGACTTTCAAGTGACATTATGTTATTTTAATGCAAGATTTGATAGAGAATTCAGTAGCTCGAAAATGCTCCATCGAAATATTTGCCATTGCGGGATTAATTTGAGTTGGGAAAATAATTCAGCAGCAGGAAATAGTTGGTCCTTTCTGTGTACGGCGAAAATCTCAACTCGAGCGGCAAGGTAGCCTCTTGAGGTGACTTTCAAGTGACATTATGTTATTTTAATGCAAGATTTGATAGAGAATTCAGTAGCTCGAAAATGCTTTATCGAAATATTTGCCATTGCGGGATTATTTTGAGTTGGGAAAATAATTCAGCAGCAGGAAATAGTTGGTCCTTTCTGTGTACGGCGAAATTCTCAACTCGAGCGGCAAGATAGCCGCTCGAGTTGAGATGACTTTCAAGTGACTGCTGCTGTCCGTATATTTTTTCAACATGCTTACTTTATCGAAATCCGTTTCGTGTTGTATAGTCATCGGAATTAGCTGATGATGAAGTCGCGGCGCGTTGACTGCTTCTTCTATGTTCTCATTGAACCATAAATGGGATGCCATCGTCTGGAAACAAAAATACATTATACAGTGGGCTCGATTGGGTTTCTCCGTGAACTAAAACCGGAAATCAGTTCGTGTGAACGAGAGCTCACAGATTCTGAAACTAATTATGCTCGTTATGAGAGGTTCCGTTGTACTTGACTATATATTATAACAAAGTAACTGTGCTAAATAATTCGATTATAAATCAAGGGCTCGTTCAGACTGGAAAATAAGGGGCAATAAGATTGCTTTCTGTTCGCTGTCTCGCTCTAAAAACGCACACAACTGAAATTTTCGCTGCGTTCCAAAAAAAAAGACTGCTGTGAACGACGATACCCGTCCACAATTGATACGAGAGCTATGTGTCTCGATGTAGCTAGCTAGCTAAACTACGCTAGCTAAACTACCCCACGCCAACATCCATTTCGTCTCGACTGCCTTATAGAACACACGTCTTTACGTGTTAACTCGTGAAGCCCTTGCCACGCTTTGTAGGAGAGAAAGGGCAGAAGTGGATGAGCGGAGAGGAAACGTGCTTGCCGTGGCCACGAAACGTGTCCACAGCTTCGCTCGACCGACGCATCCGCGGCAAGCCACGCGTGTGCTTCTGACGTCACATACCCACGCAGCCGTGCTTAGCGAGCACATGGCCCGCGGCTATGTGTAGATGGAAGCTGGTATTGAACAAAGCTAAAGACACATGCGAGACGGCAGCAATATGTGGCTGGCTAAAGACTCCCCAGATCTAACTTAACCAACCTTAACCTAAAGGATTGGCTCACCAAAGCGACTTGCGTGGTGATCTTGGTGCCACCGGCCGCGCCGATGACCATCCTTGGATTCCCGTCCGAATTGACGACGATGGTGGGGCACATGCTGGACAGAGGTCTCTTATTCGGCTGGGGGAAGTTTGCTGGAGAAGGTGGTATACCGTAGACATTGCTGACACCAGGAATGGAGAAGTCGTCCATTTCGTTGTTCAAGATGATTCCTGTCGAGGCTGAGCGACGCATTGCACCTAGACTAAACAAAGAGATTCAAATTTTAAACTGTCGCCTTTACGTGGAACTCCATAGAATAGCTTGATAATCGTAATTATATTACTAGACAATGTTCCACAGGCGTCATCCGCGCCAACTGTGGTGCCGTTGAGCGAAATTCGTAGAAGCAAGCAGGCAAATGTGACATCGTATGGCAGTCACTTCCCTTCGCCACTTCGATAAATTGAACAGCCCCTCACCTGCGCGTAACACCAACCAAAGGCGTTTGCAGTAACGTACCCCACTGCTCACTGCCCTCGCACCCTATTCCCGCAACGCCTTGCCACTCGAGAGTGCGCTTACTTTTCTAACACGGTATATTGTCACCAGGAACCAAGCCAACATTTTATAGACACTGTCGAGGTGTCATCTACAATGAGCGAACCCGTCACCCCATGACGTTATAACTATATTTGATCGTTCTTCTTTAAGGCTGGAGTAAGCGTAGAGACTTAGAGTCAACACAAACCACTGTCTAGCTACGCCAACTCGCTCGTCAGAGGCATCGAGAACTTGACGCGACGGGCCGCCTCGCCCCTGACTGCCAGATTTGGTCAGTCTGGTGACGGATCAAAGTCGCTTGCCCGGCCTCTACTTAAAGTTAGCGGTAATTCGTTCGTGACATCCTTTGCCCGTCTCATCATTTGGGATCGGTAGTCGAAGGTCGTTTTGAGAGCGTCTGATATTAGGTCAACAACCACCTCTATTAGGTCAACAGCCACCAACAACCACCACGGTCTATTGGCTGACGCCGCACGATGCGCACAACGCCCACCTGCACCGGAAGAACATCATACGTGAGTGTAATAGAAGTGCACTCTTATTTTACAATTTCAATAGGCGTGCCTAAGTTTGTATGTATGTGTAATTGTACATATAAACATCTATGATAATTTGTCCATTTCTGTCTATAATAATTGTGTATTGTCATTTATTTTCTAAATATCTAATATCCAATAGTAATATAATTTACTTTAATTTATTGTAATATCATATTATTTATACGACTATCATTATCAGAAGTATTTGCTTATTTAAACTTTAGGTTAATTTATAATTTAAAAACTATTTTTATTATCAATTTAGATCCGTATGGATTCGTTATATTTGTTTAAAAATCGCCCGTTATGAACCCCTGTAGGTAAATCGTCGATCGGTCAATACTCAAACGCGATGCTTGTCAAGCTTCGCATCGCGGGCTGGGAGGTGATCGTAAACCGCAGGAAAATGCATTTTTTTTAATATTTACCAAAAATGCCTAATTTTGTAGTTTTGTAGACCAGGGAGTGACGTTAATAAAACGTAATTGAATAAATGACGTGACTCCCTGGTATAAAACGTCAACATTAGGCATTTTTGGTAAATATAAAAAATAATATATTTCCATATTTCCTGCGGCTCACGATCCCCTCCCAGCTCGCGACGCGAAGCTTAACAAGCATGCTTGATCGTCTAGAGAGCCCTTAATACCCAAGCACAAAACTACCATTTCCAGTGCAGTTTCTCCTATTATTCTGCGGTTTTATGGCATCGGTTGGAAATGGCATTGCGATCGAAATCAATTGCAATATTTAAGGACCACTATAAAAGTTTATTATTAAAGGAAGATGTTTAGATATCATATTTTGTTTTTATTTTAAAATAATTACTTAACATTTTGATAATTATTATTGTTTTTTCGTTTGTTTATAAATTTGTATCGTGACTATTTGATGTTAAATATTTTTATATTGAATATTTTGGGGTTTTTGATTATGACAATTTAGATTTTTTATTTTTAGATTTTGGTTATTTTATTTTATTATCATTAAATTGTGTTTCCTGTATGTACCAATAATTAATAGGTGTGTCCTGAAGACCAGGATAAGAGATATCCTAAGGATACCCCTTATTTGCAGCGTTTGTAGTTTTATTATTTTTATTTGCAGCTGTAAATAGTCTTTGTCTATTTACAGTTTTAATTTTTAATCTGTGTGTTTTTGTTTCTTTTGTATATGTTTTTTGTAACAACAGCTGCAAATAAATATTTTTCTAGTTATATTTTCTAATAACTTCATACTCAGTTGCAGGGGCGTAAGAGTCCTTACCGGATTCGAACTTCTACGTGGAGGCTACCGGATGGGCGCTAAGCCGGTAGTTGAGCCGAACTCTAGAACTAAATGGGTTGTACTGGCACCAACTGCACGGAATCATTAGCGACCAAAGCAACATGTTATAGCAGTGCCGGATTTATACTTTTCTTAAGTATAGGCTACTCGACTTTGTGCCGCCCTTCCCTCATACCTATCATTGTGAGGGAAGGGCATAATCCTTGTAAATTCACCTTTTAAGTCAGTGAACAATTTTACGTGTTTAAGCGGATTGGGTGGCTATTGAAAAGCCAAATAATTGAATTAATTAGTCATAAAATTTGTGGCGTGCCAAACACTAGGAAACGTTGATAAATTTAAATGCCTGGGTTACCTGGCTTACACAAAACTGGGGCAGTGGAGAAGAGATCAAGACTCGCATCGAAATTCCACGCAGCGTCTTTGGAAACATCAAAAAGGTCCTTTGCAATCGAAGCCTGAAAATCCCTCTTTGAATACGTCTTCTCCAGTGCTACACCAGACCACACTTCTATACGGATGTGAGGCCGAGACTATTAAGGAGATATAAGGGAACGTATCGAAGCATTCAAGATGTGGGCATACAGACGCAAGATGTCGATATCTTGGACTCAGAAAGTCACCAATGAGGAAGTTCTATGGCGTGTCGGCCAAAAACGCAAGTTTTGGCAGACCATCAAACAGCAGAAAGCTGCATACCTGGGTGATGTGCTTAGGCAGGACAGGTACGAACTTCTGCAACTCATTATGATGATGGGAAAAGTTGCAGGAAAGAGGAGACCTGGCCGTAGATGGAAATCTTGGTTGCGGAACATTCGAGAATGGACCGGGATTAAGAGTGTCGCCTAATCGTTCTGCCTGACCAAGGACAAAAAGAAGTATGCAGAGCTGAATGCCAACCTTCACTAGTTATATAAACAAGCACCCGAAGAAGAAGTCATAAAATAAGAAAGTGCGAAAGTGCGAAAGTGCGAAAGTGCCCGAACACTACACTTTGGAGTACACTCGAGCAAAAGATTCATAATAAATTTATAGTTCGGTATTTTGAACTTTCACTCACACCATCTCATTAATTATGGAGTCAGACAAACAGTATTCAAAGAACAGGTTATAGGGAGCTGTTCTTTGTCTCATCATTATCATAACCCTAAACATCCTAATCTCCCTAAAATACTAAATTCAAATTCAATTCAAAATTATTTATTGAGTTCAAATTATGAGTACATTCAATTTACAAAAGTCATAACCTAACTAGGCTGCCGCCTGTTCCAAGGTAGACAATTTATTTTAATTATCCTAAGAAATCTATAATATTATATTTATATAAATAAACAAAATAATACATAATGTAACAGAAATATCTTAATTACCTAATAAAAAGTCATGAAAATTGTCAATATCATTCTATTTTAAAACATGATAAAAATTTATATATATTCATATATGTATTAATAAGTATTAATATGTATTTTTAATATACAAAATAAATTCAGAAAAATTAAAATAAAATTACATTTAGAAATAATCAATTTCTATTACTACAAATTGATTACTACTAAAGCGAGCGCCTTCTGAAATCTGCGCCCCCTGAAGTATGTCGCCCCTAGGTCGTGGCTTATGCGGCCTATTAATAAATCCACCATTTTTTGTGGTTGTCGACTACAACAGCCGAACCCTGTCACACCAGGAAGTTTTAGCAATAATGATCGATCTCTCACCCGTGAGGTGAGCGTCGAAGACTTTGTAGACGATACAGATCTACCGTCCAGCAAAAACTACGAACCCGCCAAAGGCCAAAGCCTTACAGCGAGGCACTAGGGAGGTAACCCAGTGGGCCACCTCGCCCCCTGGCTACCAGTTTTGGTAGGATATCCCCGTCTGGAATTAACCTTAAGGATACCTCCCTCCTCCGACTGGTTACGTGACCGAAGTCGCTTGGGCGGCATCTATCTGTTGTATTTTAATTCAATAATAATTTATAGCGGACCTGATCGCCCTTTGCCCGGCATACCACTCGGGATCGGGTTGCCAATAAGTCTTTTCAAGAATATCATGACAACAGGTCAACATCCACCCCCACTCCTTCATCAATTAGTCAGAGTGCACAATCGATTGGTGCGCAAACTGTCCCACCAGGAGGAATCGATCCACTAGCCGTGAGGCCTGAGTCGCGAGAGTCTTACCCAGGGTAGCCTTTCACACAAGAAGGCTTCTGAATAGGAGTGGAATCGTGAGTTAGGCTGATTCGATAACAAAATGGATCTTATGGCGCAAGCTGCACGAAACCATTCGCTACCTGATAAATTCAGCCCATAGACAACTACATTCGACTACAACGGGCGAACGCGTCACCTCAGGAAGTTTTAACGATATTGATCATTCTGTCTCCCGTGAAGTGAGCGCAGAAGACTTCGTCAAGTTCCGTCACATGCATGTAAGAAGCCAACGCCTTACCGCGAGATTAGTCAACCAGCGGGCCGACGCTCGCGCCCTTACTACAATTTGCGACCAGCTTACTCCGGTTCTCAGAATGGTAACGGGTTCGAGGTTGCTTGCGCAGTCCTCTCTCTTACGAAGCGATGATACGGTGTCTACCGAATCTATCGCGGACCATGGCATCCTTTGCCTGTCTTATTCACCCGGGATCGGCTGGCCGAATGGTCGTTTCAAGAGCAGTTGCCATAAGGTTAACAACCACCTCCGCTCTATAGGAAAGATTACTGTTTCCAGACTTCCCCGGCTGTTAGTCGGAATGCACAATCGATTGGCTGACACCTACTCTGGCTCTTCTATCTGCGTGGAGGCCGCCGGAGGGGTTGACCCGTGCGTTTGATCGACCCTTTACAACAGGGTCTTAGGGGCCAAACTGCAACAAGGCCTATTAGGGCCTATTAGTATTAAAGACAGACAGAAGAACAGAAGACGGAATTTCACTAATAGGGTTCCATTCGTACTCTTTGGATGGATAGCTTCTATCCCAAACGGCTGTACCGGGACTCTTTAAAAGGCAACATAACTACTTACATATAGTTGATGGTGCTGGTTACCGCTATGGCATCTCCGTTTGGGGCTACGACGCTGATGTGTGCCGTGCCATGGTCGTCCGGTTGCTGGAAGTATGCGCCATAGTGTGTCCAATTAGTGTAGGTCCTGTCATCTGATACCTGAGACCGGTACCAGGGTATAGCCGATTCTGTCGTCAGGTTGTGCAATGCCTGAAAATAAATATCAATTATGATAACTCTTCAAGTAGGAGGGAGAGCGTTTATCCAGGCCCAGACCATAGTAAAACAAGAACAGTATAACATCTCCATAGTACGCACCGATTTCGCACTCATACAAGCGCCCGTTGTCCGTACGCTACCACTACATAGATTCTCGGGTGCCTCGGTGTCAGCCAGTCAGGGCTGCCGCGTAACAGCTAAGGATACAACAGTGGAATGTTTTCTGTACAAGCTGTAATGCAACCTATATCAAATTACATTTACGAGTAACGTTTATTGTTCATTTGCGTAGGTCTATAATCTACTCCCTACAAAATTTAAACAGCTGGAGGACATAAAATTACAAAAAAACATCAAGGAGATGCTGATAGGCCACCCTTTCTATAATCTGGCCGAATTTGAGGGCCATGATGTTTCAAATATTGTGCCCATTTAAATTATTTAAAAAAGTAGAGCCTTATTGTCTGATTATTTTATATGGTCTTATATCTGTACTTTCAGTTTAATTCACTAGATTTAATTTGATTATTTATCATTTTACTGACAATTTGAATATTGCGATAAATAATTTTACCACCTATCTTTTCGTATTACTAACTACTTCAAATATTAGGCTTCTATTTTAATTATTTGTCTTTATAGTTTGACAATCTAGTAGTTAATTCTTGACTACCTATGTATGTTCAGTAAAGAGTAGTAACGAAACTTACTACATAACCCAATTATTTTGACACGTCCAAGAGCGGTCTCTAGCCTTCAATTGGACACGACGAAAATGTAAAAATGTAAAATGTAAGTATGTGTCTAAGTAGGTGCATAGGTATGTAAGTGCGTAGGTAGGTAGGTAGATGCGTATTTGTTAAGTACCTAATTTAACTTACTAAAATGTAGGTGTTTTGAACACGTGCAACAAGTGATGAAATGATGAATGCTATCACACAAAGTCAGAAGTAATTGATATATTCTGTTACAGAACAATTTTGGAAACCGACTATTGATCTATAAACCCAAAATACATAAACGTACATAATAATTATACATAATTGCATTTCTGCTTTAATAGGACCACAATTTGTCAATTGTGTATTTGTTGTGGTGGTTCGGCGAAGCGCAGGTACTTATTTCAAAAACGGGCTCGAGATGTTCTACTGTTGTTATTTTACTACGCCCAGACTGGCTCCTTTGGGGGCCCTCGGCTAGAGACTGAAAAGGAGGTGTTCGGGGTCCTCCCTCAGGAATTTTTTAAAAAAACTTCCCTGAAAACCACATTTTTTCTTTTTTGGCATTTGAAAAAGTATTTGAGTATAGGCATGATCTTTATTAAAAAATCAGCTTTTCTTTTCAATGACTTATTTTATTTTATTTAGTACTTTATTCATATTTTTTATACATATAGCCACATTATTACCAATGTTATAAAGTAACTCGGAAAAATTAACACGCAAATGTAGCAAATGGTCAGTGCCCACCTAACTAGGACTGAAATGTCCTGTATCTAGGCGAGTCAGAGTAAACAATTAAAATTAGCTATTTAATTTATAAAGAACTAAATTGACTAACGTTTTATTTTTAGAAATAGTAAATGTACCTAATTAAAATTTAATATATAATATAATATAATAATCTGTATAAATATTACAATGTATATACCTAATCCTATTTATGTAATAATATGGTAAGTACATAGATATTTCAATTCGATTATAATAAATAATAAATATATTATGTATAAACATATTTATATTAAAATACAATTATATAAATACGATTAAAAACTATTGGGAAAAATAAGAAATAACATACGTGTATTCATATTATATGTATAATACTTTATGTATATGTATACGATATTAGCTTTAGAATCAACCATTATATAATATACGCTATACAAGACAAGTTTTCGGATTTAGACCTCCCTAATTCAAATAACCATTTATTTATATTATATTTAAACTGTTGAATGTTCTTTAGTTAACCTGGGCCCAAGGAAGAAAGCTTGTCTTTGTGCAAAAGTTGTTTGCACTCGAGGAATAAGGAAATTTTGTTTTCGTGAACTCCGAGTATTGCAGTTTTGCTGACTTTGATCATGCCTATCTTTATATTTATGAAAAAATATTAACACATATTTTAGAAACAATTGCTTGACGTCTAGGACTTTAGATTCTTTGAAAAGACGCTCTGACTGGTAGTCATTAGGCTTCCTATAAATTATCCGTAACAGCAGTTTTTGCGTCTTTATTAGTGGGTCCAGGGCCTGTTTCGTGCAAGCACCCCATCCTATAATCCCATAAATCCATAATTATATATATATAATTCCATAATTATGGTATTACAATATCTCACACTTCTAAATCGGTTCAAGCGTTTAGAAGTTATGATTGCATGAAGAAACGGAAAATTACATATATGAATCTTAAACATATCACTCCTTTTTTGGGCATTTGTGTAAGGACGGATTCGTTCAGGATCCAATACAGAAGAAACCGAGCAGAACACGAGCATTCTTACCACACGTCAGCCCCGAATCTATGGGGGGGGGGCGGTGTTTCCGTTCTGTAATTTTTATGCTTCCCTTTCGTGACCCACGTTTTTAACTATTCTTGCGTATAAATAGGCAAAATAAAACACATTTGAATGTCCACATACAAGTATATAGTTTTTGTAATAATGTAATAATTACACTGTAATTACATATAATAGTTGACTACTATTAGTGAGAAGTATGAAGCTGTTTATTTTTGACTATAAACTCCTTAGGTCTAGGTCAATTTCCAATCGGTTTCTATATTTAGTTTTCAAAAACACGAGTATTGAAAACCCTGCTCATTACTTATAAATATTATAAAGAGGTAAAGTGTGTGAGGTTGTAGGAAGTAATCTCTGGATCTACTGAACCGATTTTGAAAATTCTTTTACCAATAAAAAGCCACGTTATTTGTGAGTGTCATAGGCTACCGCATAACACTAATCCGAAAAATGAAAAGACTTCTCGTAGTAGTCGGATTTGCAAAGTAAGTTGGAGAAAAAACGGGCGAATGAAAACGTTTCTGACGAACGCTGCCTTAACGATGAGAGAAATGATTGAGTTTTAGAGAAAAGTTGTAGAGCTTGATAATGCCTACAAAAAAGTCAGGGACAGCATATGTCTAACTTTTATATTTAAGTCACAAAAAGTAGTTTTTTATATAAAAAAAATAATTTAAATCGTTAGTTAGGTCATGTTTATTGGTCATATTATCAACAATTATGAATTCTTATCAAAATAAGTAAATTTATCGTCTTAAGTGTTTAAAACAAAACACTTACTGCATATAATTTCCTTTTTACTGCATAAATTGTTAAAGGGTAATACGACGTAGGTATGGAACCGCGACCGTATCTCGGGTTGGAATTCCTGAAAGACAATATGTTTTGGTACCAAATAATAACATTACATCTAATGTAGTATACAGAAAAGTTTAGAACAATTAAAAGAAGCATAATTTATTCAATCATAATCATTTCATTTTTCATTAAAAACCCGGTAATATAGCCAAATCGGCATGCAAATACATACATACATATGCAGTAAAATTATAACCCTCCTTTTGGCAGTCAGGAAATAAATCATAGCACACTGTACTAACCGAACCACACTCATAATTTCATCACAAGTAAAAATGTTTACCGCCCAAAGAAGTGGGCACGGGACAGCTAGATACTTATATAGGTCGTTTTAAAAGGCAATATAAATATTATCGCTTGTTCAGCTAAAGCTGTGTAGGTACCTACTCTTGACGACAAGATATCCAAAAATCTATCAATGATGTTCTGATGCTGTGGCCTGTGTCACATAATAGTTCAATTAACGAGTCGGTATTTAAACCCGATTAATCTTTCTCGGATTCTACATATATTTACTGAAAATGGGTTCTTTGTACACGCGTCGTTGCTGATGATTGGAGGAAAATATTCTTTCAGTTTAATCGCCAGTCCTAGCAAGTGTTTCTTGATAAGAAGAGCTGAAGTATAGTGCGACATTAAATAATTCGATCTGCATTCGATTCCTATATGACCTAAGAAAGTTTGACCATATTACGGAGTACAGAAGGAGACTTCACTGGCTGACGACCCGAGAAAGGAGAGATACGAGAGTCCTAGGTTTGCTCTTCAGAATCCTGAAGGGGGCCGCTCCGAACTATCTTATAAGTAGGTGCGAACCTCTATCTTCTCACGGGCGCCCTCTGAGATCTGATGACAACCTACTGCTATCGATCCCTAGTCACAGTAGCGATTTCTTCTCGCACTCCTTCTCTGTACGTGGAGCCAGTCTCTGGAATGCTTTACCCACTCGTATAAGGATAGCACCCAGATTGTTTTGCTTCAAACGGGCTCAAAGAACACTTGAACCCACGCTCAAAAACTTTCCTTATTTTTCCTTATGTTTTCCTCCCTATTGCGTCCCCTGCGTCATTATAGGTTTATTGTTTGTTTTTTCTTAAATTTATTGTTTTGTTTTCATGCCGAATTTAAATATTTTAAATTTAATTTATTAGTTTATTTTTACCGCATAACATGTTATTTCACTGGATTAAGGTTAGGTGTAAGATATTGCTTTTAGGCAATTAACTCGCCTTATTATTATTATTATTAAATGACGTACCACGCTATTAGATCACTTACGAGTATGATTGGTTTAAACAACAAGGAGACAATGCTGCGTCCCGGTATTTTATTTTCGTGGCCCGGTGCCGGGCCCATTTGGGAAACACTGCTCTAAAAGTTTCCCACTTTAATTCCACTTTCCTCCTAGGATTTATTCCGAGGAGGAAATCAACTCACAAGAGGCAATATTAAACGCCTTAAGCATTGATTTATTCCTGTTGACGCTAGATCTACAGCAAAACTGCATGGTGCAATTCAAGCCACTTCAGCAACTCTACTATGATACGGTTACTCACCTCTTTTAATAACAGGTTTAATGACCTTGACATTTTTTCTCTGGACAGGAAGCCTTTTCTTCACGCAGTCGAAGAAAAGCTCAGGAACGATAATTAATTTAAATTTACTTATTACTTTATTATATACAATATATTTATGTGTGTATGTATGTCTATATGTATATATATGTCAATAGTATACGTATGTATGGCCATTTATGAACGTATATTACACATAGTGTTATAACAATCCCTCCCTTCCATTTCTATTCCCCTATTGTACTTATACATTTATATTTAGAAATGCTTCTTTTTCCTTTTTTCTTAAAAAGAAGGTTATAAAATTATTATCTTTTAAATGGGTACTTTATATTTTTTGCTAATTTAAAATGTATTAATGGCTATATTAATGTTAATTTATAAAATGTTTTTTTTTATATAAAGAATATGCTGTATACATTTACTTAATAAAATAAATAAATAAATAAAATAATAGGAATGTCATTAATTAATCAATTCAATATTTCGTCGCGATCTATTGATGGCATTTTTTTTTTTTTTTTTTTAGATTTAATACTTTATTCATTTATTTGTTTGTACATTTAGCCCCATTGTTATCAATGTTATAAGTAACTCGGAAAAATTGAACACCGAAATGCAGCTAATGCTCAGTGCCCACCTAACTAGGACTTAAATGTCCCGTATCTAGGCGGGTCAGAGTAAATAATTGAAATAAGTAAAACAACTTACGTAACAATTAGCCTAATTAAAGTAAAAAAAACCTTTTTATTTTTATATTCAATGAATGTGTTTAATTAAGATTGAATAATATATCGGAATAAATAAATAACATAGGTAATACAATATGGCAAATACACATATACGTAAATACGATTTTAATAAATAATAGATGCTATATGGTATAAACATATTTATAATTAATTAAAATATATAAATACAATTTTAAAAGCAGTGTTTGAAAATACATGAAATAACATAAATAAAAATATGATACTATTAATATATGCATAATAATGTATATAAATATACAATATTATTTTTAAATTAACCGTTATACATACGCTTTACAAACCAAGTTTTCAGATTTAGACCTCCCTAATTCAAATAACCATTTATTAATTTTGTCTTTAAACTCTTGATTGTTCTTTATGTGTTTCCATTTTTCCTCTATGTCATTATATAGTTTGGGACCAATGAAAAAAGCTTGTCGTTGTGCAAATGTTGTTTGCACTCGAGGAATAAGGAAATTTTGTTTCCGTGAACTCCGAGTATTGAAGTTTTGCTGACTTTGATCATATCTATCTTTGTGTTTATGAAAAAATATTATCACATATTTAATAAACAATTGCTTGACGTCCAGAACTTTAGACTCTTTGAAAAGACGCTCTGACGGGTAGTCATTAGGTTTCCTATAAATAATCCGTAGCAGCAGTTTTTGAGTCTTTATTAGTGGGTCCAGGGCCTGTTTCGTGCAAGCACCCCACCCTACAATTCCATAAATCATAAGACTTTGGCATAGAGACATGTAGGTGATTTTAATTGTTTTCCGAACATTGCGCAGTTCACAAAAAACATATATTAGTTTCCGTAATCGATCCGAGAGTTGAATTATGTGCTTAGACCAATTCAGCTTAGAATCCACATTTATTCCCAGATATTTTATATTATCTACAACACTTAGTCGTTCACATGAGCATGTGCAGTCTTTAAGGCAATTGTGAGAGTGGATTTTAAAGAAGCTGGAGATATGAACTGATCGTAAGCTAAAGTTCATTACTTTGGTTTTCGACGAATTAATTGTTAAAATATGTTTATTTAGCCACTCACTAACGGTATCCAGAGTATTTTGTAATTTAAGTGTGACTTCTGCCGAATTAGTCGCTTCTGTTAATAAGACCGTATCGTCTGCGAATGAGATGACTTTGAGTGACATTGAGTGAGCAATAATGCTGCCGAGTTGTTTATTTATAAACGAGATAACCTACGGGAAAGGAGAACAGGAGGTGGCAGATCCAGGGAGATAAGCGATTACTATTTTTAGCTAGACAGACTGTTAATCGTATTATGCTCAAAAAGCCAAAAATGCAATAATCTAATGAGTTGTTTTTTGAAACGATTATACTAGCTATTAGATAAGTACATATTTTAAAACTGCTTTTAATGTCAATCGCGCACAAGCAATGTTTCCTGCTAAGAAAACAAGATGGGCACAGTATCACAATATATAGTGCCCAGGGCATCTACATCATTTGAACAAAACCATTATCAGTACCTTGCTCCGAGAATTATGAATGTTTTAGAAAAACACTTCGATAATTCAGTGCGGTGGTCCTTTAAAAATGGCTCATTCAGTGGTTGGTTAGAAAAGGAAAAACGGAAATTGAGTAAAATTCCAGAGCAAATGAAAAGCCTTGGAGAGGACCAATTTAAAAAGACAATTATAAATAATTTGGTAAGAAACCCAAATTATGGTATAAGGAAGTTTGAAAATTCCGAGTTTATTTTCCATGTTGATAATTAGTAAAATTTGTAAAATTTTAAACATAACGGTATTATGATAGCTGACATTCTAATTCTCATAAATTTATTATACATCTATTTATGTTTAAAAATACGAAGGCATATTGCTGGATTGACAATAAAATTATTTTACGTTGACTATTCTACATAGAATTTGCATTTCTATTTTAATATATTATTCTCTCTTACTATTTAATGACATTAGTATATTTTGATTATTTGTAGGTATGTGTAGGTAATATTGAATATAATATTAATTACTATCATGATAGTTATGTTTTAATAATAAAATTTTAAGCATATAATTTTGTGACGCATCCAAGTGTAGGAATTCCTATCTACTGGAGTAGTTGATTGTATTGTATTGTATTGTACAAACTGAATGTATCCTCATGCCACTTCGAAATTTGCAACGAGAGAAGCAACGAATTTGTACACGTGTAAGGAATCGCAGCAGTTAGCAACAATTTAAATTAGTATTTCACACGGCAGCGGCATGACGGCATTAATTCTCAGTATAAAATGCAATTTTGTGTTTACTCGGTAATGACTAAACATCGGATTATATGCAATTGCATATTTGCATAAGCAAATGCATTAAATGCTATTTTTATAACGTCATTGCATATTTTAGTACTTTTTCATCGATAGTGCTTATTTCAGTAGTTAAAAAATGACAAGCAAATAAATTTTGTGAAAAAGCGAGTGCCGTACTCCCTTACTCCTAAAATGAAAACTTTATGTGCATCTCCTTAGAAATAATGGAAAAAATGATTGATCATAGTACCGCCCTTCCGAGTTCACTATCAGAAAAGGTCCGTGGCAATTAAATGCTGTTCTATATATATATAAAAACTCAGGTCTTGAAGGAATAAAGAAAGTTAACGCATATATCAACGGGACCGGCCAAACCCTGAGGTTTCTGCAGAAATAGCGCCAAACGTCTAGTTCTGTCCAGTAACGTACACCGAACAAGGCGATCCATAGCGAATATGATAGACGTCCGACGAATGAAAACAACCTTTGGCCAGAGACACCTGATGAGTATAGGCTCCAGGGCATACAACAAATTGGATGAGTCTATAAGGAACGTACACAATAAAGGCCAATTAAAAAACGATGTCACAGGTGGCTCATGAATGAAGGTCGGCATGTCAGTCACCAAATTTTTTACCCTATTAGGTATGTAGATTTATTTAATTTATTATTATTGTATTTTTTTTATCTCTGTTGGTGGGTCTTTATTATTCAAAGTTATATTATAACTAGTAACATGCACATTTTATGTATAATTGACTATTTCAATTTGATAATCCTCTGACCATTTCAATTTGATTTTTTGACTATTTATTTTAATTCCTTTTTCCATCCATAATTATCACAATTTGATTATTTCACTATTCATTGCAATTTCTATTTATTATTTACCTTTTTCGTGTTATTGAAATAAATTTTATTGCGTTTTATGATAGGTATTTTACAAACATTATTTGCAGCCTGACAGACCGACAGACGCATGACATATCAATGACCTAGTTTTTAGAATAATGATTAATTTCTACATACATTGTTTATTGCCTTAATTCCTAATATTATTAGATACTATTTTTATTTTTTTTCTCTTTTAACATAAAATATGTAGTTTGAAGTATGCACAAGCCACTATTGTCTTGGTACGCTTGCCTAAGTACGGGCCTAGGCCTAATTAGGCAGCGTTGATCTATAGAAGGACTGGGCTGCGGTCCTCTCTTTTTGCTACTATTTACAACGGAGCCTCTAATGATATTATGTAATGTATTGTACTTTAAAAAATGCGCATTTCTTTAAATAAATAAATAAATACATAAACGTCAGTTGATGTAGGGAGGTCATCAGCCTACAAATTAATATTGGCAATCGTCGTTTGCCGTCGCTACATACTTATACATTCCATATCTGAAGCTTTGGAAGAAGTAAAGGCTGTTGCACTGCGTGGATTTCATGCATTTTCAGGGTGCGATACAGTATCCTACTTTTCAGGCAAAAGTAAGAAATCTGTATCGAGAACGTTGCAGGGTCTTGATGAAGCCACAAGTGCATTCCAGGAGATCGCAACGCCTGTCAAAAGGATTGGAGAGACTGTAGTGCGTGTCCTGGAGAGGTTCACCGTGCTACTTTACGACCACCGCAGTGACAGTACAAGTGTGAATGATGCACGTAAATTCAAGTTTGCTTCCGGGAAGAAATGTGTCCACCTTATTCCACCTAAATCAGCTGCCCTCTACCAGCATACCCTGCTTGCTGCATATCAGGCAGGGCAAGTCTACGGTCGCGCCGACACCTTGCCGCTGAGCCAGCCGTCTCCTGACGCTTGGGTTTGGGTCTCGGTCAACGCCTCCTGGAAGCCGAAGTGGTCGGGCCTGCCAGCTATCTGGGAGACATGCCACGAACTCAGCAATTGCGGATGCAAGACCGGGTGCCCCGCTCTTAGGTGCTCTTGCAGAAAGGATAATCTGCCCTGCACTCTTGAATGCAAAGGATGCAAGGGTGAGTGAAGTAACAAACGGTGAGTACAAAAATAGCTTAATATTTGCAGTATACCGGTTGAATGTACACACCATCTTTACAAAAATAATGGATCAGTTCTAGATATGAAGATCAAGAGAGCGACGGCGAATTTGATTACGGGGACGATTAGACAAAGCTGTATAACAAAACATGGTTCGTGATCCTTACTTTTGTTTAGTTTTAGTTAAATTGATCTTAGCCAAATGCTAATAATGACTTTTTTCATTATTTCCAGGTTTGCTCGATTTCCGTTGGCTATAAATACACTCATTGGAAACTATGCTGAATGTTGTGTGTTAAAATACATTCTCTTTCAAAACTTCTATTATAAATAAATATTTCCTTACAAACAAGGTGAATGTGTACAATTATGTATTTATTTATTTATTTATTAATATTTCACACACATTTATAATACTAGATTAATAAGATTAAAATCTACCTTGCTGGAGTAATGCCCGTACTAAGGTAGACTTTTATGTATTCTTTTTTTCCTTTTTTTTTTTTTAGTTGGTAAGTGTGACATAATGTAGCATTGTTTTACGTGGTAGCTCTATATTTACACAAATTTTACATATACCTACTTATAATAGTAACAGTAGTAACATAATATACATAATAATATTAAATAATCATATATACACATACACATATAAACATATACATCTACACATATACATACACATATATACATATATACATTTATACATATAATCTATACATATACATAAAGCAGTAATTTTATGTAGTTTGGTATTCTTATACAGCACTATAATTAACTAATTTCTCCGTTTCGTTTCTTCCTAGCTCAATCAACCATTCCGTCATAATTTTTCTTCCTCCTATGGTATCTAACTTCACTTTTAATTCCGAATGTATTCTATTGTGTAGTCGGACAGCTAGAAAAGAAAAATGTCGTTGGGCGAATTTAGTTTTCATCAGGGGAACATCATGTTGCATGGCTGTAACTGCGCGTGTTCTGATAGTATGAGATTTAATCATATGCCGCTCTGTGTGGGTGTAATAAAATATTGTCGATACTTTTACATATAATTGGCGTATGTCTAGGACTTGGAACTCTTTAAATAAGTGGTCACTGGAGAACCTAAAAGGCTTTTTATTTATTACCCTTATTATTGACTTTTGAGCCTTAATTAAGGGATCTAGAGCTGAAAGTGACGCGCCACCCCATCCAAGGATCCCATATGATAGTATACTATTGACTAAAGCGTAATAGATGGTTTTGATTAAGGGTTTTGAGATTACACTCCTTAGTACCTTAAATATGTGAATAAGTTGGCGGACTTTTGATGCAGTACCCTGTATGTGGTCCTTCCAGTTGAGCTTATCATCTACAATAACTCCAAGGTACTTTATTTTACTCACTTTCTCAATAGTCGTATATGGACAATATGGGCAATTGTAGTCAGCATGTACACAGTCGCGTAATAAAGGTTTGGCATACTACCTTGGAGGCGATTGATGTTACTGATGGCGAATGTCATATGTTTTGTTTTAGCTATATTCAAAGTAAGTAGGTTGTGATCGAGCCAGTGCTTTACTCGGCAAAGACCGCGTTCAGCCTTAATATATGCCTCTTGCCATGATTTGCCTTTAAAGATAATCACAGTATCATCTGCAAACATCAAAGCTTCGCCCCCTTCTAAGTCGACGTTAGGTAAGTCATTGATATATAGCAGAAACAGCAACGGACCGAGTACGCTTCCTTGTGGAACGCCAAATTTAATTGTGGCTTGAGAACTTAACGTCTCTCCTAGTCTAGTCTTCTGAGTCCTGCCAGTAAGGTAACTAATCAACCATTTTTTGGACAAATTGCGAATTCCAGCGTTTTCGAGTTTAGCAAATAAAATACGATGGGAGACGGTATCAAATGCTTTCGCAAGATCTAGAAACACAGCTAAGCATTTTTCTCCCTCGTCAAGCGCTTTCACTACTTTTTCCGTGAGAAATGCAATTGCGTCCTGAGTACCCATACCTGATCTGAAGCCGTATTGCGCTGGTGAAAAAATATTGTTTTCGTCGATAAACGCAACGATGCGTTTCTTTACTACCGTTTCCACAATTTTCGATATTGTACTCAAGAGACTGATCGGTCGGTAGCAGCTTACATCGTGCTTCGCTCCGCCTTTGAATATAGGGCAGACAATTGCAATTTTCAGATCGTTAGGGAAAACTCCTGTTGA
The DNA here is from genome assembly GCA_944548615.1 of Micropterix aruncella. Taxonomy (NCBI): domain Eukaryota; kingdom Metazoa; phylum Arthropoda; class Insecta; order Lepidoptera; family Micropterigidae; genus Micropterix; species Micropterix aruncella. The sequence continues at coordinate 4,635,779 of OX155958.1, forward strand.
CATGCTTAAGTTTACAATATAGGAAAGTGGCGAAGATAAGCTGTATTTGTTGTTTTTGAGAGTTTTGGATGTAATGCAATCAGTACCGGTAGAATTGTTTGGTTTCAGATTGTTGATAATATTGTCAATTTCCGTGGGGTTTGTAGGTGAAAACGTAAGAGATGGTTGCGTATTAGCCTTATTGTACGAATCTGCCAGCTCATCCTCAGACCTATTTAATTTGCGCATTGTTGCATTAGCCAAGTTATTACCAATGTCGGTGAAAAAAGTATTAAAATAATCAGCAATTTTATTTTTATTATTATTGTCACAAGGTACTACTTCATCATTAATAATAATTTCTTGGATATTTGAAGAGTGATCTTTTTTCCTATGAGTAATCTCATTTATTAAATTCCATGTTTTTTTAGCATCGTGTTGTGTATCTTTAATTTTTTGGCTATAATATTTGTTTTTAGTAATGTTTAAGACTTTTTTACAAATATTCCTGTATCTAATATAAGAGTCTTTAAGAATGCTATCGCCCGGGTTGAGTTTAGATGGCCGATGAAGTCGGTCTCTTTTACGAATTGATGCCCAATAGCTTAAAATAACATGTCCACGTTACATTTATTTTGAACAGTTCCGATGATACCGTAAGTACGAAAATATGCACGTGCAAGTTTTCTGGCCAAATGTACAAATATGTTCAAATCAGTTCAAAATAGTTCAAATGTTGTTCGAAGCACATGGAGTCGTCATATTTGTTGTCAGCGACTATAAATTCGTCGATAGACAAGGACACATTCACAAACTCTATCGATAGTTCAAATTTTTCATGTTTTCTGGGTAGCAATTACTCTCTCGTTTGACTTTTTTTTACAGTTGTGACTTCAGATTCGTCTTTTCCAGTGAGCAAATACTCGAAAAAGACCCGTAATAACATAACGGTAAGGTAAAAGTAAATACTCGTTAAAAATGTTCAAAATCCTGTTCAAACGGAATTTATTTTTCAGTGGCATATTTGAAATGTACGACCCTAAAATAGGCGAAAAAGACCCATCGGTTATTAAAATCGGCAGGAGAAAAATATTTTTTGTTTATTAGCGGCCATCTTTAAAAACGGCCGCTATTTTGAGTCCGCAGAGCCAATTATGTCGGAGCGGTGGGCCAAATCGACCATTTTGGTCTAATGAACACGTGTACTAATAGATTTGCTTTTATCACAATTTGCAGTTTTTTTTTTGCTTGTGCCTCGACTATTAGATAAATCAGTGATGTGCTCCTTGAACGAAAGCTGAGAATCAAAGAGAACTCCAATATCTTTCACCTTCGTAACTCTCGTAAGCACATCGCTAGCAATGGAGTCATAATACATCAGAGGTGCGGTCGATCTAGTGTATGTCATCACTGAACATTTAGAGATCCAAGATTGCGCTGGAAAAGCTCGCAGGCCACAAGTTCCAGTGGACATGTACAATTTAATATCGTCGGCGAACATTAAACATTGTGCAGACACGATTACATACCCCAATAAGTACAAAATCAATCACTTACTTCAACTAGACTCTCGTTATGGGCTGCGTCCACAAATTCAGGATCTCCTAAGTGGGTACGGAGAGCGTAAGCATACTTGAAGGCTTCCACCGCCCGGTGCCAGTAAGTCGTCGATTCATACGGAGCATCCGATCCTCCGATCCAGTCTCTCAGCAAGTTCATGATGAACGTGAGAACAGGCCCTCCGCCGGGCAACGGCGAAGAGTAGGCCCTCATGTCACTGCCAACCGGGAAGGTCAAGGGTTGCTCCCAGATCGGTCTGTAAATCGCAATATATTTTTAACGAATGAATAGAAACTGAGTTTCCTATGTATTTTTCATGACTGAGTTTTCCATCCCTAATTATTATTTATCCTTTTCACTTGTAATTGACATTTATTTACTATTTAATTGTTTGTGTATTTCATGATGGGTATTTTAAAAATATTATTCGTCGACTGACTTAGAGTGACATTGAGTGACATTGACACTTTTTCACACGCTGACTTCAAGTGACATTGAGTGACAATGACATTGACATATCAATGACCTAGTTTTTAGATTAATGATGAATTTGTACCTACCTTGTTTATTACCATTAGTTAATGTTAAATATTATTAGATACTTTATTTTATTTTTATTTTATTATTGTTAAGGAAACAAACAGCTTTTCAAAATATTGGGTACAAAATTATTAAATTTCAAAGATAATGTTAATAACATGTTTCCATTTAATTTTAAAAATATAAACACTTCTATTAAGAATACACTCACATAAAAGGAGGTGGGAATTGGGAAGGGGGAGTCATATAAGTAAATACAATTTTATGTGAATACACGTGGAATTATGAAGTTTGAAGTATGCAAAAGCCTTTGTTTACTTGATACGCTTGCCTTAGTACAGGCCTAGACCTAGTTAGGCGGCGTTGACCTGAAGAAATACTGGACTGCGGTACTCTCTTTTTTGCTATTATTTACAATGGAGCCTCTTGTAATATAAATGTACGACAGTTTTAAAAAATGCGCTTTTCTTTAAATAAATAAAAATAAATAAATGAACGCCGGGTAAATAACAGAGAAATTAATTGTGAAACCTCATGATGATTGAACAAAAAATAAGAAGCATTTTTTACAGCGAGAATGCAGCATTGATTATACAGTATTAGATTGATCAATGCAGTACTACGATTTGGCAGCTAGAATTTTACTACGGAATGCAACATGAAAATGGCACTCAGAGTTCAAAAAATTGATTAGTGTTCTCTTTTGTTCAATATGTTGGCGTTCGTGGAGTAACAGTATGGCGTGCACTTGATGGCGCTCTAAGCATGCCTATACCGCTGCTAGAAAAGCAGCTCTTATGGCACTAGCCTCGAATACCATTAATTCAAAGCTAGTGCAAAACTGCATATCACTACTGAATTCCCTGGGCGAAAAGAACAGGGTAATTCTAAGATGGGTTCCCGGCCATGCAGGAATCGAGGGAAATGAAAAATCCGACGAACTTGCTAAGACGGGAGCAAAGGGAACGTTATACGGCCCTGAACCTTGCTGTGGCGTACCAAAAAGCCTTGCAAACCTAATGCTCAAACAAATGTGTTTAGGACAATCCGTCAACCACTGGAACAATACGCCAGGATTGAATCATTCCAAAGCGCTAATTAAGGCTTACGACCGTGAGGCCTTATCGCTAAACAGGAACAATCTACGCATACTGATGAGGGCGCTCACGGGGCATTGTGGCCTGAACAAACACATGCTCAACCTCAAGCTCAGAGACACAAAAATGTGCAGGTTCTGCCATGGAGCAGAGGAAACTCCCCAGCACCTCATGTGCGAGTGTGGCCCGCTGATACGTAAAAGATACACCCACTTGGGTGGTCATTACCTCCAACCTGAGGAGGTAAAACAATCTGGCGCCAAAAGCCTGCTGCGGTTCTTAAATGACACGAGGCTTAGCGCAGAACTATAGTAGGTGGCGAACACAATGGATCAGCAATGGTCGCAGTGTTACAAGGCTCATAAAGACCCTAGAAAAGCCCCACTCAACAAATAAAAAAATAATAATGCCTATACCAACCAGTACCTTTACTCTCAATCTACAGGGCATTGCGGGAAGAGGGTGCAGGGATGTGGGCAGAGGGGTACGTCCGACGAAGGTAAAGAGATGCGGCCTGGCCGGCAGCCAGCGAGATACTCACAAAATTATGAAAACGCACTAATAGATAGCATTTTATCTCTCCGTATTATTTATATGATGTCATTGACCTATACGTAAATGCGATAGATAGGACTAATAATTGAATATTATATTTTTTATCATTGGTTAAATTATTGAGTTTTTATAATCAATCAGTTCTTTATAAAAAAGACATTCATTATCAATGTTATTATAGATGGTCATATAAGTTGCTATTTTTTTCGCCGGACATTGTTATCAACGCCACATTCATGTCGTCGGAGCAGAAAGGTTGCCAACACTGTACTATGGATTTGAGCGTCTGAGGCCACACGGTTGGTGAACCGGTTTCTCTTGGTGGGATTGCATCCCGGCTTTACTGGACGGTTTGCGCACCGTTTGGCGATGCCTATCGGTTGTGCACTCTGACTAATTGCTGAACGAGTCTGAAGACTATGGAAATATACTGTCTCCTAAGCAGCGGGGTAGGATGTTGACCTGTCGTCAGCTCTCTTGAAATGACCATTAGGCTACCTGATCCTGAATTCAGAGTCGGGCAAAAAAAATGCCTTTGGTCCGCAATAGAATCAAACCGAATCACCGCTGAGCATATGGCAGGTAGAGGCTTGCCTAAGTAACTTTGAACCTGTGACCAGTCGGAAGGTTGGAGGTATTCTGACGGTTAATTCCAGACGGAGATATCCTTTCAAAACTGGTAGACAGGGGGCGAGGCTGCCCGCTGTTTACCTTTCCGGTGCCTCGCCGTAAGTCGTTGGCCTCTGTTGGGCAGGTGGCGTAGCTAGACAGTGGATTATTTTTCGTCCCAAGTCTTCTGCGCTCACCTCACTGAAGACAGAATGATACAATATCGTTAAAACTTCCTGAGGTGACGGGTTCGCCTGTTGTAGTTGACAGTTCTAGTTTGACATATGAGTTATTATTTCGTTTAATACAATATATATTTTCATATTTTTTTCATCCTAAATGTTTTATATTTCCTTAACGTCTTAAATGTTTTACTGCAACTTCAACCGGATAAGGACTTAATAATTACCTTACTACATAACTAACTAAGCATAACTGCATAAGCTCAACAGTCACAGTCTCAAAGAGTCAACGAAAGAAACGCTCACTTGTAGTTGCTCATGTCTTCGCGAGTGATTATTCCACCAAAGGCTCTTACGTCGTCGACGAATCGTCTTCCGAGGCTACCAGTATGCATTGCGTCAGGACCCTCAGTTGATATGATATCCAAGGTTTCCGCCAACTTTGGTCTCTTGATGAGATCGCCTTCCAGCCACACGTCGTTAGTCTCCGGGTTTATGAAGACCTCACTGAAAATATTAAATAAATAAAATCACGACAAAAATCTAGATGGTCTGGTCTACAAAAGATTTTTTCTGTCTACAAATGTTTTGGAAATTTCTAGATATATTATACGACTAGTTGACCCGTGCCCACTTCGGTGGGCGGTAAAACTTTTTACTTGTGATGAAATTATGAGTGTGGTTCGGTTAATACTGAGTGCTATGATTTATTTCCTGACTGCCAATAGGAGGGTTATATTTTTACTGCATATGTATGTCTGTATTTGCATGCCAATTTGACTATATTACCGTTATTTGTGAAAGTCAGTAGATCCAGAGATTACTTCCTACAACCTCACACACTTTACCTCTTTATAATATTAGTATAGATAGATTACGACACGGTCGCGGTTCCATACCTATGTCGTATTATCTCTTTAACTCTTTATGCAGTAAAAGGGAAAAGTATTTTGTTTTAAACACTTGAGACGATAAATTTACTTATTTTAATAAATATGACCAATAAACATGACCTAAGGATTTAAATATTTTTTTAATATAAAATACTACTTCTTGTGACTTAAATATGAAAGTTAGACATATGCTGTCGCTGACTTTCTTGTAGGCATTATCAAGCTCTACAACTTTTTTCTAGAACTTAATCATATATCTCTCATCGTTAAGGCAGCGTTAGTTAGAAACATTTTCGTTCGACCGTTTTTTCTCCGACCGTTTTTACTTTGCAAATCCGACTACCACGAAAAAGTCTTTACATTTTCCGGATTAATATATAGCCTATGACACTCACAAATAACATGGCTTTTTATTGGTAAAATAATTTTCAAAATCGGTTCAGTAGATCCAGAGATTACTTCCTACAACCTCACAAACTTTACCTCTTTATAATATTAGTATAGATAATTGAAAATCAACTTTTTCATGTATATATTTGTTCGATAGCGCCTTTCTTTGTTTATTTTTAAAATATTGCCATATTCAAGAAAACACTATATTATAATGGAAAATGGCCATTTTAATACCACGGAAATACTACAAATATACCACATTTGCTATAATAATCACTTGACACAATTATTATCGGGGGGGGGGAGGGGGTGAGTTTGCGGAAGGGAGGGGGGTTCTGGAGCGGATTTTCAAAACAATTTTCTATTTTACTTTCCTGACGACCTATCGGAAAGGAAAGTATTGTGATCGCGCTAAAAAAAAATTTTGAGATGAAGATGGGAATATATATTTTGAGACTCCCTGAGACGATTGAGACTATTTCCAGACCGATCTCTGTCTGTCTGTATGTCTGTATGTCTGTATGTCTGTATGTATGTATTCTTCCACGATAGCGCCCAGACGCTTAATCGGATTGAGCTGAAATTTGGTATATAAGCTTCTGTTAACCGTCGGAGGAACCCATTAGTTTTTGGAGTCCCTACGCCCTACGGTTGTGATACCTCCCATACAAATTTGGGGTTCCCGGCTAAAAAATTGTTTCCGCGATAGCGCCCAGACGCTTAATCTGTCTAAGTTAAAATTTGGCATAGAAGCTTCTGTTAACCATCGGAAGAACCTATTAGTTTTTGGGGTACTTACGACCAACGTTTGGGGTACCTGCCATACAAATTTGGGGTACTAGAGTAAAAAATGTCGCTGTTTTTTCGCACCTCCCCGGATACTAGTCAGGAAAGTCTTGGGGTGACACAACCGATTTTTTTTTAATATCGTAGTTGTAGAAAATATCGCATCATAATAATATTCCAACCAATAGATATTCACAATGTGGGTTTTGCCCAACGACGCATCTGTGCCGAATATTTCAAGATTGAAGTATGATTAGCGCACCCCCTAGTAGACCAATTTCATCCACAATATTTTCAACTCTTGCCATGATTAAATTTAATGATGCCTGCATGCCAAATTTCAACTACATCGGATGAAGAGTTTTAACGCTATTGTGAAGGTATACACCCACAGAGACGGTATACACAAACAGAAGGTATACACAAACAGACACATACACAGACAGACAAACAGACTTCAATCTGGAAATAGTATCAATCGTCTCGGGGGGGGGGGGGGGGTCGAGTGAGACATTTCCGTCTTATTCTGAAAATGAATTAATAGTTTTAAAAAAACACTAAAAACACGCTTTTATAAATGCACGTAAAAATCAAAAAAGGTTTGTTATAACCTTGAAACCTGATCGTGTTCAAAGTCCATTACGTGACCTTTCTCACAAGTGCAAACACGACTATGATACGATATTCCATCATGGAATGCCAGTTTCTGTCTTCCGGCTTCATCATCAGACCTTGAAACCTAATCGTGGTCAAAGTTCATTCCAAGACTTTTCTAACAAGTCCAAACACAGCTATGATACGATGTTCCATCATGAAGTTCCAGTTCATATCTTCCGACTCCATCATCAGATCAGATCGACAGTATTATTGTATTGTCATCAGAACTACATACAGCTGCCAATTTTCATGACGCTACGATCCTTGGAAAATGGTTAAATTAATTACCTTAGATTCCATTACATAGTTACATACAGGTCGACCTAATAACAATACTTTCCCTAGCTGTTGGTTGGCCGGGAAAGTGAAAAAAATCGGTTGTGTCACCCCAAGACTTTCCTGACTAGTATCCGGGGAGGTGCGAAAAAACGAACGATGTAATCAAGGTTCCCCAAATTTGTATGGCAGGTACCCCAAACGTTGGTCGTAAGTACCCCAAAAACTAATAGGTTCTTCCGATGGTTAACAGAAGCTTCTATGCCAAATTTTAACTTTGGGCGCTATCGCGGAAAAAATTTTTTCGCCGGGAACCCCAAATTTGTATGGGAGGTACCACAACCGTAGGGCGTAGGGACTCCAAAAACTAATGGGTTCCTCCGACGGTTAACAGAAGCTTATATACCAAATTTCAGCTCAATCCGATTAAGCGTCTGGGCGCTATCGTGGAAGAATACATACATACAGACATACAGACATACATACAGACAGAGATCGGTCTGGAAATAGTCTCAATCGTCTCAGGGAGTCTCAAAATATATATTCCCATCTTCATCTCAAAATTTTTTTTTAGCGCGATCACAATACTTTCCTTTTCGATAGGTCGTCAGGAAAGTAATACTAAAAAAAGTAATAAGGCATCTGTCTATCAAATCTCAAGTGTCATAGTGCAATATTAGGAAAATTATCAGGGACTGCTGGGAGCAGGAATATCGGGCATCCTGGAAACATAGCCAAGGATGTCGCCAGGCAAAGGCCGGGATGGTGCAACCACTTCGAAAACCAAGGCCCTACTTGACATGCAGAGCAAGAAGAACCTTAGAACCACTATCGGTCTCCTCACCGGACACACGATCCTTAGAGGGCATCTATTTAACCTTGGATTGACCGAGAGCAAGGACTGCCGAATATGTGTTGAAGAACCTGAAGACAGCATACACATCGTTGGTCGCTGCCCAGGCCTCGCCGCAAAAAGACACAGTTTACTGGGACGAGTCTTTCTCAAACCCAGCGATCTGCCCAACTTGAAGGTCTGGTAAGAAGTACTGGGCTACTAGCTGACCACTGACCTAACCACAAAGTGGGTAGTTACCAAAGATCTTATAGACCCAGGTGACATCAAGCCCCCCATTCCTTTTATTACTACTACTACTACTGCTGGTAGTACAATATTTCGAGTTTGATATATGGCTAATGCGCACCCTGATGGACCGATTTTAAACACAATCTTTTCAACTACAGAACAGAAAAGCTACTTGTACCTTAGCATTAAATTCTATAATCTACTCCCTACAAAATTTAAACAGCTGGAGGACATAAAATTTAAAAAAAACATCAAGGAGATGCTGATAGGCCACCCTTTCTCTGGCCGAATTTGAGGGCCATGATTTTTCAAATATTGTGCCCATTTAAATTACTTATAAAGTAGAGCCTTATTATCTGATTATTTTATATGGTCTTTTATCTGTAATTTTAGTTTAAAATGCATAACGTAGATTTAATTTGATTATTTAACATTTTATTGACAATTTGAATATTACGATGAATAATTTTACTACTTATCTTTTCGAATTACTAACTACTTCAAATATTAGGATTCTATTTTGATTATTTATATTTATAGTTTGACAATCTAGTAGTTAATTATTGACTACCTATGTATGTTCAGTAAAGAGTAGTAACGAGACTTACTACCTAACCCAATTATTTTGACACGTCCAAGAGCGGTCTATAGCCGTCAATTGGACACGACGAAAATGTAAATGTAAACTCTTGCCATGACAAAATGATGCTTCCATACCAAATTTCAACTTAATCGGATTGGGTGCTATCGTGGAGGAATATACACAAACAGACAAACAGACTTTAATCTGGAAATGGTCTTAATCATCTCAGGGTTCTCAAAATGGATATTTCCGTCCATCTCCAAAACAAAATTTTGCGCGTTTCTCAATATTTTCCCTTTTTTGTCTGTTTGCCCGCTGGAAAAGTAAAAATCATAATACGCTACTGATAACAGTGGAATGACTCACGCCATAGACGGCTCCGCGATGATCTGACTCCTTCTGCTTTGGAGGACACGTGCTAAGTAGTCGGTAACGTGGTGTCCGCGTCGGCAGAGTTCAACTGACGGCTGCACCAGGGCCGCCCATGGTAGTCGGCCAAAGCGCGCATATAGCTCTCCGTAACCTCGAAGCTCTCCAGGAACTGCTGATGCCATACCACCTGTGAGGTAAAAACGGAATTGAAAGATCGATTATATGCCATTTATATGTGCGTGCATGAAAACCTGAATAAGAAATACAGCAACGAGACTATAATACACAGTAATAAAATAATACACAATAACATTATAAAAAGCTTTAAAAAGGAATTTACAGCATTTTGTAGCACCCGACGTTCCGGCGATGTTGCAACGGCCGTTGTCCAGGGTAGACTGACTTTGTCCAGGTCAGTCTACCCTGGATATACTGGCGGTTGAAACATCGCCGACACGTCGGGTGCTACAAAATTCACGCGGTAAATTCGTTCTTATAACTTTTATAATGTCAAACAACCGCGATAGTCTTTAATAGAAATTATCATTCTTCGTTCCGCCGCGAATGGTTCGCTCTCCTCGAACATTTGAGGAACATTTGAGGAACGTGCCAGCACTCCAGCAACCCCAAAACTTTATCATGTACTGTTTGATAGTCACATATGTACAACGATTGATTTCATGATATCAACATATTTTACATGAGCCAACCTAAATTCAGCGAGGCTGTTTATAGCTCACTCGGCGAATAATGAAAACAACAGAGCGAAAATGTAACAAATATTAATATACGGGGTGTTATTACTGCATGGGCATTTTTTTTGTGGGTGACTCAATACAACGAAATAAGCAACTTTTGATAAAAATTTTTGGAAAAAACTCATATATAACATTATTTATATTATTTAATCGAATTTCATATTATATTTATTGCCGATTATATAAAGGAATTGCATTTTATTTATTATATTATGTTTTGATATTTTTTATTATTATTATTATTATTTTTTGAAGACCACATTTTAGGGCAATTTAGTGTTATTAGCTTTTTACTAAAACTTGTACATTTGTAAGCAATCAAGCAATCAAGCAATCATGATTGTAATATTAGAGTCCTGTCCACCCTAGAACGGGCTGGTCCCAGTTGGGTGACAGAAACAAATAATCAAAAGGTTTTGCCATTCGGTTCCTGTTATTTTTGTTAGCTAATCAATGTTTTATAGTAATTATTTCTTTAATAAATAAATAAATAAAAAATAAATATTCACTTGACACAATCACTATCGGGTGGGGAGGGGGCTTAGGGAGGGGAGGAAGGGGGAGGGCGTTGAGGGGTTTTGCGCTGGAGGTTGTCAGCTTGCTGGTAAAGTCCGATTTTTTGCATAAGGGTTGCCAAGAGTGACAACTGATTTTTTTGCATAATGCGCCTTGCATAAGGGTTGCCAAAACGTACTAAGACATTGAGCAATCTAATTTATTCATTTATTTATTTATTTGATTTTCTTATACGGTATGTTTTATCAATGCTTATACGTAAATACCGACTACCTAACAAACAGCCATTGCAGCTTACCGACAGTGCTGGATATGTTCCCGGCCTCAAACATGTCGGGGCTGGCGGCGAGGGGCGCGCTCTCCCTGGCGTTGAGAGACATCGCCTGCTGCTTGGAGTGGTCCCAGGTCACGGCGAGGAACCCGCCGCCCAGGCCCATGCTCTGGGGACAGGCGACGCCCTCGCAGAACAGCGTCGCGATCGCCGCGTCCGCCGCACTTCCATTCATCTTTAAGATGTTCCTGAAAGAAATGCACATGTTGGCAATGGGCTCAATTGCGTTTCTCTTTGAACTCATTTATTTACTTATTTATTAACCTGTGCATTGCCTCTAAAGGCGGCTACACGCGGCCCTAAAATCGAAGGCAATATCGGGAAAGTGGTGGAGAGCGCCCTAGATCGCTTCCTTGATCGCCACGTGTGTAGGCAAATCGTAATCAGTATTAGGGTCATTCCTCCATTTCGTGCAAATCGCCTGTAAACTCTAATATCAGACTGCATACCGCATTTAGAAAAAAAGTTTTATTGAAATATATTTACTCTAAGTGTGAGGGAGAAGCTCTTTAGGAAATCTAATTCTAAAGTACATAGTTTTTTTTTAATCCTAAAAATACATGGAAAAAATTCATTCCTCTCCGCCTCCAAACCACAAACTTCAAATTCGTCGATGTGTTATACCTAAACTTGCCAACACATACTTAGTTGTCTTAGCATACATGAAAGATAAAGTAAACACACTATAGGTATTAAAATATAAGACATCTACAATTACATATAAACAAAATATTTCTACTTTTGTCTTTGGCAACAGAGATTCGCAAGCCCGCTGGGTAACACTCTCGGCGTTGGCCTCTTACGGGCATGTGGCGGAGCTTGACGGTGGACTGTTTTTGTCCAAGTCTTCTGCGCTCACTTCAGGGAGACAGAACGACTAATCGTCAAAACTTCCTGAGGTGACGGGCTCGCCCGCTGTAGTTGACAACTCTAGTTGCCCAAACTCTGAAATCAGTTCGAGTGAAACTACGATTATCGTCTAGGGAGCGTTATCGCATCGTGTGCAGCGAAGTCGGGGCCGATTTCACAGTAGTGTGCTTGCGAGTGCAGTGGCGACAGGACGTATTTCAAACATTTGTACATAGCAAAACATGTCTCTGGAATCTTTTTGGACATACGTTGGGGCGATATTACAGCACTAAATTTTAAATCTTCATAGCTTTGTCCAGTAGCTAGGAAACGTCAACTAAGTTACTGTAAGTCGTTCTCTTGGAATAATGGATTCCCCCATTATGGTATCCTGTTTTTGTATTAATGGTTTCACTATTTTGAGGAGCTCTTCTAAAACATCCAACATCCATTCTTAAAAAGTTTCTCGGATCAGCTGGTTCCAAATGTGTCATCACGTTCATGTGGCTCAATTCATGGCGTTTCATCAACCAGTCCCAGGTCTTTCTTTTTTTGTCTCTGACTTGGTCGCACCGTAGAAAGTGCCAGAGCGATGCCTATTTTCAACACGCTTTTATTAGGTTGACCTGTATGTAACTAACTATGTAATGGAATCTAAGATAACTAATTTAACCGTCTTCCAAGGATCGTAGCGTCATGAAAATTGGCAGCTGTATGTAGTTCTGATGACAATACAATAATATGGTACCTACTGTCGAACTGATTTGATGATGGAGTCGGAAGATATGAACTGGAACTTCATGATGGAACATCGTATCATAGCTGTGTTTGGACTTGTTAGAAAAGTCTTGGAATGAACTTTGACCACGATTAGGCTTCAAGGTCTGATGATGAAGCCGGAAGATAGGCATTTTTTGGTTTTTACGTGCATTTATAAAAGCGTGTTTTTAGTGTTTTTTTTAAACTATTAATTTATTGATGTTTTGAGAGTGTCGGCGGCATCTTAATCAAAGAGCGCTTTGCTGCACGGTTGGTTTTGCAGGGAGGCAGGGAGGTGTGTAGAGAACGGACGATTTCACTCCCGATTTCACTCTCCCGATATTGCCACCAATTTTAGGGCCGTGTGTAGCCGCTTTAATGTATAAAAAAATCGGTCAGTTGTCAGTCAAAAATTATATTTTCGTGTTTAGGTTTCCGTACCTATAGGGTTAACAAATGGAAGCCTCCTTTTGCAATTACCAACATGATAAAAATGAAGCACAAATACAATTACACATTCATTTTAATAGTGGCAACCCCAGCGTTCCGTTCGACGCGCGGCGACATTTTTTTTATACTTGAGTCACAGTATACCACACTGGTATACCGTGGTTTAGTTACTGTTTACAGTAATCTACCGTGCTCGCATAGATATTCTACATCCAGCAGTGCCCAGGAAAGCAAGCTGATAAATAAGTAAGTTAAATAATGCTCACAATCCGATTTCGGCGCATTCTCTCCCGTTGGCTGTGACGGCACCCTGGAAGAATTCGGTTTGTTCCTGCGGAATGTAGAGGATTAGCAGGACTAAAACCACAGCCACCAATAAAGCTAATGCGATCACTCCGAACACAAGCGCCCTCTTATGGTTTCTTATGAACCTGAAAAAAAGAGACAATATTGCAAACAAACAGCAGCAGTAGAAACTAAAAAAATGACCATCGAAGAAGAGATTAAACAGTCGAATAACAAAATCAAATATATGTGGACTATCTTCATTTATTTGTTTTTAAATATAAACCTACATTATATATGAACCTACATTTTTTGTATATCTGACACGTTACTTGTGACCATGTACCTAACGCCTACAAATAGAGACGAAGTTAAGAAAGTAATAGGCAGCCTTAAAAATAGGTCAGCGGTGGGGGATGATGGGGTCGGGACATGCGTATTTAAACTAGCTGAAACCTATCTCAGCCAGCCTATTGCTTTTATTATTAATGAGAGTTTTAAAAGCAGAATTTTCCTGACAAATTAAAAATTGCCAAAGTAATTCCCGTACATAAAGGGGGAGATAAGAGATAACTATTGACCTATCTCCATTTTAAACACGATCTCCAAAATCTTCGAGAAAGTTGCAAAGGGGAGACTCTATAAATTTTTAATTGAAAATAAAATACTCTCAGACAATCAGTTCGGTTTAGGAAGGTTTAGGGACAACAGACGCTATAGCTGACTTAACAGAATTTATAGTCGAAACGGTGGATAAAGACTCCTAGACAAGTGTCTAGGAGTTTTCCTTGACCTTGCAAAGGCTTTTGACTCCGTTCCTCATAATACATTATTATGCAAACTGAGCAGTGTAGGAATTAACTATACAAGTGTTTAATGGTTTCATAGTTACCTATCCAACAGGGTACAAAGTGTCACCATCAAGGGCCTCCAGAGTAAAAGCCAGCATCTCACGTATGGTGTGCCACAGGGTAGCGTTTTGGGACCCATTTTATTCCTCGTCTACATAAATGACCTATGTCAGTTACCAGTAGGAAAAATCATCACATATGCCGATGACACTGTTATACTATTCAAGGGTTCAAACTGGGATTACACATTTCATAAAGCAAATGAGTGCATGGAAATTGTTAAAAATTGGCTAGGTAACTTAATGACGCTTGACGCTTAATGTTGGCAAAACCAAATACATGCCATTTAGTATAACCACCAGAGGTCAACCCACTACTAATAAAACTATTGTAATGCACGAATGCGATAGCGTAGAGTCTTGTAATTGTCAGCCTCTACAAAGAAAAATATCTTGGAAATATCTAGGCATCACTCTAGATTGCTTTCTCCGTTGGGACTCTCATATACATACCGTGGCTATGAAGGTGCGAATCCTTGGATATGTTTTCAAAGAACTGAGGAATATTCTGGATTCCAAAACACTAAAAACTCTTTATTATGCTTTATGTGAATCGCTTATTACTTACGGCATAATTGGATGGGGTGGTTGTGGTAAAACCCTGCTAGAGCCATTGCAAGTTGCGCAGAAATTAATATTAAAAATTATTCTACGTAGACCATATCGCCATCCCACTAATGAACTTTATAAGGAAGCTATAGTTTATGATTGTAGGCAACTTTTTCTAAAAACTTCCCTCTTAAGGCTATTTTTGGACAATAACTCAAATTAAGGAATAATTCAGAACCGGCGACCAACGAGACAAGTTTTAGAAAATAGCATAATAATACCCAGAATGAAAATATCATTTGGACAAAGACATTACTCTTTCATTGCGCCGAGATTTTACAATCTGATCAATATGAAAATAAAAATGAAATTGACATTTAGGGAATTCAAAAATAAATTAAAGAAATCGTTATCGAATCATGACAGAATAACCATACATCAAATGTTAGAAATAATAGTAGAATAAAACTCAGGTGCACAAATTATTAACATATTTTTAAACATGTATATTGAGTATATTTTAACATTGAACTAACTACCAAAAATTATTTGACTTCGACAATGAATTATACTTTTTTGACTAGGTATTTTTATATTAAATCCTATATTACTTAACATATATTAAATATTAATGACTGTTTCTCACTTTTCTCACATATAACTTTATTTATATTATTTAATTGAATTTTATAATATATTTATTGCCGATTATATAATGGAATTGCTTTTTATTTAATATATTATGTTATAATATTTTTATATTATTATTTTTTTTTAATTTTATTCTGAAGACCACATTTTAGGCCAATTTAGTGTTATTAGCTTTATACTAAAACTTGTACATTTGTAAGCAACCAAGTAATCAAGCAAACTTGATTGTAATATTGGAGTCCTGTCCACCCTAGAACGGGCTAGTCCCAGTTGGGTGACAGAAACAAATAAGCAAAAGGTTAAGGTTTTGCCATTCGGTTCCTGTTATTTTTGTAAGCTAATCAATGTTTTATAGTACCATATAGTTTTATAGTTTTAAATAAATAAATAAATAAAAATAAATAGGTATCTTCATTTCTTTCTAGCTTTATTTTCTGACAAACTTCATAATCCACGATGATATTTTAATTCAAATTCAAATTGGCATTTTACATAATATCTAGTGTTAGATGTATTTTTTAAAAATATACAACAATTTAATTTCAAGTATGATTGCGAGCGACATCTATTTATAAACGACAGTAACGCCATCTACCAATCGAAGAGGAGACCATGCTACCTAATTTTGTACGAAGTGAATTTATGAGCGGTTCGTGTCTCGGCTTATTGAATCAGGAGGGATTTTCCCCTCGTGGCATTAAGGTGATTCGTCGCGGTCCGAGGAAACTATTCTGATAATAGATGGCGTTGTAAGCAATATTAACAGAAAAATACGATTTTTAGCTCTCTCAGTGCAGTAAAAATTACGAAATAAATTTACCGGGAACTTTACATATACACGGTTCGATGTACTTCGTATCACCGCGATAATCAACCGCATTACGAAATTAATGGGGAAAACAGACCAATTTCGGTTCAGAACCGAAATTGGTCTGTTTTCCCCATTAATTTCGTAATTCGGTTGATTATCGCGGTGATACGAAGTACATCGAACCGTGTATATGTAAAGTTCCCGGTAAATTTATTTCGTAATTTTTACTGCACTGAGAGAGCTAAAAATCGTATTTTTCTGTTAATATTGCTTACATCGCCAACTATTATCAGAATAGTTTCCTCGGACCGCGACGAATCACCTTAACTGATGGGAGCGGCGTTCGTCTGTATTATTGTTTTGTTTTATTTCGAAAAATACATTTATTTTGTACGGAAATTGACGTTTTTGGACTAAGTGAACCTGATGGAGTTCTTATCACTAGTAACAAATATTTACTATAATAAAGTCTAGATGCTAGTTGTGTTTGTATTTAATATTCTTATAATTAAATTAAAGCCTTTATATTTTACTTGGCATTAACTTCTTTTATATTGTCTACATTGTTATTTAATCAATAAATTGTTGTTCTTCTTATTTTTAGCATGTACAGGTAATTTCTCTTCTACTTTCGAACCAACTCTGTGACACAGAAATATGTAGCTAAAGCATGGAAGCTACGTACAAATGTTCGACTAAACGATTGTCGCAATGCTGTCGCGGGTGCCGCCTCGAGACGAGTGCTTACGTTTTGCCATTGATTTTCACTATAAAATCAATGGTTTTGCGTTTATCTAGGCTTATGGCTCGTGCGTTGTGGTTCATAGCAACCTAACATAACGGAACCTACGTATGTTAGCTTGTTATGAACCTTGGTTATGTTAGCAACCTAAAATAAAACAACACAAATCCAACCTGGGTAATACATCTACCAAGTCATGATGGTAAATCTTAAGATTTACTAGTGAAATCTAAGATTCACCATTATTCAGACTTTTGCAAAAATATACTCGTATGTATGCCCTGGTTAATTTGAGGTGCAATCAGTTTATTTGATATATAAAATTATTTATTCGATAAGTATAAATTGATGGGGAATATGTTTTTTGATGTGCAATTAAAAATAAGGCAGTTAAATAATGAAGTATAACAAAGAATAAATACCTCTGAAAATGTTGATGTTTTTACCTAATTTTATTTGTAAACTAGTTAATTATTTCGATTATTTGATCATTATAAAAGCCAAATAAATGTTTTAATTAATAATTTAAAAACTTTTCATTTTTATACAAAACTAGCTGCGCCCAGCGGTTTCACCCGCGTGGTGATGGAAAATTGTGATAATGATGATAGAAAACCATATATCTTTATAAATTATAGCCTATGTGTTATTCTGATGTGTAAGCTATATTATTGTAAAGTTTCATCGAAATCCATTCAGTAGTTTTTGCGTGAAAGAGTAACAAACATCCATACATACATACAAACTTTCTCGTTTATAATATTAGTAGGATAAAGGGTGACACTGACAACCCTAGTGCTCCAGTGGAGAGTAGGTATTTATTTTAACAAATGGGCCTATTTTCCATACTGCTTTAATATATTCAGTGTCTTTGATGACATTGTAAATTTCCTTTATTAATTGCGATTACCGACCTCATTATAATTTTATTGTTGTGTTCTTTATTCTGGTATCATGTTTTAGTGTCGGGGTTCTAATATGTCGGTGTATATATTAATATTTATAAGTGTAGGAGCCTAGCAACAATATAATCCAATGAAAATTTTTAATAAAACACGTGTATTTTTTTTCACACGAATTTCGTCTGACGTCAATAATAATATTATAATTCACAAGAAATTGAATCATGTCTTTCGCCATAAGCAATAAAATATTTTCGTCTTTCATTCAACATTTCAAAGTCATAATGTTTGGTATATAAATGGAGATAAGACGCAATCGATCCCATAATGAGCTCGATTGCGTATCTCTTGAACTAAAACCGGAAATTAGTTCATGTGAACGAGACACAGCAGTACGTCAGAGCGGAATGTGAAATAAACTGTTGTCACTTTTCCGCATTAATGCGGGAAAGCTCCGAAGCTCCGAAGAATAGGGGGTAGGGAAAGCGGCCGGATTACGCACTTTCCCAGTACTAGTACTAGGAGAGTACTAGTACTGGGAGAGCGCGGGGTGTGGGGCGACTATCGGAGGCGGCGTAATCTGCCCTCTTCGCCAGCTCCCGATTCTTCGGAGCTCGCGCGCAGACTGTACCTAATTCGTGATTATATCAACTTCACTTTATACTGTCGTAGTGAGATGAGAGTTAGTCGGCCCAGTGCAGTTGGGCCACTATGACCCATGTATTAGGGTCGGCCAAACTAACAGGTCAACACCCATCCGGTAGCCTCCACGCAGAAGTGTGAGCCCGAGTAGGACTCTGTGCTTGCGGGCCGGTTCCCCTAAGAATTGCCCTCCGGGTGGTCCTGGACGGTTTGCGCACCGTGCATCGTCAGCCAATCGTCTGTGCATTCCGACTTATAACCGGGGGCGTCTGGAAACGGCTTTGTTTCCTATAGAGCGGGGGTGGTTGTTAACCTTACGGCGACCGCTCTTGAAACGATCAATCGACTACCCGATACCGGATGATGAGCCGGGCGAAGGACGCCGTGGTCCGCGATAGATTCGGTAGACACCGAATCACCGCTACGTAAGGGAGAGGACCGCGTAAGCGGCCAGTCGGAAAGCCGGAGAAATCTGGGCGTAGCTTTCTTTAGGATTCTAGGATTTGTTCTTATATTGTCGTAGTGTTATTATTTTTAATTGGATTCAAAGGTTTTTTCTTTCATTTTGTAACTCCATTGTATCAGTAGGCATTATTAATGTAAACGTATCTGAGCCTACCTTAGTGCGGACATCTCGTGGGATCCAGTTAGGTTAGGTCTTATTAATTTGTATCTGTAACTACAATATTAAGGATAGTAAAAAAAATTAATGAAAAATAATATTTTTTTATAACAAGCAGTATAAACACACATGAACATAATTACACTCATTTTGTAGGTATGAATAATACGACGCGGAAGATATCTAATGTGCAACAGTCATTTTCTGCAGTTTTATGCAGGTTGACTGAATCCTGTCAGGACTATGAAAATAATCGTAATTGCAATCGTAATCGAATATTTTTTGCAATAATCGGAATCGTAATCATAATCGGTAAATCAATATTAATAGAGACAGACTGAACCCACGAAAACAACATATGCAACGCAATTTGACATCTAGACCCTTGACCATGCATGAAAACAGATGACTGAGAGAAATACTTATCATACGCAACGCTGTCACAAGCGTACCACGCATTATCGAGCTGCGATCTCCAGATCGGCATGGAATGAGAATTACAGCACGCCGTTCAACGCATAATACCAGTGTGTGACTAGGCTAGAACTTTCGTATGCACCGCGTCAGACAAACAGAATGTCGGTGCATGCACAGTGAAACGAAACGGTGCACGCATTTGTTTGTTTACATTTTTAAACGACTGCCCAACCATAAAAAGTGTAATGTATTTAGGGTTCGTCTATATATGTTTACCGTTTCTTTATTCCACTATAACTTCTAAAAGCTAAAGTGTGTGGTATTTTTAGAATCGCTATGTCATTCCAAGTGTTATAGGGTACCTTAACTGTCCAAATATCAAGTGAATAGTTGTCTAAATATCCAAATCTCCAAATGTTAGCAAATTAACGTTAATATATCGTGTTTAGTATTGATTGAACGGTCTGATTTAGTACATTCCGAATGTATATTGATGTATATGTATCAATATGGATAAATACACAAACCACAAATATTTGTCAAAAAGCCGTAATAAAAATAATTATATATACAGCAGTTCACTTTGTGTAACAGCAGTCGTCTTTTTCGAACCTTTTAATGTATTTACCTACTTGTTAAAATGAGAGATAAACTACTTGAACAAGAGAACAGTAATATTACGAATATCCTCATACTGTACTTTAAACATGCCAAAGTACATAAAAAAACGACCTTCATCATGAATCTAACATCTTATTTAGTTTTTTGTGGTACTGTGGTACCTACAAACTGAGTAAGTCGTTCTCAAACTAACTCTCAGAATCAGAAAACATATCCTGTATCCTCGACCTATTTAAATTTTATTCTTTAACTATTTATTGCGATATCGTTTTTCTATTTATTTCGATTAATTATTATTATTATTTATATGTTTTGGTGTTTATTACGACATTATATTATTATTATTCAATTTGATTATTTCACCATTTATTGAATGTTATTTTTCCAGCACACTACAGCTACAGTTACATCACACTACACTACACTACAGTTACATCACACTACACTCAAATTACAATGTTTATTATTATTAGTTAATTTTTAATATTATTTGATACATACCTAACATATTCTTAAAATTAAGTATTCTAAAGTATGCACAAGCCACTGTCTACTTGGTACTCTTGCCTTAGTACGGGCCTAGGCCTAGTTAGGCGGAGTTGATTTCAAAAAATTGTGGTCTGCGGTGCTTTCTATTTTGCTACTATTTACATTTAAGCCTCTAATGTTAAACTTGCAAGGTACTGCCGTGAAAAAATGTGCTTTTCTTTAATAAATAAATGAATAAAAATAAATACGTATTGTACAGCGGCTGCACACAATTCAATTGCACTTTCTGAAAAGTGATAGCAGCTTCTGATGCCGTATATACTTTCCACACGTGGGAAAAGTGTGCACACCAACGTGGGAGCATTGCATAGTATACGTTGCGTACGTGGGCTCAGTCTGTCTAGACCCTATACGTTGCATTCCTACTTCCACGATTGCAACCGATATGCATGCAGGTTTTTCGATTACATATTTTGCACAAATACGAATAATACCTTCGACTTTTTCTTTCAGCTTTAAAAAAAACCATTTTCGCACTTTGGAATAACGACTATTTCACTAGCATCACAACAAATGCGTACTCTGTCTACGAAATCGTGTCACAGACAGATCGTTATCTTTATTAGGTAAATACGAGGCACTTTTATCTTTATGGTAAATAGAAACGTTTGGCGTTGCTTTAGATATTTCAGTTCACTGAACGACAATACGGGTTATTGGAGTGATGAGGTTTGAGAACAGTCGGATGCCGAACACGGTTCATAGAAAAAACACAATCAGCATACCGTTGTAATACAAAATGCACAATTGTTGTCACAATTAAATAGGTAGAGGGACTTGGTCGACAGTGGATAGCAGCATGTGGAACCTGGTAGCAGTAAGTGGTCACCCTACTCAGTATTCTGTGCCTGGGGTCGACTAACATCCCCAAACAGGAATGTGTTATTATCTATACTAATATTACAAATGCAAATACCTATTATAAAGAGGTAAAGCTTTGTGAGGTTGTAGGAAGTAATCTCTGGATCTACTGAACCAATATTGATAATGCCAATAGAAAGCCACATTATTTGTGAGTGTCATAAGCTATATATTTATCCGAAAAATAAAAAGACTTTTTCGTGGTAGTCGGATTTGCAAAGTAAGTCGAAGAAAAAACGGTCGAACGAAAATGTTTCTAACTAACGCTGCCTTAACGATGAGAGATATATGATTAAGTTCTAGGAAAAATTTGTAGAGCTTGATAATGCCTACAAAAAAGTCAGCGACAGCATATGTCTAACTTTTATATTTAGGTCACAAAAAGTAGTATTTTATATTAAAAAAATAATTTAAATCGTTATGTCATGTTTATTGGCCATATTATCAACAATTATGAATTCTTATCAAAATAAGTAAATTTATCGTCTCAACTGTTTAAAACAACATCCTTTTCCCTTTTACTGCATATAATTTCCCTTTTACTGCAAAAATGGTTAAAGAGATAAGATACAAATAAGACACTCACAAGAAGACACTCACAAATAACGGTAATATAGTCAAATTGGCATGCAAATACATACATACATATGCAGTAAAAATATAACCCTTCTTTTGGCAGTCAGGAAATAAATCATAGCCCTCAGTACTAACCGAACCACACTCGTAATTTCATCACAGGTAAAAAGTTTTACCGCCCAACGAAGTGGGCACGGGTCAGCTAGTAAAAAATAAATGAATACAACATTTTATCTATTAATTGTTATTGTTATTTATTTATACACTAGCTATTGCCCGCGGCTTCGCTTCGCGTAAAGTTTCGAATCGACTTGTTAGGTAGGGTGGCGTTTATTTGCTTTTTTAGACGCTACCTTTAGGTATATAGTGCAAGACGTTCCCCTTCAGATGCACGCTACCTATATCGTAGACGTACTCGTCTTGTTCCTCGCCATCCGCGCCGCCTTGCGCTGAATGCTGACCTTACTGGGTCAGCAGCCGCCGCCGCCGTCTGCTATATATTTCGGGGTGCTTGCACGCGTTACTAATTTCATGATATCTCCTAAAACTTACAGTAAATGGCTAATTTTATCTTTATTAACCACTGGTGATAATCGATTAATTTATTTTCATAAGGATTATTATTTTATTGCTAATGTGTTCAACAAACACTGACTGCTTATTTTTTTGAGACATAAAGCAGTTTTTGCAGCTTAAATATGAAAGTTGGATAAAATCTGTCGCTGACTATTAATAGATGTATATGCCAATGTTTTTGTCATATATAGTTTTCACATATTTCAAACCGTTTCGTCAGCACACGCTGATAATCAACTCAACAGCTCATTTTTTCCGACTTGATTCACAAATATCATGATTTGGTATTGAAAACCAATACTTATCACAATAAAATATAGCCTATAGCACCAATCAATAATGGAGCTTTCCATTGGTGAAAGGATTGAAATCGTATGAGTAGTTTCGGAGATTACCCCTTACATACAAACTTATAAACTTATAAACATTACTTCTTTATAATATTAGTATAGATGTTACTTGGTCAATAGAAAAATGATACAAAGCAAAAAAGGAAAAACATACATTTTTTTTAACTTCAGAAAACCCCACAAGAAATAGTCTAGCTGGGTCAAATCGAACGATCTTGGTGACCAATTCAAGTAGATAACCTACGTAGATGCACTAACGAGAACACATTTCGATAATAAAGTTTTAACTTGCTGTTCAATCGTGTAATTTGGCATCAGTGACTGAATAAAAAACAACAGATTTAACAGACGCCGCCAAAATATAATGTCCGTCACAGACCGTAAATAATAATAGAAAAATATTTATTTGCAGCTGTGTTACAAAAAACATACACAAAAAAAAACAAAAAACACAAAGATTGAAAAATAAAACTGTAAATAGAAAATGTAAGAAAACTACAAACGCTTCAAATTCATCCTCAGGATTTCTCAGAGGTATCCTCAGGATTTCTCCTATCCTGGTTTTCAAGACAAACCTATTAATTATTGGTACATATATTATGATGAATAAATTAACCAAATCAAATAAATCTAAAATTAAAAAATCTAAATAATCAAAATCAAATGAATTCACAAATCAAAATAATCAAATCAAAATATTTAACATCGAATAATCACGATACAAATTTATAAACAGAAGAAAAAACAATAGTAATAAAAAAAATATCAAACAATTATTTTAAAATAAAATCAACATACGACATCTAAACATCTTCCTTTAATAATATACTCTTATAGTGGTTGATTTCGATCGCAATGCCATTCTCAACCGATTCCCATACAACCGCAGTTTATTTTCATACATACATAATTGCTGTGTTTGGCTTCGTCGGTTTCTAGGTTGGGAAAATAAAAATGTTTTAAAACAACTCTTGCTATCTATCGGCACATCGCTATACTACGTCACAAAACAATTCTACTCATATCGAAATAGTTGCAAGGCAGTCCAACAGATGGCACATAGTGACTTGCTCGAGGATTCAAGCAATTCGGTGGATACTAGAGATGCTGCTTTTGACGCAGATTTCCCACAACAACGTTTAATTTTATAAAATAGGATGTCATTTGTAAAATAGGGTGTTATAAAATAGACTTTCCCGGCAACCAGAGAAGCCCCCCCAACCCGCGCCAGCCCTCTAACCATTGCCTTCTCTATCTAACCCATCTAACCCCCCCCCCCCCCCATTAAAGAGATTATGATCGCAAATGTACTGATTTGTAGTATTTTGGTAGTATTTGTGTAGTATTTTTGTAGTATTGGGGTTTTAACCCCTCGAGCGCTGACGTTTGAATTGTAGTTTCTCTTAGAGAACGCGAAGAAGAAGAAGACATCACAACAAAAATATAGCGTTTCAGGAAAACGACGATTACTCCGAAACTACTACACGGATCGTATAAAGAAGACCTGTTTTATGTTCCTGTTGAAATTTGCTATTAGATACGTGTAACGACGTTTTGTAATGCAATAAGCATTATTCAGAATTATCTGTCAAAGTTGTGGTACAGAAAAAAACTGCCTTGTCCAACATTTCTATGTTTTTTTCTGGAAATAAATCACCCTATACAAGAAATTGTGAATAATTTTATAATAATTATAATATGCTTTTAAATATTCCGTTAAACGCCTGCATCCCTGCCAACCTACCCTCCCCGGGTAGTAATTGTGTCAAGTGATCATGATCGCAAATGTATTATTTTTGTAGTATTTGCGTGTATTAAAATGGTATTTTTTCAAAAAGGTAATTTTTAAATACGGCGGAATTTAAAAATTGTTTGTGTCTCTTTTATAAGAAACTGTCTCTTCTAACCGAAATTTCACAATGTGATTTCGAGCCAACGACACATCTGTCTACCGAGTTTTTAATTAGTGACATCCTTGTAGTGGGTGAAACAGTACGAAGAACTAAGCTACATAGGTTTTTTTGAGAAGAAGAAAAAAAAATACATCTTTTTTTTATAGGTTGAAAAACCTATGAGTACGATGCCCTATTGCTAGGTAAAATATTACTGATATTGTTTATAAGCGATATTTTACCTAACGCTAGATGGCGCAGAACGATCAAAGCTTCTCAACTCTTCTTCAATTGATAAGATTTACAAATTTACGGAATATTTTTTTTCCCCCATTTTAATCAAAAGTTGCATATTTCTTCGTACTGATTAACACACTACAAGGATGTCATTAATAATAAGTGAGAATTTTAAATTATTAGGGGCTCTTTACTAGATGATCGATCATGCTTGTCAAGCATCGCGTCGCGGGCTGGGAAGGGTTCGTAAACAGCAGGAAATATGCAAATATATTTTTTTTATATTTACCTAAAATGCCTAATTTTGTAGTTTATACCAGGGAGTAACGCTAATTAGACGTAATTGAGTAATGAATGACGTGACTCCCTGGTATAAAACTACAAAATTAGGCATTATTGGTAAATAATAAAAAAAATAAGTGTGGCACTGGGGGACTGCCGCGGTAAGCTATTGCATAGCATTTTTAACAACTTATGCAATTATGTGTATTTATTTATTTTTTTTATTTTATTTTTTCTGATATCAGATAACTGCGCTCTATCGGAAAACGTTGAAATTATTCCGAATCATTTGCGGCTGCGGAAACAAATGATTCGGAATAATTTAAACGTCTTCCGATAGAACGCCGCACAGGATTTTTTTTTTGATAAAGCAGAAAAACCGGATTATTCGAAAAATTTCGTAGGTTAAAAGATAGATATTAAATTATCTTTAAAAATGGTGCAGGTTTCATAATAATACGCCAGATAGTTTTTGCGTAGTAGTCGTTTTTGTGTTCGGTTAGACCTAATTTCACAAATTAATTACACTATGTAATATAAACAAAATCTAAAATATTCAATACTAAGAATATTAGGAAAATGTTCTTGTTTAACATATATTTTTTTCGAATCGTAAGCAGTACTCGTTTAGACGTAATTATCAGTTTAAAATCATTAATATTCGTTAAGAAATTTCTTCATACAGTCGCCGCGCTGGTCCCGCGATAAAAGCTATGCAATAGCTTAAAAATATTTGCATATTTCCTGTGGTTTACGATCCCCTCTCAGCCCGCGACGCGATGCTTGACAAGCATGCTTGATCGTATAGAGAGCCCCTTAAAAACTCAGCCCGCAGAACAGCAGCTCCGCAGGATAGAATTAATTGTAGTAAATATTCAACCAATTTACAAAGTCAACTACATTATATAGGTAGGTATGGTGAATTAGACATAATTTCCGAAGTTTGCGTGTTGTTTTGCTCGAGTTTGCAGCCTCAAGCATTAGTCATAGTCATGGCTAGATGGCTGTTAACCCTTCAAATGAAAGGCGTCCTTCTGGGGATGCAAGTTTTAATACACTGAAATGAAGGGCGTCCATTTGGGGACGCGATGGGGGCCGTTTGCGAAAAAATCCATTTAAAAATAGAACGGGCTTCTTTATTTTATCGTATGATGCCAGAAAATAGCCAAAGATTCGTTACTATTAAATTCTACGATAGTATCATGCGATAAAAGCTGTATGAGATATTGCAACACTCCAAACGTCGTGGAACTTTCCACTGTTGACAGCGACACAAAGCGCCGAACGAGTGCTACGCGGCGCGCAACAATTATTGTGATTTTAAGTGTTTTTAGTTGGATTTTACCCGTAAAAGTGAGTTATATGCATTCTAAAATTGTGTAGGAATGATAATTACCGATTGGAGCAGGCCATTTCCTTTTTTTCACTTAGTTTTTAGTAAATTTGTGAAGTGACGTATCGCATTCTCGATGGCGTCGCAGCGAAAATATTTTCGAAACGAATGATATCAGGCGAATGTAGTAATAATATTGGTTTATTTCGCTTATAAAATCGTTATTATTCAATATAGGAGGTATATACTCAAGGAATTAGATGTATTTTGATATTTACACGTCGTTTACAAATGCAACCACGTTTTCATAGTTTATATCTTGGCGGCAAAAACCGAGATTTTTCAATGTTTGTAGAGAAGGCTTGGATTTCTATCGATATGAAACAACAAAAAAATACGGAAAAAAAAATTTTTTTTTCGATATATTTATTTTTGAGAAATTTGGTTATTTGAATATCGGGTTTTATAGGAAAACTAAAATGCAGCTTAAAATAACATACAACTTTTTTTCAATTTGGGCTTATTTACTGAGGAAATCTAGACTGTGTCTCACCATGCGGTGTAAGATCGTTATACCAGCCTGGGGTGACGGGTTCGCCCGTTGTAGTCGACAACCCAAGTTGTTAGTCAGAGTGCACAGTCGATTGGCTTATGCCGCACGGTGCGCAGACCGTCCAGGAGCGCCAGAAGTTTGATTCCTAGGGGAAACTGACCATAAGGCCAGAGTCCTACCCGGGCTCGCATTTCATGCGTGGAGGCCGTCGGATAGGTGTCGACTCGTGAGTGTGACCAACCCTGAACAGAATGGGTCTTCGTGGCTACCTCAGCGAGGGCCCATTAACTTTCTCAACGGTCAACAGCACAGACACGATTGGGTTACTAACTATTTTGTTTTTTTTTTGAAAAATGTATTTTTGTTTTTTAGATGTCTTTTAATCGAGATCCGGATCGGACGCCGCCCCAGGCGTTCCTAGATCTCCTGGAGGAGTCGGGGTCCAATTCGGATGAAATAGATGAGGGTGCAGCGCCGGCGTTCTGGGATGATGACGTTGGATATGACGATGACGACGCAGATATCGTGAAAATGTCGATCGATTTTCAAAGCCCCGGCGGAACTCTGGGTAATTAGTAAGTATATAAAGAATTCCATGTTATTTTCAGAATTTATCGTCAATTTATTGTATTTTTGTCTTTCAATAGTGAGTCGCCGCTGTCATCATCCCGGTTGTTGGCTGCGCCGCTGCCTCCACCACGCGGGCCGGTTGCAGCCCTCGCTGGCACAGCGCGGGGACTGCCCGTTCCGGCCCAGCATCCGCCACCCGCCGCCGCCTAGAACCCAGCGCTCGCCCGCCGGGCCGCCCACCCGACGCCTATTTTTCGCCCAACTACAGAGAGGTATAAAATACAAATATTTATTTATTTTCCAAAACTTTTCGGTACGAGTACTTTACCTTCCTAATAACTCACATGAATACTCAATATCATTAAAACCATAGATTTAAGTAGCAAAATTGCGTTTAAAAGTATCCGAAGACGACTCTATTCGACCATTCGGCTACCCGATACCAGGAGATAGCCGGACAAAGGATGCCATGGTCCGCGATAGATTCGGTACACACCGATCACCGCAAGACAAGGGAGAGGATCACTCGAGCGACTTCGAACCTGTAACCAGTTTCGAATCGCTAATCGCTAGTTTAGGTAGGTTTAGGACAGCTGCCTTGCCGCATGTGAACGTTTACCGTACCGCCCATTCGCTCCCCCTTCGAAGCCGAAGAATGTGAGATGCGGAAATTGCGGTTTTAGATAATTTTTCCAGGAAGGAGTTTGAAATTTTCCCGGAGAGACCGAGATATTTATAGAGTCACCCGTTCTCTCAATCTCGGTCTTCGGCGGGTACAAATACACCAATTCTTCTAAGGACGGTCAGATTATCGACGATCCTACTAAGCAGTATTTTGTTACTTTTCAGACATCGCCGCTGCGTACGCGCTCTGCTTCCCCTGTCTGCCTTTCGCCGCCTAGCACTCTAAGGTCTGTATTTATTCATTTTTCTGGAAGTCTCTAACTGTAGAACACCTTTGATAATCCACTATATATAGATAATCCACTATATACATTGATCTGGAAGTCTCTAACTATAGAACACCTTTGATAATCCACTATATAGGAATTGTGTCATAGTACATCAAAAATCAATAATATTCACCGAGACGAGATTTTAAAAGTGTATGTTACCAGCCGATTCTAACTTATAAACCTCAAATTGATTCAAACTATCTAAAACCAAGTGCATAAGGACCTAACAAATGGGTCTAGACACATAGAATACTCATTATTATTCTTCTTCTTCTTTTGGAGAATACATTTTAGTCAGGATAGGAGAATTTCATATATGAAGGAGCTCTCGTACAAGTGAAAACAGGGCAATCATCATCCGATATTGGAAAAGTGACTTAAAACTATTAGCATACATTGATCTGGAAGTCTCTAACTATAGAACACCTTTGATAATCCACTATATAGGAATTGTGTCATAGTACATCAAAAATCAATATTATTCACCGAGACGAGATTTTAAAAGTGTATGTTACCAGCCGATTCTAACTTATAAACCTCAAATTGATTCAAACTAGCTAAAACCAAGTGCATAAGGACCTAACAAATGGGTCTAGACACATAGAATACTCATTATTATTCTTCTTCTTCTTTTGGAGAATACATTTTAGTCAGGATAGGAGAATTTCATATATGAAGGAGCTCTCGTACAAGTGAAAACAGGGCAATCATCATCCGATATTGGAAAAGTGACTTAAAACTATTAGCATACATTGATCTGGAAGTCTCTAACTATAGAACACCTTTGATAATCCACTATATAGGAATTGTGTCATAGTACATCAAAAATCAATATTATTCACCGAGACGAGATTTTAAAAGTGTATGTTACCAGCCGATTCTAACTTATAAACCTTAAATTGATTCAAACTAGCTAAAACCAAGTGCATAAGGACCTAACAAATGGGTCTAGATACATAGAATACTCATTATTATTCTTCTTTTTCTTTTGGAGAATACATTTTAGTCAGGATAGCAGAATTTCGTATATGAAGGAGCTCATACAAGAGAAAACAGGGCTATTTCACTTGAAATCTCAATTATCTGCATACTTTGAATATCTTTATACATATATTAGTACATATATATATTATTACATATATATTAGTACATATAGTATACATAGGAAATAATACACGAGATTTGGTTTAGGTAGTAATATATAATTTAATAAAACAACTTAAATTATTAGCGAGAGCAATTGAGACTCCGCATACATTGGACCCCTTTCAAGCAGGTACTTCTTTATAAGTATTTTGAATGAATTTAAGTTGTTTGCATTCTTATAACTCTCATTTAAATTATTATAAAATCTCGGCGCAAGGAAGTAAAAATGCCTTTGGGCAAATGAGGACTTTACAATCGGAATATTATAATTCGACCCAGTAGCTTGCCTTGTGTTTTTAGTTTGTTGGCTTCTTGTCTGCTGATCCTTGATTCTGTGAAACTCAATTCAGTAGCCTCCTCGTGTGAAAGGCTACCCCAGGTAAGGCTCTTGCGTCTCAGGCCTCACGGCTAGTGGATCGGTTTCTCCTGGTGGATTTCCCCGGGCGCTACTGGACGGTTTGCGTACCGTTTGACAATTTGAATATTACGATGAATAATTTTACTACATATCTTTTCTACTACTTATGAATAATTTTACTACGTATCAATTGATTTTATATTCCCTAAGGGGATTCATTTTTCACTGGACTGTTACGGGATGACATAACGATTCTAGTAATACCGCAGACTTCTAAATCGGTCTAAGCGTTTAGAAGTTATGATGGAATAAAGAAACAGAAATTTGCGGTCAGGGGAAATTTTCGATCACTACAACAGAATTAGGTTTTTGAAATTGAATTGAAATTCAGACTTTCAATATTGAAATTCAATATTGTTTTAATTTTCAGGCAACCTCTGGCGGCGGCGGGGCGACTAGCAGCGGGCAGCGGACGCGGGAGAGCCGGCGCGCGACAAAGAGCGACGCGCGGCTTGCCGGGCAGCGCGGCAGGCGGCGAGCCAGGCGGCGAAGGAGGCGGCGCGACGGCCGGCCGAGGAGGCCGCGCGGCAGGCCGCGGACGACGGGGGAGGGTAGCCGGCGGGGCACGGCGGGGCGCGGGCAGAGGTGGACGGCCGGGGGCATATAGACGCGGTAGGCACGCCGCCATGCGAGCTGTGGTCGGTGAGAATGTCTGGTGTCAAGGTGGTGAAATTGTAGAAGTATGTAAGACCGATGAAGACGTCCCCGCTGTATTGAAAGAGATGGTGGGTGAAACTGAGAGGGTTCGTCGTGATTGTCGCGCTAGGGAGTCAGCAAGACGTCGACAGCGGGACGTCGGCACGAATGCGGACGAAGGCGACGAGAATGAGTTGTCGTTAGACGCGGAATCCGTCATAGCGCGGGAACTGTTCGGTGGCGATAGGGCGGCTATGTACGCGGCTATGTACGCGATAGGGCGGCTTTATTTTTATGACATGTTTGTTTTATTTTTATCAAATGACTGTTACTGTATAATTTTTGTACTGGAAATTTAGTAAATACTATTTTGTACTAGAAATTTAGTACCAATAAAAAG
Organism: Micropterix aruncella; assembly: GCA_944548615.1. Classification (NCBI taxonomy): domain Eukaryota; kingdom Metazoa; phylum Arthropoda; class Insecta; order Lepidoptera; family Micropterigidae; genus Micropterix; species Micropterix aruncella. Next base: position 4,667,495 of record OX155958.1, read on the forward strand.
CATAAGTCGCATAAAAAATAAAGAAACGTATAATTGTATACCGAATATACCTACCAACTAATAAAAGTTTTTATTTTAGTCGGTTCAATTGTTTTGTTTGTTTTTATGACATGTTTGTTTTATTTTTATCAAATGACTGTTACTGTAAAATTTTTGTACTGGAAATTTAGTAAATAAAAAAAAATGGTTTGTTGAGTTTTCTTCTACGAAATTTTAATGATGGATCGGTGTACCGAATCTATCGCGGACCATGGCATCCTTTGTCCGGCTATCTCCTGGTATCGGGTAGCCGAATGGTCGAACAGAAATTTATAGCAGCCGACGTTTCGGTGACGTTGCAGCCGCCGCTGTCCAGTCTACCCTGGACAACGGCGGCTGCAACGTCGCCGAAACGTCGGGTGCTACAAAGTTCACGCGGTAAATTCGTTTATAAAGCTATTTATAATGTCAAACAACCGCGATAATCCTTGATTTCATAATAATTGCAAAGGCATGATACAAATGTGGTTAAAAAACGAATTTACCACGTAAAGTTTGGACACCAACGTTTCGGCGACGTTGCAGCCGCCGCTGTCCAGTCTACCCTGGGCAACGTCGCCGAAACGTCGGGTGCTACACACTTCACGCGGTAAATTCGTTTATAAAGCTATAATGTGAAGCAACCGCGATAGTCTGATTTCATAATAATTGCAAAGGCATACAAAAGTGGTTAGAAGTTTTTCGAATGTATTGAAAACTTGACGCTTATTAGATGTCCAATAACTAATTATTATACTCCAGTCACATTTCATAGAAGAAACTAGAAAATCACACTCCGAATTTGCCTAAACAAATGAGATCGCACCGCGGCGTATTGCATAGACAGGCGCGCTGCCTAATTTTATCGATATTCGCGAAATCGCGGGGTGCGCATACCTATTTGTTTACGTAATTAGTATAGAAGAATTACCATATTTTGAGTGTGATTTCCTATAGTTTTTCTATGAAATGTGACTCTTTAGAGTATAATAATTAGTTATTAGACATATAATAAGCACATAATAACACAATATATTTGAAAAACTTTATCCACTTTTGTATTATGACCTGTCAAAGTTAATGCCAAGTTTTCGTCACCGACTCGCAAAAGTTTGGATTTTTCTGTAATATCAGACAAAGCTGAAAGAACTGGTATGATTTTATAAGAAGTGTAGTGTAGTGGAAAAGTTATTATGAAAGAATTTCATATAAATAAAGTCCCTAAGTAGTCAGAAATACAAAATTAAAAAAAAAAATTTTTACGAGGAGACATCAAATTTTTCTTGGTTATTATGACTGAAAAACTAAATATTTTTGTATGCAAAGAAGTAAAACAAAATAATGGTTTTGGTAAAGCATTTAATAAAGAACATAACTGTAAATACAATTTCCGCATAGACTTTCATATTTTGTGATAAAAACATCGAAATGATAAATAGGCGAGTTTTTTCACTTCGCCAAATTTGTAATTTGTCGCCATTATTATCTTAATTGATTTACGAGATAAGGTTATAATGTTTTATATGTCAAATTTCAATGCGATCATTTTACAGTTCTTCTTTTTATGATCTGTATAGTGGTTTACAAGTTATGGTCGTTTTTATCAAGGCCGTCGATTTTGCGCGCAAAAAGGTCGCGCGCGAATGGGACGGCTGAATTTTATTCCGCGAGGAGAGGGGTTAATATTCAGCCTCGAAATAAAACAAAAGTGAAATCGGGCCATTGTCATTGCGACGACAGGCCGACAGCTCGTTGCACTGCTATATGTACGTGATTTCATTTACAGTCACTTGACGGTGACAAGAATATAAAAGGATGCATTGAAAAATTCGATTTGCTTCCAGTTACTAGGTATATACAGTGTACGCGTAAATATTGGCATCTTATCAAAGGGTAAATCTGTAAATGATACTAAAAAAGATTTTGTTAGCTTTTTCTACATAAAAACATGCTTTTGGAAATTAGGATATTTTTTATATAGGTACGTATTGGGTCCTTATCAATGAAGTTGCTGTTCTATATTTTTTTTCGAGTTGTAGATGGAAATATGTATTTTGAAACCCTCTGATACGATTAAGACCATTTCCTGATTGAAGTTTATCTGTGAATCTGTGTGTGTGCGTGTCTGTGTGTGTGTGTGAGGGGGTGTGCGTTTGTGTGAGGGTGTGTTTGTGTGTGTGTGTGAGGGTGTGTGTGTGTGTGTATTCCTCCACGAAAGCGCCCAAATGCTTCATCCGATTGAGCTGAAGTTTGACGTGCAGGCATCATTTGATCATGGCAAGAGTTGAAAAGATTGTGGTTAAAATCGGTCCACCAGGGGGCGTGCTAGTCGTACTTCAATCTTGAAATATTGGACTATGAGACTTGAAATTCGGTACACAGATGCGTCGTTTGGCCAACACTACAAAATCTTTTCAATTCTTGCCATGACCGAATAATACCTGCATGTCAAATTTCAGCTCAATCGGATGAAATGTTTAGGCGCTATCTTGGAGGAATACACACACACACACCCTCACACACACACACACACACACATACACACACTTACACACACACACACACACACACACAGAGACACACAGAAGTGCGATCACAATACTTTCCTCTGCTGAGAAAGTAATAGCTAAAAGATGAAGGTTATTAAAGTGTAAATGATTTTTTAACAGACAATCGAAATCTAACATGATCATTATGCCTTTATTATGCATTATTTTCAATATTTATTTTATTTATATAGGTTCTTTTATGTTTTTTTATGATATGACAAATCGAAAAAAATATAGTAACATTGAATATTATTATTTCTTGGACTATTTAAATATTATATTCCCCTAGATTGCATTAAATGGTAAATGGAGTATTTATTAAAATCTTAATATTGTTTTTATTAAATTTGATTGACTATTTTTAGCCGATTCAGCCGTTCAAATTATTAATACCATAAATAAAATTATCCTCTATCCCCTCCTTTATTCTTTATGTTTTTCTACAAATAAAGTAATAATGTGAATTTATGTATTTAAAATTGTCTTTAGTTGTAATGGTGTTTTGTCATTAAATTATTATTTTTATGCTATTTAGATGCCACCCGATTTTTTAAAATATATTTTTTTTAAAAACAATAAGATTTACAGAAGAAGAGCTATATAAGTTGTAATAAATCGTGAAGGAAAAATAACTTAAACCATATCTTAAAAAAATAATATTTCTGCATAACTTTACTATTATATATTATACTATATAATAAGATGTAAGATATTAAACAAAATGTAATATATTGTAATACAATGCAAAAGAATAATACTATAATATATCTATATCGTTATAATTATATATTTGTATGTGTATGTGTGTATGAGTATATGTATCTATATGAGTACCTACGTCAGCTAGGCTTCTCCACCCAAGTCAGAAAATAAGTCGTATTCCCAGATATATTCCAGGCTATATTCGGCCTAGTTGGGTATGCGCTGAGCACGGTCATGTGAATGTGGGCCGTTGTTTCTTCGCACCATTACCTACTTGGTATGACCATTTTTATGTGTTTTATCATTATGTTTGAAATATAAAATAAAATAAATATTACCCCCATATTATCTATTGGTAGACTGTCTAAGTAGAAGATATTGTCTAGGTAGCCATAAGTCCGTCTTTGTATGACTGCAATAAAAACTTTTTTAATTGAATCGACTTAGATTAGATCGTATAAACACAGCGAGAAATCACCCATATCTGGTTCAACGGCATAAGGGCACAAGTATATAATATATATACATATACATATATATATATATATATATATATATATATATATATATATATATATATATATATATATATATATATATATATATATATATATATATATATATATATATATATATATATATATATATATATATATATATATATATATATACACTTTAGGGTTTTTGGTTAGTAAAAGGGATAGAGTTGAGTACCTTAGCCGAACGTTTCGGAGCCCGTGGCTACTTCCTCAGCGGCGAGAAGAATACTGGCATCCGCTGCTGTCACCAACGGCTACCCGCTTTTCTTCTGTGGTACTGGGAGAATGGTGATTTGGCGGGATGATAATGTGAATTTAAATTAAAATGGTTTAATTTTGAATTAAAAAAATACATATTGTTTTAAATTTTAATAAAAAATATATAAAAAATAGTTGTAGTGCATGTGGGTTAAAAGTGTTTGAACTACATATGTGTGGGGAGGTGAGTGTGTGTGAGTATGTGTGTTGGATTGCGTGGGTGTGTGTATGCGATGAATATGTTAATTTCGTTTTGATATGTGTTAATAATGGAACACTCAGTGTTGGACGTTTAGTCCGCACCCCTGGCAAGCCCCTAGTACCCATATATGTCCAAGTTCCCACGTTTTAAGTTTTATTTCAGGTGTATTTTCCGGGAATGCCCTAATAACTTTCACAGTGAAACACTCATCGAAGCTTTTGCCATGCGATCGCGCGTGGGTGGGGATTGGAAGACTTGATACGCCTCCTTTGGCTGAGCAACGATGATTATTCATGCGAAGATTGAGTCTATTGGTAGTTTCACCTACATAAAATGCATCACAAAATCTGCATTGTAGGTGGTAAATGCAGTTTTGCGAAGCGCAGTCCGCATGTGTACTGATTTTGTAGACTTCAGTAGTGTTAGGGCTAGTGAACTCGGTGGCGGGAAAATGAATAGGACACGTTTTACATCGGCTCTTATTACAAGGGAAGGAGCCTGGCGGTGATGGGGTGCTGATGCTGGCGCTAGTGGCAGTGCGGGACAGAATATCACGGAGGTTGGGAGGTCTCCGGTACACGATGTTGGGTGGGGCCGATAAGAGGCTTTTAGTAAGCGGGCTGGAAGAAATAATGGGGAATAAATCTTTAAGAATGGGTCTCAATTTTTCCACCCCAGGGAAGTACGTAGTACATAAGCGCAGGGATTCCACCGTATATATATATATATATATATATATATATATATATATATATATATATATATATATATATATATATATATATATATATATATATATATATATATATATATATATATATATATATATATATATATATATATATATATATATATATATATATATATATATATATATATATATATATATATATATATATATATATATATATATATATATATATATATATATATATATTTTTATTTAATTGTAAGGTTAGTGAAGGTTGTACCTTTGCCGGACGTTTCGGAGCCCGTGGCTCCTTCTTCAGCGGCAAGAAGAATACTGCAGTGGAAGCTGTCACCTGCAACTACCCGCATTCCTCTGTGGTGCTGGGAGAGGGGTGTAGTGGGCGGGAAAATACATTTTAAAATAAGATATTGGATTTAGAATTTGGTAATGTGGAAATAAATAATGATATGTAGAGTGTATGAGAATATGTAGAGTGTATGAGAATATATAGGTGGAAGAATTAATATATAGTGTAATTTGTATCTACACTGTGTGTGTGTGTGTGTGTGTGTGTGTGTGTGTGTGTGTGCGCGTGTGTGTGTGTGTGTGTGTGTGTGTGAGGGTGAGTGAGGGTGTGTTTATTTGTGTGAGTGTGTATGTTTGTGAGGGTGTGTTTGTGAGAGTATAAAAACAAATAGATATATATGTATATATTAAAAAGGTGTATACTATAGGATGGAATGTGTCTGTATCATTAATGTTGAATATTCAGGCCTTTGCCATGGCAAGCTCCAAGTACCCAAATATGTCCCAGTTCCCATGTTTTGAGCTTAATTTCAGGCGTGTTCTCTGGGAAGGCCTTTACCACCTTAACCGTAAAACAATCGTTAAAGAGTTTTCCATGCGACCGAGCGTGGAGTGGAATCGGAAGATTAGACAGATCGTTTCTCACTGAGGATCTGTGATTATTCATCCTCAATCTGAGGGCGTTGGTGGTTTCCCCAACGTAAAACGCCTCACAAAACTTACATTGAAGATAGTAAATGCAATTTTGCGAATTGCAATCTGCATGCGATTTGATCGAATAATTTTCGGAGGTGTTGGGGCTCGTGAACTCTTCTGCCTGGAGGTGGATCGGGCACCTCCAGGCAGAAGAGTTCACGAGCCCCAACACCTCCGAAAATTATTCGATCAAATCGCATGCAGATTGCAATTCGCAAAATTGCATTTACTATCTTCAATGTAAGTTTTGTGAGGCGTTTTACGTTGGGGAAACCACCAACGCCCTCAGATTGAGGATGAATAATCACAGATCCTCAGTGAGAAACGATCTGTCTAATCTTCCGATTCCACTCCACGCTCGGTCGCATGGAAAACTCTTTAACGATTGTTTTACGGTTAAGGTGGTAAAGGCCTTCCCAGAGAACACGCCTGAAATTAAGCTCAAAACATGGGAACTGGGACATATTTGGGTACTTGGAGCTTGCCATGGCAAAGGCCTGAATATTCAACATTAATGATACAGACACATTCCATCCTATAGTATACACCTTTTTAATATATACATATATATCTATTTGTTTTTATACTCTCACAAACACACCCTCACAAACATACACACTCACACAAATAAACACACCCTCACTCACCCTCACACACACACACACACACACACACACGCGCACACACACACACACACACACACACACACACACACACAGTGTAGATACAAATTACACTATATATTAATTCTTCCACCTATATATTCTCATACACTCTACATATTCTCATACACTCTACATATCATTATTTATTTCCACATTACCAAATTCTAAATCCAATATCTTATTTTAAAATGTATTTTCCCGCCCACTACACCCCTCTCCCAGCACCACAGAGGAATGCGGGTAGTTGCAGGTGACAGCTTCCACTGCAGTATTCTTCTTGCCGCTGAAGAAGGAGCCACGGGCTCCGAAACGTCCGGCAAAGGTACAACCTTCACTAACCTTACAATTAAATAAAAATGTTTTAAAAGTTTTCATTCAAAAATTATATATATATATATATATATATATATATATATATATATATATATATATATATATATATATATATATATATATATATATATATATATATATATATATATATATATATATATATATATATATATATATATATATATATATATATATATATATATATATATATATATATATATATATATATATATATATATATATATATATATATATATATATATATGTATATATATACATATATATATATACATATATATATATATATATATATATATATATATATATATATATATATATATATATATATATATATATATATATATATATATATATATATATATATATATATATATATATATATATATATATATATATATATATATATATATATATATATATATATAGTATGTATGTATAGTACATGTATGTATAGTAGGATAGGAACACCTGCTACATGAAAGGTGGGATTATGAGACTAATCCACAATAGGGCGATCGACCGAGCGTAGTGAGGGGTTTCATTTGTTCTACTCTTTATTGCGAAATTTCACAACTGGCCATTGATCCGACTCGACCGTCTTGCTTTTTGTGTGTTGGTTTATGAAGCAGTACAATCAAAGCGTTGTTCGATTTTCTTTAAATTTGGCATGAATGTTCCTTAAAGTAATTAAAAACGAGGTAGGTGTGAGGACTTTTATTTTAATGTTTCTGTTTCAACGTGTCTGTTTTAAATCAGATGAATTAAAAAATATATTTTCCAAAATCACATCGAGGCGATAAATAATATATATATATATATATATATATATATATATATATATATATATATATATATATATATATATATATATATATATATATATATATATATATATATATATATATATATATATATATATATATATATATATATATAGTATGTATGTATAGTACATGTATGTATAGTAGGATAGGAACACCTGCTACATGAAAGGTGGGATTATGAGACTAATCCACAATAGGGCGATCGACCGAGCGTAGTGAGGGGTTTCATTTGTTCTACTCTTTATTGCGAAATTTCACAACTGGCCATTGATCCGACTCGACCGTCTTGCTTTTTGTGTGTTGGTTTATGAAGCAGTACAATCAAAGCGTTGTTCGATTTTCTTTAAATTTGGCATGAATGTTCCTTAAAGTAATTAAAAACGAGGTAGGTGTGAGGACTTTTATTTTAATGTTTCTGTTTCAACGTGTCTGTTTTAAATCAGATGAATTAAAAAATATATTTTCCAAAATCACATCGAGGCGATAAATAATATATTTGTTTCAAAAATATATGCGCGATGTGGAGGGGTTTGGAGGTGAAAGCAAAATATTTTTTATTCATGTAACATATCAAAATGGTAAGTATGTCAAGTAGACATTAAATAAAGGTTGCTTGATCGCTCGTACTGTTTCACCCGGATGCCGGTAACTGAAATCACACTGTAGTAGGTATATATAATATGTCAACTTACGATAATCATTTCCAGAATATCGACCTATTTAACATGAAAGAGAATAAATTTAAGCAGAGCATATACTTGAAATTAATCGAAAATGCGACATTTCACATGGGATACTAATGTCTTAGGGACTATTTGGTTTTTCATTCTTTGTTCTTTAACTTTATATGATAGGTTTATATAATGCAGTAAATTTTCCTATATTTTGTACTGCACATTAATACTTAACATCTATTGACACCCATTCCTTGCTTTTCCTTTGCTTTTCCTCTCTTAACACCCACAGTATGTTACTGTGCGTATTGGAGACTTAACTAACTAAAACTATGGTTGAAAGCATGTCATCGGCCAGAAATATTGTATTTAATGTAATTGTAATATTTTTTGTAACGCTGTATGTTTTCCCTGTTAAATAAATAAATATATGTATTTAATATTTTTGAAATTGTGCATTATCTATTATTGCATCCAAAACATACAAGCGCTTGCCCTGGAACAAGCCTAGACTTAGCTGGGCGGCACCGGCCAAAATGGTATCATTAATTTAATTAACTACGTAATCGATTTTGGGTAGGTATACTTGTACAACATTTGCTATAGCCTATAGCGATCGCTTTAGTGCCTCACCAGATGTGATAAGGTTTTTTGTCATTCTTTCAATATCTATTGTTTGTCATAAAGGTGATAGACTATTCGAAATGTAGCTATCGTTGATCGGCGCTTGTGTGGACCTAATCAGTTCGCTATCTTATCTAAATATTAGGGGATTTGAATAGATATAGTAGCTGCTCTATGCGCAGTAAGCGTTTGAATATCTAACACTCACCCATTGCAGTCTGAGTAAAGCACGCAGCACGATATGTCGCCTTTTTACACGACTGTCCGAAAAAAAAATGTTTGTCACCCCAAGATTTTCCTGGCAAGACTTCTTAGAACAGAATCACAGTAACTGTCGTAGGAATGTTGGAAGATTCGTTATATTAGTAAAGAAAACATTGGAATTTATAACCATAAATAACATTTTATTTTAATTCGAGCAAAAGAGAAATATGTGGAAATCCAGCTTGTAAGTGCGCGTCGGCGTCTAAGCAGACACGAACTACAATAGGTAGGTAGGTAGTAGTCTGCAGCGACGTAGGTACGCGGTAACAGATGGCACAGGCCGCGCGCAACTTTGAACGAAGAAAATACAATTGTAACATATAAAAAATGGTGCGAATTGACCGAGTGTTCTTTCTCCCTTGTTATTTTCTATATTTACGAACACCATATCACAGTCCCTTAATTCTTATTATCATCTCTATGCGGATGATATGCAACTGTATATCCATGTTAAACCTGCTGATATCAGTATAGCCATTTCCAAAATGAACTCTGATCTCGCTAGAATTTCACAATGGGCAACAAATCATGGACTACTTTTGAACCCTAATAAGTCGCAAGCAATCATTATAGGTAGCACAAAACTTCTAAACTCTCTTTCTAAGTACGACTTCTCACATCTAAATCTAAACAACACCATAATCCCTTTTTCAAATACTGTAAAGAATTTGGGTATAATTTTTGACAAAAATCTATTTTGGCATGATCAAGTAACGGCGGTCAGCAAGAAACTTTATGCCAGTTTTCATAGCCTTAAGAGGCTACAAAACTTCCTGCCCTTAAGCACTCGCCAAACTCTGGCACAATCCTTGCTACTCCCGTTACTTGACTACGCAGATATATGCTACCTCGATGCCCACGAAGCTCTCCTAGACAAATTAGAGCGGCTCCAGAATGTCTGTGTTCGATATGTGTACGGGCTCAAAAAATACGACCATATTTCAGAGTTCCGTACTAAACTAAATTGGCTTAAGATACGCGAACGTAGAGACCTGCATATCCTCTGCCTATTGCAGAAAATACTCTATAATCCACTTACTCCGTCGTACCTAAAATCCGAATTCCGGGCGTTATCTTCTCACGGGCTGCCATTACGGTCCCAGTCAACGAATACTGTATGTATACCTCAGCATCACACAGCTTTCTTTACCTATTCTTTTTCTGTATATGCCGCAAGATTATGGAATAACCTGCCTTCCAATATACGGGATACCGTTAGTTCGAGTGCGTTTCGCTCCCGGCTGAAGCTATATCTGCTGTCAAAATAATATAAGCTTATCCTATTATGCACTTTATGTATTATATGTATGTGTATTGTGTATGTATGTGTATGTATGCGTATGTATATGTATTCTTTGAAGTCAATGAAAAATTTTAAAATGTTTACGTGTTTAAAAATGTTTAAAAATGTTTTTAAAAAAATGTATAAAAAAATGTTTAAAATTTTAAAACGTAATTACTACCGGCTGGTTGGCTGGAGGATATTGCCGTTTATGGCAATAAGCCCGCCATTTGTACCTGTTGTGGTCAATAAAGAGTTTTATTATTATTATTATTATTAAAAAAAGTGGACCGATTTAACCGCCATCTTTCAACTCTTAATATGACCGAATGGTGTCTACATGCTAAATTTCAGCTTAATCGGATGAAGGGTTTAGGCGCTGTCGTAGAGGAGTACACACAGACACACAGACTCACAGACAGACTTCAGTTTGGAAATGGTCCTAATCTCATGGCCTTGTTATTTTCCCAATCCCATGTGCTATCAGCTAAACAGTTATTCATTAAGCAAGCGCTTCTTGCATTCCACAAATCTAGAGATGACCATGCTCGAACTCAAAACAATCTGAACACAAGAATGTCCGCGAGTATCGATTATATAATTCCGTCAGTCCGTCAGTCAGGACAACATTTGCCCAGAGACATATATTCTACATAGCCCCAAAATTATATAATTCCTTAACTGAACACATGACAAATTATTCTAATTAATAGATGGCTACTTAACAAGGGATATGTAAAATCTGATCAACTTCTTCGCAACTCACGACAATTTATTTAGTATCACTTATCTATTATTCTTAATTAAATTTTATTAAATTTGAACTATACATGTATTTATTTATTACATAGCTATATATTTTATAAAATTGGTATATTTATGTGTATATACAGGTGGTAGGTCCAAATAATTTATTGTAAAAAAAAAAAAAAATCTTAAAATTGCATAAAAATATGCACATCTAGAGACGGGCCAAATTATCGCCTAGTTAGATGTGCTATTGGCAGGAAAGGTCATGTAAGATGTGTTAAACCTCCCTATATTAATTATTAAATAATTTATATAATTATTATTAGAAGCAACCGTTACATGATCAATAAAGTGTATACCTAATCATAAGTATCTCAATAAATAAATAAAATAAATGCGTGTGACTCCGAAAGGTCGTTTCAAAATTGTTTTTGTACCTTGTTACATGTGTCACAATTGTGGTTTCTACCATTTTGGGCCCCCAAACTACCGTGGGCCCAGGTGCGCCGCACCGGCTGCACCGGCTTAGTTACGCCACTGGCTGAAATGTTTTGAAAGAACCACAATAATAAGCCAGGGATTAAATGTATAGTTTATTGTTACTTTTGCCAATTCTGACTAGATATCTAATATTTTTTAATGATAAGATAAAGAGTTTAATTAAAGTCATTCTGATAAATCAACTGACACGATAGAAATGAGACGGAGATTTTAGACTAAATCCGCTTTGAAATATTAGGAATCAGGAATTTCAATGAGATGTATGCATGGATGTTTTGAAATATTAGGAATCAGGAATTTCAATGAGATGTATGCATGGATGTTTTGAAATATTAGGAATCAGGAATTTCAATAAGATGTATGCATGGATGCTTTGAAATATTAGGAATCAGGAATTTCAATGAGATGTATGCATGGATGTTTTGAAATATTAGGAATCAGGAATTTCAATGAGATGTATGCATGGATGTTTTGAAATATTAGGAATCAGGAATTTCAATGAGATGTATACATGGATGTTTTGAAATATTAGGAATCAGGAATTTCAATGAGATGTATGCATGGATGTTTTGAAATATTAGGAATCAGGAATTTCAATGAGATGTATGCATGGATGTTTTGAAATATTAGGAATCAGGAATTTAAATGAGATGTATGCATGGATGTTTTGAAATATTAGGAATCAGGAATTTCAATGAGATGCATACATGGATGTTTTGAAATATTAGGAATCAGGAATTTCAATGAGATGTATGCATGGATGTTTTGAAATATTAGGGATCAGGAATTTCAATGAGATGTATGCATGGATGTTTTGAAATATTAGGAATCAGGAATTTAAATGAGATGTATGCATGGATGTTTTGAAATATTAGGAATCAGGAATTTCAATGAGATGTATGCATGGATGTTTTGAAATATTAGGAATCAGGAATTTCAATGAGATGTATGCATGGATGTTTTGAAATATTAGGAATCAGAAATTTCAAAGAGATGTATGCATGGATGTTTTGAAATATTAGGAATCAGGAATTTCAATGAGATGCATGCATGAATGTTTTGAAATATTAGGAATCAGGAAATTCAATGAGATGTATGCATGGATGTTTTGAAATATTAGGAATCAGGAATTTCAATGAGATGTATGCATGGATGTTTTGAAATATTAGGAGTCAGGAATTTCAATGAGATGTGTGCATGGATGTTTTGATATATAATGATGTTTAGAATAACGCATTATATGACCGTTTAATTGGTGGAAACATATAAATGGTTTATGTTTGTTATATTTTGATTAAGTAAATATGTTTTTTGTACTGTCTCTTTCCTGAATAAAATAAAATAAAATAAAATAAAATAAAATAAAAAAATAAAATAATATTAGGAAACAGGAATTTCAATGAGATGTATGCATGTATGTGCTCAACTGTCTCTATACTATGTAGGTTTAATGACAGTTTCTTTGCCCCCAGTAAACGATCACCCTTCACACATCCATCTCAGAAACCAAGCTTACACTTTAGCAAAATAAAATCTCTCTAATACAGACGACCTACAGCGAAAAATAATGAATAAATCACATTGAATAAATCGATTGCCGACGAAAATTTTAGAATACATCCACTATAGTATGGGAACATTGTGTTTCCCGTGTCAATTTTATGGAGGGACGGTACAAGTTGTGTCACTTAATCGGTAAAAATATGTAGCTTGATAATTTCCTCGGTGGCAGTCTCAGGTGTGGGTGTGGTGACGTCATCCAAGATGACCGGCTACTGCAATATAAACAAACTGCTTTATCTAAGTGGTTATCCAACGTATTTTATTTTTTTATCTTGTTGGAAATAAAACAGTTTAGATTCAAAAAAATGGTAAAAAAATACTTAATTTATCCGTTTTTTTTGAGAAAAAAATAAAGTAAAAATGAGAATGAGGGAGAATCCGCGACTTATGTACCTATGTAGTATCAGGCACGTATTCGTGGGGGGGGGGGGTAGTTGGGATTTAACCCCCGGAAATCCGGCATATTTTCGTTTTATTGTACCGCCAAATTCAATTTGGTGGGTGCAAGTTTAACGCGCGTTGTTCCAATTAATGTCCCCCCCCCCCCCCCCCCGAAACTGAGGTCTGGATATGTGCCTGGTTGTAATTTCAATACAACAGAATCCAACAGATAATGATTACACCAAAATAATTGCTTAAAAAATCGTTTGATCGGCTGTTATTCATGTTTATCATAATCTGTCTTTTATTTAGTTTTATATTTTTATGTTTTTTTTCTTGTTCAATGTTAGCATTAATTTAGTTATGTAGTCATTTATTTTTAGATCTACACTCTACTTTTAATATTCAAGGGCGAATTGGATTCATCTGTAATGCCCTTGAATACTATTTGAAACTAATATATAAATAAATAAATAAATTTACTTTTGAATCTGTAGCAGTTCAATTTTCGGCAGCGTCTTTCGAAATTGCATTCCTTAAGATAAAGATAAGTATTAACTACGTTTGTAACAAACGAGCATGAAATCTACTCACACAGTGATGAAAAATATCTGGTATTTACTCATTGTATTTATTCGCAGCTTTATACTTTATCAGATATGAATGTTAAAATTCTAGGCATATTAAAGCGTTATTATCAAGTGGATTAGGTCGTTCCGCCCGCCTGGTTTAAGAGATTATGCCCGGAAAGGAGTTTTTATTTGTACTTTAATTAGTAAACCAGTTATTTTAACACATACAATTACGTTTATGTTACTGTTGAAGGCGAGTGGTGAAAATTTACCGTCGCTCTTATTGAGGCATTGCTCGAGAAATTCCTTTCATTTTAGCCAAAATACTCCGCTGTAAGGCCTGTGAATTATTCGTAAAGCCTCGAATTTTTAGTTATCCCAAAAAAAACAGGGTTGTCACCCCAAGACTTTCCTGCAAGTAGTCAGAGACTTATTTCACCTGAATATTCATTTAATAAATAAAGTCGATAGGCAGTTAGCGAAAATTTCTGTTTATATGCGACGTAACGCCATGAAATTTTGAATTTCGAACGCGCGGCGTCTCATTCAAATTACAAACGCTGGTCGCCGTGAGCCTTCAAATTCGAATTTCGAACGAGCCACGCAACGCAAGCATCGCCGCTTTTAAATTGTGCGTCCTTTTAGATTTCAGCAACGCGTTTAATTCTATAGATTATGACATTCTACTCGCTCGATTAGAATCATGTAACTTTTTCAATCCCGTAATAAGCTGGTTTAGGTCATTTCTATAAAATCGACATCAGTGCATCAGGAATAAAGATCAGATCTCTAATTTTCTACCACAAGTCCCGGGCGTACCCCAATGCAGTGTTTTATCCCCGCTCTTCTTTTCTTTATTCAGTAACTCAGTTACCAAAAGTTAACGCAAAATATCACCTCATATGCTGAAGAAGTTTAAATATACTCTCACTTTCGTCCGGAAAGATAGGTTCCCGGCCATACAGGAATCGAGGGAAATGAAAAAGCCGACGAACTTGCTAAAACGGGAGCAAAGGGAACGTTGTACGGCCCTGAACCTTGCTGTGGCGTACCAAAAAAAAAGACTTGCAAACCTAATGCTCAAACAAATATGTTTAGAACAATTCATTAACCGCTGGAACAACACGTCAGGATTGAATCATTCCAAAGCGCTAATCAAATCAAATCAAACAATTTTTTGTCCCAAAAACTAATATATAGTTGTATAGACAGTTGTATTACATTTACATGTGGCCGTGATATGATTGAATTCTTCATTGATCTTCATTCTTCTGATTGATGATTGATCAAATTCTTCTATTAATAATCAAAACATAAAAGGTTACTCGTAAGAATAAAGAAGGTATTATTGTAGAATTAAATCGAGTCTCACCATTTAGTTTACCAGATAAAAACACAGAGTAATTAATTCTTTAAAATACAGATAAAAATAAGTTTTTTTAGTATAAAATAATAAATGTAATGTCAAAAATAACAAAAAAAATGTGACGATTATCAAATAGTAAAATAAAATGTCTTTGTGATTATATTGCAAATAAAAATAGTCAACGTATAATTAATATGTGCCTAATTAATAATAGAAATAGTCAATACATTTTAGTCAAATTGAAAATCGATTAAAAACTTATTACAGAAAGAGATATAGTCGAGATGCATACAGTTTTTAGAGATCGTTAATGTCGTACAATTCTCTTTCAATGAGATATGATGTGAGTTTATTTTTAAATTGGAGCATTTTCCTTCGCGGCATATTTTTTCGATACTAGAGGGTAGCTTATTGTAGCATATAATTCCGACGTAGTTCGGGTCCCTTTTTAAAAAGTTCTTGATTTGGACGAGGAAGAATCAGATTAGGTACAGGAATCAAGGCTTACGACCGTAAGACTGCCCGTGAGGCATTATCGCTAAATAGGAACAATCTACGCATACTGGTGAGGGCGCTCACGGAACATTGTGGCCTGAAGAAACACATGTACAACCTCAATCTCCTCAATAAAATAACATAATTCACATTATTATCATAAGGAAATCATATTGTATGTGGGACATACCACTATACATTACATTATCCTACTACAAAGTATCCGCACAGAGAACCCAATATGCAAATGCGGAACGCTGCAGGACGAAGACTACCTACGATCCTGACCGCAACTGTCAACCCCGATCACAAAACAGGACCTACAAAATGCAAACGATCCTGGCCGCATATTTTTGGACAGACGTGTCCCAACCTGACCCGGACCCGTTTTAAACTAACTGGGACATATTTAATTCCACTTTGAAGTTTTGATGTCTGAGACACGCTCGTAATATTCTTCGGTATTTCGATTTAAAATTTATAAATTTCGAACTTGTCATAGAGTTAATTATTTAACATTTCTTTCTATGTCCATTGAACTTGAGATTTCTTTCTATGTCCATTGATAAAGTCGTGAAGTGTATGTGCTTCAGATTTTCAGTTCTGTCACATATTCAATTTGATTATTCCACTATTTATTGCATTGTTATTATTCCATCCTTAAATATTATGTATCTTTTTCACGTGTTATTGAAATTACTTTACTATTTATTTTAATATGTATTTATGATGGGTATTTTTTAAATATTATTCGCTGTATATCATAGACTGACACACGCGTTGACATATCAAAGACCGTATTTAGATTAGTGATTAATTTTTACCTACCTCGTTTATTATTATTATTTAATTTTTAATATTATTAAATAACTACTTAGCTTTATATTTTGAAATATGTAAACATAGTGGTTAGGTCGACTGATCTTACATGGTTTTGTATTACCGGCTGGGTCACCATTTTCCGTTGGGATCTAATTAACGGAATTGCATTTTTAATTATGTCGATCGAATCCAATACACCAACATTAAACGGCCATCATCGCGATAATTAGATACACGGTGAATAAAACCTATTATTAGGTGGAGAAACCCCTTTCTTTTTTTATGTTGAAGGAGCGTTTCACAAGTTCTAAAACGTCTTTCGCCATCTCTTGGATTTAACTCGCGAGGGACCCAATGCCTCTCTTTTGAATGGTCCCCATGGCCTTCAAACGTTTGGAAACGAATGAGGGATGAACATTTAAGTGCTTCGCCTATCTTTTCTAGCATCAGACTCGAATATTCATGGAGTATGGTCTCCGAATCGGCTTATTGAGTTTTTACCTGGCCTGGACGTTATTTTGTTTTGCACGTCGAAATCGCCACTTTTGAATCGGCAATACCAAGTCACAACAGTCCTTTAAGTCGGAGTGTATTCCCCATAAGGACCCAACAGTAAACGATGACATTCTGCAGCAGTTTCCCCAGAAAGGCATAGTTTCCCGCAAATTAGGCTTTAATTAAAGGGCATCTTTGCCCACGAAATTACCATTATAAATAGGATAGAAAACGAATTTAAATCGTGAAATTTGTAGGACCCGACGTTTCGGTGACGTTGCAGCCGCTGTTGTCTAGGGTAGACACAAATTTCAAGCGGTAAATTCGTTTTCTATCCTATTTATAATGTCAAACAACCGCGATAGTCTTCGATTTTATATCACGAAATTACCGTTGTTTACACTTCAACGAAATGACACAGACTCATGTTTGGAATTTAACATGAACTAGTTTGCAATTTGGTCAATATCAATAAATAAAATCTACGCCATTTCTTATGAAACAGAAGTTTTCAATTCAAGGTCCCAATAAAATGTTCATATTAATAGTCTTTTTAGTTAAAACATCGAAAAAGAAAAATTGTAATACAGGTACTATTGGCCCCGGTCTACCTCATAATATCGTTAGTCTGAGTGGTGTCGCGTCATTTATTAATTCTGTAGTGATCTGTTTCGTTTTTTTATGATGTTGTTCTGTAGCAACATTATCAAACTTCTGGCGCTCCTGGACGGTCTGCGCACCGTGCGGCGTAAGCCAATCGACTGTGCACTCTGACTAACATATTGAGTTGTCAACTACAACGGGCGAGCCCGTCACCACAGGACGTTTTACGATTAGTCGTTCTATCGACCTGCAGTGAGCGTAGAAGACTTTGGACAAAAACAATCCAACGTCTAGCTACGCCACAACCCGAAAGAGGCCAACGCCTTACCGCGAGAAAGCCAGGAATTACTTCCCAGCGGCTTGAGACACTCGCGCCCATACTTCCAATTGTGACCAGATTTCTCCGGTCTCTCGATTGGTTCCGAGTTCGAGGTCGCTTGCGCGGTCCTCTCCCTTACGAAGCGGTGAAACGGTGAATACCGAATCTATCGCGGACCAAGGCGTCCTGTGCCCGGCTCTGAACCGGGATCGGATGGCCAATGGTCATTTCAAGAGCAGTCGCCGTAAGGTACGCAACCACCCCCGCTCTATAGGAAACAATACAGTTTCCAGACTCCTCCGACTGTTAGTCGGAGAGCACAATCGATTGGCTTGCGCCGCTCGGTGCGCAGACCGTCCAGGAGCGCCAGAGGTTTGATTCCCAGGGGAAACTGGTTCGCTGGCCAGAGTCCTACCCAGGTTCGCACCCCGTGCGTGGAGGCCGTCGGATGGGTGTTGACCCGTGAGTGTGACCGACCCTGAACACATGGGTCATCGTGGCCAACTCATCATGGGCCCGTTAGCTCCCAACACTCTGACTAACATATTGAGATGTCAACCACAACGGGCAAACCCGTCACCGCAGGACGTTTTAACGATTCATCGTTCTATCGACCGTGGAGTGAGCGTAGAAGACTTTGGACATTACAAATCCGACGTCTAGCTACGCCACAACCCGCAAGAGACCAACGCCTTTAACGCGAGATAGCCAGTATGTTACCTGGCGGGCCGACACTCGCGCCCTTGCTTCCAATTGTGACCAGATTTCTCCGGTCTCTCGATTGGTTCCGAGTTCGAGGTCGCTTGCGCGGTCCTCTCCCTTACGAAGCGGTGAAACGGTGTACACCGAATCTATCGCGGACCAAGGCGTCCTTTGCCCGACTCTGAACCGGGATTGGATGGCCAATGGTCATTTCAAGAGCAGTCGCCGTAAGGTAGGCAACCACCCCCGCTCTATAGGAAACAATACAGTTCCCAGACTCCCCCGACTGTTAGTCGGAGAGCACAATCGATTGGCTTGCGCCGCTCGGTGCGCAGACCGTCCAGGAGCGCCAGAAGTTTGATTCCCAGGGGAGACTGGTTGACCCAGTGTCCTACCCAGGTTCGCACCCCATGCGTGGAGGCCATCGGATGGGTGTTGACCCGTGAGTGTGACCGACCCTGAACACATGGGTCATCATGGCCACCTCATCATGGGCCCGTTAGCTCCCACTAACACTCTGACTAACAGTCGGGGGAGTCTGGAAGCAGTACAGTTTCCTATAGAGCGGAGGTGGTTGCGGACCTTACGGCGACTGCTCTTGAAACGACCATCGGCCATTCGATCCTGGGTGAACAGCCGGGCAAAGGACGCCGTGGTCCGCGATAGATTCGGTATACACCGTTTCACCGCTTCGTAAGGGAGAGGACCGCGCAAGCGACCTCGAACTCGGAACCAATCGAGAGACCGGAGTAATCTGGTCACAATTGGAAGTAAGGGCGTGAGTGCAAGCCCGCCGGGTAACACTCCTGGCTACTCGCGGTTAAGGCGTTGGCCTCTTACGGGCTTGTGACGTAGCTAGATGGTAGACTGTTATGTCCCAAGTCTTCTACGCTCAATCCAGGGAGATAGAACGACTAATCGTTAAAACTTCCTGTGGTGACGGGTTCGCCCGTTGTAGTCGACAACCCAAGTTGTAGCAACATTATCATCCAAGTTGTTCCATCCTTGATCTGTGAGTTAAATGGTATGTTTTCCTAGTCTTATTGTGAGACTCGTCCCTTATATAGGCCAATACCGCATTTGAAAAATCATTCTTTTTAATTATAGCCATGCATGCGACATCAATCAACGCAACTGGCCATTTCAATGACGTTTTCGCATTCTTTGCTCAAAGCAATAACATAATTATAGTAGTTACAATACGTCAGTATCTAGAAAAATATTGAGTAGATAAATGTCCAATTGCCGCACTGAATTTGTATTACGCCTCTGACCTTGTGGGGGATTTGTAAGGTTTTGCGATGCCAGCAATGATATGGTCGTCTTTTACTTTTTTGGCCCACCAGGAGGGAAAGTATTGTGAACGCCCTAGAACCTATTTTTTTCGTGGTGAAGACGGAAGTATCTATAAACACCCAAAAACGATTAGTACCGTTTCGAAATTGAAGTCTGTCTATGTATTTTGATATTTATTAATTGCTTTCATATACATTGAAAATAGCCGGGATACGAAAATGTGCAGGTTCTGCCAAGGGGCAGAGGAAACTCCCCTGCACCTCCTGTCCGAGTGTGGCCCGCTGATGCGTAAAAGATACACCCACTTAGGTGGTCATTACCTCCAACCTGAGGAGGTAAAACAATCTGGCGCCAAAAGTCTGTCGCGGTTACGACACGAGGCTTGTAATGATTATAGTAGGTGGAGAACACAATAGAACAGCAATGGTCACAGTGTTACAAGGCTTATAAAGACCTTATAAAAGCCCCACACAACAAATAAAAAAATGTAACATAGAAAAAGTTTCGTAATTTACTTTCTGAAATCGGTCCACCAGGGGATGCAATAGTCATATGTTAATCTTGAAATATTGGACTTAGACATTTGAAATTCGATACACAGATGCCTTATTGGACCGAACTCGCGTTGTGGTCGGAATATCTTGTATACAAGAGACAAAAATAATATTTAAAGTGAGCCTTATTTAAGAGATAATACTAGTGATACAACGAATATTCCATACTATTCGATATTCGGCCTATTCGACCACTTTTTAATATTCGGGGTTTACGGATAGGGATTAAAGGAGTTTGACGCCTTATTCCATTAACTCCCACTTAGAAGGTGTTAAATTGTCCAATTAAATAAGACGTAGAATTCTAGCGTGTGCTTACATCTTGCACTAGTTGGTGGTTTGGCAAGTGAAGTTTCTGGCGAATGGATTTCAGCTTTTATTTCGCTATACCAGAATTACTAAAATGGGTAACAATTCGTCTCGCAGCAGCTAATAATCTCTAGTATTTCTGTTTGAGACTTATGTGATTCCTCCACAGCTCGCTGCAGTGAATGAATTAAACACTTGCCAGAATCATATCGCCGACCATTCGGCAGCCGAATATTAAAGCGCTTCGGCCGATAGCGTGGCCGAATATTCGGTATTCGGTATTCAGCTAAATGTGTCTCACTGCCCTCCTATCCCAAGGAGAATTTCCACCTTTTGAGGGGCCACGGCCGTCCACTTCGATCAAGCCGTGTTAACATACTTGCCTTTCCGTTACATCACTCTTCTGTATACACGCACTGTTTCTGCTCGTTTATGGAAACGGCTCCCACACATTGTCAGGCATACATCTTTGTTGTTCACTTTCAAAAAGATGTTGAAGAACCATTTATTGTCACACAACCACTATATAACCAAGTCACTCACACAGCCACTACCTCATCCTATTCTCTCCTTAATCCTACCCTGGGCAAAAATAGTAAAAAGTTGTATATTTTAATCTTAGCATAAGTGATTGACATGTAACTGTAAAACTTTATTTTTAATTTAGATTTTAAGACTTATGTGTGTATTGTTCGGTGACAATTAAGAATTAGTTTATCAAGTGGTTGACTGAAAGATATCGATATAGCGATTAGTCCGCCAAGATGCGGCGCCGTTTTTGCGCGCGAAGGCTAGCGTTCAAAATAACACTCGGGATGACATAATAATTCTAACAATACCAAACATATCTAAATCGGTTCAAGCGTTTAGAAGTTATAGTGGAATAAAGAAACGGAAAACATACATAAATGAACCCTGAACACAGGGTTCGTTTTAGAATGCGTTAAATTGATCACAAAAAACCTAGCTCAGCTGCCGATACATTCAGATACCCATAAACAATTTACCGGGGGGAGAAATAATCTGATTCTTCCTCGTCCAAATCTAGAACT